>JAOTQY010000039.1:4199759-4218338 GCA_026413445.1 Dolichallabes microphthalmus
TCTCCACATCATTGCATTCAGTTTTTATTCACAATTTGTTTAGTGTCCCAACTTTTTTGGAATCCGGTTTGTACTACAATACTTTTTTTTCATTGGTTATATTAATAGATTAAGTGATGAGGTCTGATTTGAATGTAGCAGGATTTGGATGTGTAACCTACGATCAGTTTATCTATCCCTACTAGCCAGGCTCACCAATAACTTATAAAGATTGATCGCTGTTGTCCTGAAATTGCTGTACATTACAAGATATTTGCAAGATAAATAGTTTGGGTGGACATTTTGTTTGTGTGTCTGTTTGTTTGATTGTTTGTACGCTCACGTAAAAACTACTGAAGGAATTTTAGTGGGGTTTTCACAGGCCGAGCTTAAGGTAACAAACAGGCTTCGATCCATTACAATCTCTTTTACTGGAAAAGAAGAAATACCACTTCAAAATGTAAATGAAAGAAAGAAAAAAAAACGGCCTTATATCATAAAAAAATAAATAAATAAAAAGCTACGTACCTTAAAAAAAATCATTACTTCATCGCAAAATTCAACCGAAGGACGCTTTACATTTTTTGTAAGTGCTTATGAGTGTGGAATTTAATTTGCAACCATATTTTGATACTGAAAGTTGTTTGTCTTTTTTTCCGATTGTCTACCGAAGAAAAAAAAAAACTAAATGTCTAATTTATTTATGAATGAATGAAGAGTGAAGAGGCAATCTTGCAACCATTTTTCCTTTTCCTCTTCTGCTTTCTAAATGGAATTGCAAGGCCTTGAGGACAATGACATGAACTAATAACATTGAACAAGTAACTGCTGCTTTAGTGTGGAACTGGTGGGCAATAAGACATGGGAATGAAAGCATGACAAATATGATAATGTGTTTGATACGAACGTGTCGTTTATTCCACACACGTATACCAATACCTGTACCAGTCTTGTATGCGTTTGATTAAATCCTCTTTTTTCAGCACAGCAATCGGAAATAAAAACCGTAACCACTGAGCCGAGTCCGCATCAGGACGCATGATGAAGCCATGATCGCTGTTCGGGTCCACTCTGGGGAAGCTTAATTGAGGAAAGGTATTGGATTTTCAGTAAGAGAGACGGGTACAGAGAGAGCAGAACTAAACACAATCATCTATTACTCACAGCTCACAACCTCTGCAGCTCCTGTTCTCTTTCTCCTTACCCTTACTTAATGAACACACACGACTGGACAGCTTTTCTCACCCTCCAACTTTTGGAGATGGAAGCTCTTCCAGAAAGACCTTCAACTGTGAAAGGCCATTTAGTAGCTGTTAAGATCAGGCTGTCAGCTGGTTCTCCAGACCTTAATTCGTTCACCAAGTAAGAGAGGAAAGGGGGAGGAAGTATACACCACGACAGAAACAAAAGCAGGGGAAGAAAGCAACTGACTATCATTTACAGCAGACAGCCGAACCTTTCCTTTGGGCAATGAGTTTTGCTGAGGACCCACAAGTGAAAATAGACCGCATTCAGCCTTGGATCCTTTCATTTCCTTACACTTGATTCATTATTGCACCACCTTGAGGCATTGGCAGGAGCTCAGCTTGGATTCAAACAGACCAGGACCATGGCAAGAAAAGGCCGTCTCTTTACAGGAAGCCTGGCAGAAACACATTAATATGGAGTTATTCCAGTTTGCATTGATACCGCGCTGAAACGTGCATTCATTAGCTCCACAGACGGCAAAACCTTCGCACCTACTATATTATAAAAATCCTGTCCACCTCTCCAAATTCCCCCGACCTGAAAAGATCTACCGAGGGGGAAAAATGCTTTTGATGGAAAAGCAAATACGCGGAATGGAAATGTTCCTTGGCCGAAGGTATCAAGACAAAAAAGGCCAAGATCCTGTTTTCCAAAACCAGCCTGCCTGTCAAAGCTAAACCCACACTCTGTAGTCCAGATTGATTAATCTTTCCTGGCAAAGAGTAGACAATCATGTTAAGTTTGTAGGCTGGAGGTCTAAAAAGAAAAAGAAAAAAAAAAAGGAAGAAAAAAAAAAACTCATGAGATAAATCAGGCTTTCAAAGTCGTTCTTGTTTTACCTCTTTTTACTTACTGCTGAATATTTGTTTTGTCTCTCATGAGCTTTGGATCCGTGCCTCAGACTTTTCATCTCATCACCTGCTTCGGGTTTTTCAGCCTTGTTGTTTGTTTGTTGTGTTTTACGTCTGTCACTCCTTGCCAGACACCCGATTCAGACAAAAGCCTCAGTACAGGAGCCCTTTCCTTGCCCCCATTTTCCGTCACATGTGGTGACTGAGTGAGCTGTTGCCCACTTGCTGTCATCAGAGGGCAGTTTGCCGGCTTCCCTGGCACAATCATGGTGCGATTTGGAAACGTGAGGAAATATCGTAGTACGCTGGTGACGGAGGACAGGGGTGCGGACATGATTTAACTCTACCAAATATGTGTACACGCACAGTTCCAAGATCAGAAGTCATAAGAAAAAAAGGCCACACACACACAGACACACAGACACACAGACACACACATTTACCTCAGATACAGATATCCAGAAACTGTTTAAAAATTTTAAAGATAATTGCCTTATTAACCTTTAGATGTTATGCAGAAAAAGAGTGATGGAAGCTTTGTGGAAATTGGATAGTTGTCAAATTGGAGAGGAGTAAAAATAAATAAATAAATAAATAAATAAATAATCGATTTATCACTGTTAATTTTCCTAACACCAGACCACTTAAGAATCATTTAATGCATTTCAGAATGGATGTCAGAGATCAACCCCGCCATCAACCCCCATCTCTACGAACTACTCACAAAAAGGGACGCATGTATTTATGCGTGTTGTTGTATCCGATATATACAGTGGTCCCTCATACCATACAGCTACCCATTCTTTGAAAGTAATCTTTCCTTCCATGCTTAGTGTAGTGTGGAAAGCTGTTTCATCATAACAGACATGCCCTATCCTGCAAAAGCAAAGAGATCCAACACAAAAGATTGACGACCTTTAGCCCGAAGACGCGTGATTCATTCCCGAGCAATGGAGTTCTCGGATCAGGTGTTACAAAGCGATCGGTCATGTATGCTGGTACTTTTTTTTTTTTTTTTTTCAAAACTAAACGCCTCTATCCATAATCCATCATTTAGGCTACGTTCCTAAATCAACAGGAGGTTTTCAATGCATGGACAAGTATTGAACATGTAGCTGATGTTTCAAATACCCAGATGGAACATACCCTAGCGGTTCAACCCAGCTGTGGAAAAAGCCCCTTGTTTGTTTTTATGGAGAAATTCTATATCTTTGCTATATCCTGGAAAAACATTTTAAAAATTGTGTACAAAAAAAGAAAAAAAAAAGAAAGAGGTAAAGTCAAATTAAGCACTTCCAGTACCATGGAGTATTATATGGCAGACATATAACCCACAATATCACTATTGATTTCTCGCAGGCACTCGGAATTCTCACTCGGTGGAAAAATAACTTAATTACGTAACTGACAGAGCTTCCCCAGCACGCAACCAGACACCTCTCACGTAAAAAGAAAACGATTTCCATGGCAACCTACCTGAAAAACAACCTTCTTTTGTAGCAGAGATTAAAACTTCTGTCAGAGTAAAGTAACTTAAGCATTTCTCCTTGTAGACTCAACAGAATTATGATGCGAAATGGAATAAAATGGGCCACAATGAAGAAATGTGAGGCATCAGATGCAACAAATTCAGCAAAAGATGTCCTAAACGTTGCAGAAAACCCATTACCAATGTCCAGCGGTACCTCAGAACCCATATAACGTTACTGTGCTTTACGACTCCTCTCAAGAATGAATCGAATCATTTCGGGTGCTCTTGGTAAATTTTCGTAGTGTCAGATGCAGCCGTTTAAACTCAACACAGAGGAAATAAAAATGTATAGATTGTAGTCTGATTTGAGGGGGGGGGGAGGGAAAAGGTTTGTCCTTTCATTGTTCAGCCTAACCTTGGTCTAAACCTCTCATAAGCCTTCTATAGAGTCAAATGCAATTACTGCCCACTCTTTCAAAACAGAGCTGGTCGCTTATCGATCACTTAGATTTACACCGGGTCCATTTGTCTCAGCTGCTGCGCTTGTGCTTAGTAAGTGCCTCAAGATTAAGCCCGAGGACACCGAGGATTCTCGCATACTACAACATATATACATTCATACAAACTGCAAATCTGTAATTCCAGCTCCTGTGTGATTGTGCGTGGCCTTCACCAAACCATTTCTGTTTTGATCTCGAAACCAACTCCATAAGACGGCACCTCCATAATGACTGATGGGGAAAATAAATACCAGCGTACCAACATGCTGCATGCTGGAAGAATGACCATGCGTGCAACAAGTAGAACACCGAGAACACTCTAGAACAGTCTGAAAGCTGTGAGTTACAGTAAATGATTGGATGTATTCCAAACTGCATGGAAGAAGAAAAAAAATAACCTTACTGACTGCAGGAGATCACTTTCTTCAGCTCCATATGTACTGTATATACACCTCCATCCCTATAGAATATAAGTACGGAATAAATTTCCCATGGTGTTATGGGGAAATAATTCACGCGTTAGTGGTGCGATGTGTTACCACCCTGGAGGCGATGATTTTTCCATTTCTGATACAACAGTGCTGTTCTAATAAGTTACATTTTTAAGTTATTAAAAAGCAACAAAGCACCGAAACTGAAGACTCCTTCAATAAGTGATGATTAGATGAACGTTATAAGTATGGAGGGGGCAGGGGGACGACGACAAACAAACATCAAAGACGATACGCATATAAATCTGTCAGTGTTGTTCTAGCTGGAACTACTCTTAGAGGCTACTCAACAGAGCTGTGGTATAACAAAAACTGCGCCACATTGTCGAATCAGAATCTAGACAGGTGCAAAGACTCTTATAATGGTGGCTTGTTTCTTTTTGGCTAAAAAGAGATAAGGCCCATATCAGATTTCAGCATAAAGACCAAATTACAGCTGGTAGAAATATGTTGAAAACCAACTCAAGTGGACGGTTAGTCGTGAGTAAGCATGCTGGTGCAATCATGCTGGTGGGGGTTCCTCTCTGATCAGGACGCTGGAATGACGGGACACTGATGTCCCACATACCACAGCCTTCATTCTTTTTGACTTAACGTGTTAAAGCTGGAACTACCAGAGTCTGTTCTTCCAGAATAGATATTTTAAGTACATTTCATTTCCTTGTTGTAGAAATCCATATGGAAACTGATATGCGGCTGAACTGAAATCCGGTATGTTCCTTGTACTGTATTGTAGCTTAACATTTGTCCGATGTGTTCCCGTATCTCTGAGATCAGAGAATACTTCCAACATGACTTGTAATGCTGGTCATGACCCTTGTGACGGAGCTTTCCTTGGGAAGAAATCCACAGTGCATTACTGTAAATATGCAAAAAATATTTGGTCTCTTTGATTAACATGGGACTGTTTTCGATGTAGCTAATGGAATTATTATTATTATTATTATTATTAATATAACTAAATACAATCCCTGAAGAAATTGTGACATTTCACAGTCCGAGGCTGTACAGTTCCTTCGATCTGTCCATGCAGCCAGGGTGTGTATGTACTGTATGTGAGTAAAGGTGGTGTGGTTTAGTGTGGTTGCCATGGCAACCCTGAACTTGCACACCTCTCACAGTTAGTGGAGCAGACTAACTATTACTGAACATCCTTTCATTCGCTTACACAGGAAAGCACTGCCCTGCTTCTGAGACTTCTACCTCGGGAACCGTTAGTCCTAGAGCTTAGCTGATATGATTTTATGCAGGAGGAGGCTTTACTTTCAGTTCATTTAAAGTTTGCTGCGCGTACACTGAAAATTGCGATCAGTAAAATCAAGACGTGATTTGAATGTTATTAGTCTTTCAGCTGCTGCTTCGCCATAGGGAACTGTCCGATCCGCACAACAACTAGGCGCAGGGGTTACGCCGGATGCCCTACCTGAAAACAACCCTCCCATTTTATTCGGCACTGCATCCCGTTGCTGGTTTTTATTTATTTATTTATTTATTTATTTATTTATTTTACTATTTTAATAAAGTTTCAATTTCAGTTGTGTGTCAGGTTCTGGATAAAACTTCATAACTTTGTTTAAAGCATTCAGGAGACTGGTCTCTTTAGTTTAATATACTTTAAACTGGTTTGTGGGGACGTACAGAATAATTTTAGTCTAATCAATTTAGGAATCATTTTAGTTTAGACATCCAAGATATTTTTTTACATATAATTCCAATAAGAAATAATCACAATAATAATCTCAATCTCTAGTAATGTTGATTAACGATAATTGATAATGATAATTTCGATCACTGTATAAAATAAAATTACGTGCATGGAACAACGCTGGCAACCCTGTCTGCACCTCAGGTCGACACGTGACCCCAAGGTTGGAACCCCATGGTGGTTTAATCCCAGTGATGTCAACTTTCAGTATTATCTCTGATTAAAAAGACTCAGTTTTCTCAGATGTTCTCCTCGTCCCAGGGAGTTTATCATTTTCAGGTTTTCCCTGAGCACAGTTTTATAGATTTCATTGAAAACTTTTTTTGCAATGATGCCGGTGCCGCTACCCCTCCACCATCATCCACTCATAAGATGTTTTTGTTGTCCCCAAGACCAACATTTGTCCACACCAATATGGAAAGTACATTTCCGGCCTAGGATGGAAATGAATCTACACAAAATCAGAGGAAAGACAGCACTCACTGTGTTATCCGCTCGCAGAGGCTGATTAGAGCCTCGACAAATAATAGGATCAGATTGAAGAGGCGTTCAGGGTGGTGGTAATCTTCTTCCATATACAGAAGCTCCCTACAATTACTTTTAACAGCCTCTGATGAGGGGGGGAAAAAGAGCAATTTTATTCATTAACACCTCCACTATCCTCCCATCCTCTTATTACCCAAGGTTGCACTTTCCTGGGGAAAGAAAGAAAATATGATTTTCAAAAAAAAAAAAAAAAAAAAAAGCATTCCCCAAAATTACAAGTCTTCCCCAGGCTGAATAATGGCAATGATTTTCTAAACAAAGTAAGAAGTCTTTTGAAATTGCTTGAAAGTGCTTCGAGTCTTATCGTGAAAGGGCATGCTAATGCTTAGTGATCATTTGTAAGAAAGTCCATGGCTGATATGAGAAGTCAGTTACTTTATCTCCTTTTTTTTCCCCCACAACTATAACATTTCCGATTAATAAACAAGTAGAAGCTCGTTTTGATTTGTACTTTCAATACCAAAAGTACTGTTTGTAAAGCAATGCTTTGTAAATCCTGTGTGTAATTTATATATTTGTATGTATTTCTATTGTAATTCTATCTATGTATGATTTACAACGCTTTTTTTCCCCCTTGTTTTTCTTTCGTTTATCTCTAGTGCTATCTACATATACCCATGAAAAAATATTTTCCCCCTTTTTTTTTTTTTTTTTTGGTACATTGATCACAATTTGATGATTTAAATAAGCAAACTAATTTTATTATTACACAAAGATACACCAAGTAAAAACAAAATTCAGTTTTAAAAAAAAGATTTCATTTGTTGAAGATAAAAAGCTGTTCAAACATACCTGGCCCAATGTGAAAAAGTATTTGCTCCCTTAACTTTGTGGTTGCGCCACCCTTAGCGACAACAACTGCCATCAAGCTTTTGTGATAATAGATTCTATTTAGGTGATTTCTTGATTCAACAGGTCTAGGTCTAGGGACAAGTTGGTTTTGGACAGCACTTTTCCCTTTTATTAATTGAAATCATCGTTTAAAAACTGCATTTTGTATTCACTCGGGTTATCTTTGCATAATCTCAATCATTTAAGTGTGACAAATATTCAAATCATAGCACTGCGTGTGTGTGTGTGTGTGTGTGTGTGTGTGCATATATACATATATATATATATAATTGTAGTGGAATCCTTCTATTCTATCCTATCTTTCCATTTTAGGTCAGGGACAGTTGTATGAGCATCTCACTGCCTATGGTATGGTTGCGTATAGTACGTGACAAATAAAATTAGAATTTTTACATTTGAAAACTCTAATACTGAGGGGTTTACAAGACTAGAATACTGTATCTGCAGACGTTTTACTACCATGACAAGGCATTCAGAAATTACTCAGATGTCTCTTTAGCTGACAGGCTGATAGCCATCAATATGAAACAGTACATTCTCCTTGACGGTTCCATGCTAGGATTTGGACAGGCCTAACTGAGCCGCGAAGATGGATTACATAACTCAGCGGCTTGGTTTAAAGTGGACTTCAGTAGTCACTCTTAGTAGTCATGGGCATGAGAGCGTCCCAGGAAGAACGTTAGAGATTTATGTTGCTTTCTTGCGCCCTGAGGTTTGAGAACCTCACGTCCTGTCAACATTACAGGCCGTAATCAATCCGAAGGCTTAATCGTTTCCAGTCAAATGAGCTATTACCTGCATGGCTCTCCGATCGAGCCAGTCATAGCTGATACAAAAGATCTTTTAAAAGGAAGCTGACCCGGTAATGAGAAACAGTAGAGATGCATCAGTCAGGCGGGTCAATATGCTCTGTCTCAGACCATTACCCAATCAGGCTTAGATGTGCCATGCCGTTTCGAGAGGGATGGAACGCTTATCAGTGGCCCTGAGGATACGCTTCGCTGAGAAAAGCAGGATAAATGGGAGCCTTCATTTGCAGGGCCCGGTGAGAGAAGATCCCTACCGCTCCCCTCCCCTTTTTAATTTAGGACTACGGAAGAAGAAACCGAGAGAGGTTGAGTTTAAATGACTCGCAGAAAGTGATTTCACTTAGGAGCTTTAGCGCTGCATGAAGACAATGTTGTTTACTCGCACACATACACACACGCTGGACAATGACATCGCCTACAAGATCCAGAAATGGGGAAGCTGCGTTTAGTAAAAACCTTCATGCCCAAAAATTCTATGAGCAGTATGTTTCATCGTTATTTACATTCATATTTATTCATTTGCAGATGCTGCTCTGCAAATACATGCAAGCATCTGCTACACATACTGCGTCGGGGGCTTTTAAATTTATTTGAATTTCTAACACGTTATCTGAAGATTACTTGAATGTCATTCCACTCCTGCTGTGTCCTACAACACAAGGTAAACTATATAGGAAATATTGCGATTGATTAAATCTGCTCAGATCAGAGAAATGCTAAAAAGCAAGTCAGACGTGTCTGCACGAGTCTAAATGATTTAGTAATTTGGCTAAGACAGAGAAATGAAAGGAAAATAATAGTAATATAGTAAAAATAATAAAAGAAAAAATAAAAACTGCATTTGAAACCAGAAAACCATGACTATTACCTTAACTATTGATTGACACTCTGCAATAACGAGTCTGTGGTACGGGTAAAGAGAAAGTGAGTGGGTGCAGGAAAACGGTCTTTCGTTTCGGCAGAGCCTTGAGATCAGGAAGCAAAACAAACCATAAAACGTGGCGTTCGCATCGTTCTGGGAGCACATCAAAAGCACTTATGCAGACGCAACCGAATTTAGCACGACTGCAAGAGAATTTTGTTCACAGATTTAAAAAAAAAAAAAAAAAACCACACACACACTTCTGAAAAACTGATGCAAATTAACGCTTATTGAAAAATGTATGCAAATGTGTGCAGATTTTCTCCACCTAGTCTGGTATTTACTTATTTATTTATTCTTTCTGCAAAACCTTTGAATAATTCCGTAGACAGACGATCTGTGTGCTGTGTGAAATTCCCAAATCTTTTATTTCACTAGTTAGGCACAGAACTTCTAACCTTTCACTTCATCCAGTGTGAAGATTTGATACTCTTGTCATAGAAGATTACTCTACACTCCATGCTGGCTTTGTGTCATCATTCACCAGGACCAGTTAGTTAAAATCTCCTGCGTGACAGGATTCTCGTTCGGAGGTTTAAGGGCATGGTGGGATGCTTCAGAAACTCTTGACGCCTTTGGTGCGCCTTTAACAAAAGATGAAAAGGCGCATGTCTTTGAAACTGTCTTAAAAGGTAAAGCCATTGTTTTCACCTTTTGACTGAACGGGTCACATGAGTAATCACGGATATTGATCGAAAATTAGGGTACTATGTTCGCAGCCTCTGAAGCTCCTTATTCTCGTCTCCTCAGTTCAACATCTCGCCCGATCCCTTTCGCTCCTCTGGGGTTGCAGCTGTTTTCGCAGCTGATCCACAGCGTGACTGACAAAGGCTTGGCCATAAGAAAAGAAGTGACTAGAGAAAAGAAAGCAGGGGGGCGGGGGTATGGAGCGAGTGCACTAGTCCATGCAGACCAAGGCCTTTCCTAAGCCTCCAGGTCTTTCAATAAGAGCAGTGTATATAAAATAAAAAAATGCTCAGCCATGCCTACACAAACAACCCTTGAGGCCTGGTTCGTAAACACCCACTCGCTGATCAGCTCTCTTTCTCGCTGGCCTGCTGAGGAAAATCAGCCACTGAACAACTCCTTGGCCTAAAGACTGGTTAGAGGTGGCCTGGTGTTTACACTGGAAAAACTAATACTTACTCATCCTATTTTAACTGCTTTGTCATATGTCTGTTGTTCTACTACAAAAGGAAGACGGGTTAAAAAAAAAAAAAGACAGACTACGAAACAAAACATATGGTCAAAACCCCTGGAGTTAAAAATAACTAAATTAGACGAAAGAAAAAAAAAAGGGAAAAAAAAGAAAAAGTTGGAGCACTCTGGACAAGGCCGTCAGTGTCTCAGCTAACAAAACAGGACACAGAAAACTGAGGTCATACCTGCAAAAGTAAGATCCTTAAGTCCCACGGCTAAAGAGGAGATTTGTACCATCTGCTGCACACACCATTCCAGGGGATACAACAATGGACAATTTGTAGACACAGGAATTCAGCGTCAAGATGAAGCCAAACAGACAAAACCCAGAGCAAAAAGGGGAAGAAAAAAAGAAAGAATGCAAGAAGAGATAAGACAAAAAAAAGGGGGGGGTCCTTCAAGCCATTCCATAGTGTCTATGACTATGCCATGGCGAACTCTTGACTTGGATTTAAAGAGGAGAACGAAATGGGCTCTCGACTTTGACAATGAAATCAATATATTATAAGTATCGTCATGCAATGTGTTGAAGACGTATTGATTGGTATGAATATAAACATTGGTATGTGTAATTACAGACTACTGCATGTGTGTGTGAATTCCTTGCACATTTGGAATCAATATGTCTGTTGAGCGATGTGGGAGTGGTGGTTCAACTGGTTAAGGCTCTGTTGAGCCCTTGAGTAAGGCACTTAACCCCGTCTGCTCCTGGGGTGCTGTAGCCTGGCTGACCCTGGGAAATAATTTCTCTCTGCTATACAGTACATGTGACAAATAATTGATTCTTAATTCTTAAAATAACTTTGAAAATGAGCCCCCAAGTGGCGCGAGTTCAATTCCCAAATGATGTCCATTGTCCAGAGAGACAATAGGCCATGCTCTCTAAGGGGAAGGACATGCTCATAGGGATCGTAGCGACACCTGCCAATCATGGGTGTTGGGTGCCTTTGGAAGAGGAAGACCTTTCCTCCGTGTGTCGCGCTGTCCCAAACAAAAAGATGTGATGGCTGTAGCCTTGTTGAGAGGGTGCCCTAATAAAGACTTGAGAAAATACAAAATAAAAATGGTCATGGGGATGAAGTAATCCCACGTCTGTTTGTTGTCTTGCATAAGTTGTTTGGAAATTATTTGAAGATAGATGTTTAGCAAATCACTTACTTGCAACCTTTTGCAAAAAGGCAACTGCAACTTGGAAACTCCAAGAACAACCAGTCTCATTCTCCATTAATAACTGAAGCAGATGGTTTAACCTTTTTTTCCTAGCGTTCTTCTTCACTAAACAGGCTTTTCGGGGAAAGAAAAAGAAAAAAAAACTGAAAAATCGAATGACACGACGTGCGAGCTGCCAAGCCACAAGCACTTTTCTCAAAAGCTCTGTCTGGCTTGTGCGCACACAACTTGGAACAAATGAGTAAAAAAATAATAATAAATTAGGCCACATCGCTCACTTTTCCACCATGACTGATGCATCGTCAAGCAAACTTTCTAATCCAGATCGCAGCTTGACAATCCACCATGTCGACTAGATTTTGCAAGGTTCCTTCCTGCAAAACCTTGTGTATTCCTGATGGGACAAGTTCAAGTAGTTCAAGGTTGTCGCAATGCACTGTTAGCATGGAATTTTAAAGAGGACAGGCAAAAGATAATAGGAGCAACATGGTCAAAGTCAAACATGAAAGAACCGGTTATATCATGCTTGTGTTGGACATCTTGCTTGCCAGTGGGAAGTGTTCTGGTCTCCATCATCCAAATGTCAAAAAAAACAAAACATAAGAATATGTGTTCCCCTTAAATGCATTCATTGATTTATTCCAGTTTATTATACGTATTAGGGAATAGTTACAATAAATATAAAATGTAAAGCCTCAAGCAGAGTGCTAGCCTGGCACCTCACACCATAACCACTGTGCCATCAACTCAACAAGCAGGGTAGACTGAATGGCGACAATGAGGATTATGCCACATTACTATCTCAACCGTACAACTCCAGGGAAGTGAAACAAGTAAAAGAGAAAAAGTTAAGAACGAACAAGAAGTGAAGGAGGAGGAGGAGGAGGAGGTGAAGAAAGAGTGCCGGGGGAAGGCAGCTGAACAGTGGCTACCAGACCCCATCTGGATAGTCGACAGCTTCAGGCTGAGTTACCGATAAAAAAAGAGAAAGTGAGATGAAAAAGTTAGCCCTGGGTGTCACGCTTGGTCAGAGGCCTGAAATTTGTCCATTTTCTCTTGCTAATGAAACCAGCGCTTGCCACCCCGCGCTCCCTCCTTCGTAGGACGCCCTGCAAGAGAGCAAGAAAGACAAGCGGCCCCCACAAAGCCTGCCACGCTGCAGACACAATGGCAAAGGGAGGCAGGCTTCCGTGCTGAGAAACGGCTCTGCGTGCAATTTCACTCCATTATCCTTCCAGCCGCAACCGTCAGGGTGCCACACTGCACCATTTTAGCTTCAGAGTCACAGCTGTCCTCCTCCTCCTTCTCCTTCTCGGAGATCTCTCAAAAGTGTCAGAGATAAGGGCGACGAGGGTGGGACTGTGACAGCTGCGAGATGATCGACCGTACCTTATTGGACGCCAAACCTGTTGCAGGTTTTAAAGAATGAACTAGATGACCCATCAGGTAGTTTTACGCTGAAATCACTTGCTCGGGACAGCTCTGAAGAGGTTGCTAAAGATACAGATCGCTGATTAGATACTCGTGATACAATGGCATTATTGACTGGTCAGCCACTGAGGAGTTCCACGTCAGTCGCCTTATCAGCTGGTAGAGCCGCCTTTGCCTGGATTGATCGATAAGGACCAGGGGCTGATTGAGTTCTCAATAAATATTTAATGGTGTTTCAGGGAGGGGGGGGGGACATGACTTACATTAAAGATTTACATTTACAGCATTGGTAGACATCCTTATCCATAGCGTCTTGCATTTTTATCTCAATATACATCTGAGCAGTTGAGGGTTAAGGGCCTTGCTCGAGGGACAACTTGGTGGGTGTGGGGTTTGAACCTGGGACCTTCTGAACAGTAGCCTCAACCACCGAGCTAACCCTGAAAGCGATATCCAGTCAACATTTGTTAAAGAAACAATACCTTTTATCTACACTTGACAGGTAGCATGAATCACAAAATCACAAAAAGTCTTTCCAATCCATTCGGTCTATGCATTTATTTATTTTAACCTTACCTACCTGATCTACCCCTCTTGATCGGCCCGTTCCAGATTTAGTACCCTCTTTTGTCAGTATAAACTCCTCCCCACACTCCTCTGAGAAGGCTTTCCACCAGATTTTGGAGCGCTCTGGGGATTGTGCTCATTCAGCTATACAAGAGAATTAGTGAGGTCAGACGCGGGTGCTGAGTGCTGGATGCAGGGTGAGTGGAGTTAGCGTTCCACTTTATCCCGAAGGTGTTCACAGTGGTGTTGAGGTCAAGGCTCTGTGAAGGCCACTCAAGCTCCTGCATTCTAACCTTGGTAAATCATGCACCATGTAGGGATCTACACTTCACACCCAGGAGCATTATTATCATGCTGGAACATGTTGAGGCCACTTGGTTCCAGTGAAGTTAAATTGCGATTCTACAACTGCTTTCTCACAGCCGCTTCAGGAAGGTCGTCATCTACCTTCATCATACAGTATATGGGTGGGACGGTCACAAATTTATGGTTATAAAGAAACGTAACATTTGGGGAAAAATATAGAGCTGAAACTAAAGGTCCTGGTTAAAATGCATCAATTTATGATAAAAATAAGTGTGTGTGTATGTGTGTAAAACAATATTCCTGAGTATCTGAGAAAAAAAATATTTTTTAGTGTCTGGAGAACACTTGATGGATTTGACTCAGTTATGGTCATACACACTGTGTTTTTGCAGAAATGTGCACAAAGGTTAGTACTCGTATCCCTTATTATAACTAACTATTGTAAAGAGAGAGAGAAAAACATAAAGAAACTATAATGACATTGAGTTCTCTCTCCCAGAATCTTCAGAGTAAAAACCAATAGACCTTTATGACATGCAGGTCCTAAATGGTTTCTGAATTTGAATTTAATGGTCTTGCACATTTGTGCTGTTTAACAATTAAGTCATTTTGTCCTTGTAAAGAAAACTGGATATCACTGCATCAGGCTTCATTAACAGTAAACCAAAATCCTGTATGTGCCCATGTGTGTGTGTGTGTGTGTGTGTGTGTGTGTGCGCGTACTTTATTCTTTCTTATAGTACATGGGACTTTAAAAAATAATAATTTACTGTTATGGAATGGCGAAAAATTAGCGAAAAGTTTCAATAGCTTTAATAGCTAAAATAAACCGAGCAACTATGTAGGACAAGGAAATTTTTAAAGGATTTTTGACCAAGTCCAAGTATCTCCAAGAAAACCTTCATGAAATACTGATAACAGTAATAAAACATCATCAGGAAAAACTCTAAGAGACAAAGGATAGCCTCCCCCCGCCCTTCTTCTCGACTTTAAAATGTGAAACAGCTGCATGATTTTTAAATTTTTTCATTCTCCAATCAATAAGTAAGTGATTAGTAACTGATTAGATCAGGTGCGTGCCAAAAGGAAAAAAAAAAAAAAAGTTACGACCGGCTGTAAGCCTGCATAACTGGAGCTTAAGTTGCAGAACGCTATCACAGATGATATCGATGATATCATGTTTCAGATGGAGCCATGGCTCGGTTAGCAGTGAGACAAAGCGGAGTAGGAAAAAGCAAGCCAAGTCTGGTCAGATAAAATCATCTTTTTTCTTTTCTTTTTTTTCCCCTTGAGATTGACAACCTCTGGCCAGCTTCCTGGGGAAATACTGATATACGAGAATTCTCACACAGAGAAGGTGTTGAGACGTTGAGGTTATGAAGCTCGAACCAATAGTAAAAGCACGGAGAGCTGTTGATTTGTTCCTTGGAGCTCCTATAGAGGTTTGGCCTTTCTTCCATGTTCGCCCAGCGTGAGTGACATCTGTGGGTCCTTCTCTGTTCACACCTGCTTCAGAGACCGTACTAATCAAGATCACAGATCTCTGGACACAACCAACAGCCCAATCCGCCCTACAACTTGAACCAGAGCATAAACAAGGTTTCATGTGAGGGCACGGCTCTGAAAAGCAGCCTGTGGGAAATAAAGAACCTCCTCGGTGGATCCATTTATGGAGTCGGTGCAGAAATGTGTAAAATAATGGAAAGTACATGAATCATCAATCAAATAAATGAACAGGATACACAACTTTAGATGCTGATACATGATGAAAAAAAAAAGAAAAAAAAAAAGAAAGAAAACACTATTTCCGATGTACACACTTGTATATACGTTGCCTGAAATGGAGCCATAAAGGAAAGTGAAATGGAACGAACGGGGTGCCAAGAAAGAAGACATTTTTCCTTCTGAGTAATCGCTCTCATTTTCCTGCCATTTAAAAGTGCTAGAGTAGTCGAAACACTCATTTTCACTCTCCACCTCCACAAAAAAATTACCACTGAAAACCAACCCGGGCAAAGAAAGCCACGTCTTCGGGTGAAGTATTCAAGTATACGTTCATGCTTTTTAATTAAGATAGCTGCTTTCATTTTGAAGATATAAAATAAAAAATTGCCAATGACAAAGTAACAGCCACACACGCCGGACTGGAGTGCATTGTTTGCATGATAAAGAAACCAATAAAAAAAAAAAAAAAAAATGTAAAAAACACACAATAATAAAAAGAATCACCCAGGAAGGTTGGGGTGATCCTAAAAACTCCCTCTTCGCTTGCTCTGCGATATCCGGGGAGCAAACATATCAGGTATCAATCTCCTACCTGACGTTTTTTTTTCCCCTGAGACCGTGAGAAGAAAAGCCTTGGAGTCATAAATGAATAAATAAATAGATGAAGACATCGTATCAGTCTACGGCGTTTGTGACAAATGAGTTTTTATCTTAGAAACAGAAATCACACCCATCGTACCGATACGCACCGCATAGCAATTATCCACTGGGCTGAATGCATCCTAAAGTGGTTCGGCTTTAACGTTTATTTCTATTCATTCCGAGTGAACACACATTTAGTGTGCCGGAAAGGAAACAAAAAAAAGAAATGTAATAAAAGGTAAAAAAAATTTAATTAAATAAATAAAAAAACAAACATAAAAGATAATTTTCTGGGGGTTTTTTGTTCAAAAACTTTTTAAGTCGCAGTGGATAACAATCACAACATTTTCGCTAAAATAAATAACTAGAATGACAAAAGTAGTCCACGTTTGTTTTCGTTTATTTGCCCTGGCACCTCTTTAGAGTCGGTGTTTAGATTTTTTTCTTTTCTTTTCTTTGTTTGTTTTATGGAAGGTTACGCAGCATCGCAGTTCCACCTCCTAAATGGTCTCAACGGCTTGCTCCACTGAACCAGAGCTCCTCGGTCTAATTGAAAAACTGCATGCTATTAAATGAAATTCCATCAGTCTTTCCTTTGTTTAAAAGAAAACAATGCAATCACGGGGTAACGTTTGCTGTTAACCGCTAATTACAATCAGAGCATGTTCATAATTAAAGCCAGGCGAGCTCTCATGCCGAAAAGTGAAACCTTCTGCAGTAAGTCAGCATGGGATCTTTAAAAAAAAAAGAGAGAGAGAGAGAGAAAAAGAGAGAGCGCAAGAGGAGAACAAGGGCTACAATTACAAAAATACATTGAACAGTAAATACACGGCTTCCTTTACGGCCATATGTGAACCATTAATGATATCCCAGAAAGAAATATAAGCACAAGAGCATCATCTACAACTCTGAGAGCAATCTGTCCAAATCCTTGAGTATTTCTCTCATCATGGAAAAAAAAAAAAAAAAAAAAAAAAGTGAGACTCCTTCAACACAGCTCACAATCCCTTAATAACCCGACACGCTTGCTTTATATACAGACTGCATGTAGAACTCCACAATGCAATTCTGGATGATTTCTAGCATTGGAAAAAAAATAAATATTTAAGTCTATTTTATATCCGTTCAATAGATTAAACAAAGTGAGTCTATGTATGTGTGAGGTTAAAACAACTACTGGTGTGATACTGTATGAGAGAAAATTGTTTGCGTGTCTGTCTTTATGAGCACTGATTTAACTTGTCTTCTTTAAAAGGTTAAGTTTACCGAGATGAAAGGTCAAAGAGGGACAAAGAAGAAACTCAACCTTTAAGAATTTTCTTTTGTCGAAGCCTGAGGCGTCAGTTTGAAAGTTTGGAAGCCTGAGGCCATGTTGTTAAAAAGTTGCTGCGTGATCTGCCTAAACTGTGTACGTTGTTTTACACGTTCCCCAGCAGCACTAACTGTGATTATGATAATAGGATGGATAATTAAGCGATAGCACCTGAGATGGAGTGCTGTTATGCTGCATATCAGCACACCTGTGATGAGGTCGTAGGCACGAGGGCACTAGCCAAAGTTACCACATTCGATATTCCGTACAACAGCACAACCTCGAGTGCATTCTCTTAAGGTCGTGCTGTCGTATTGATTATCAAGCATGGCTGTGATATCTTCAGCAGTTGACCCGAGCTCTCGTTGTATGATATCGCTTTTACCCAACAGTTCTACAAACACGATTTTATTATCACCACAAGATTATGTTGTCTGTAAGGTGAGGAGAGTAACCCTGCACAGTCCTGAGAAACGGACGAGATTTCCTTGATATTTCCCCTTATTTTGCTTTAGAATAGCACCTAATTTTGGGGGTTTCAGTGTTGAATGAATTTAGCATTAAATGAAAGCTAGTGCACTATGTAGGGTGTACAATCCCCCACATGGGCACCAAGTAGTGCCCTTGGTCAGGGGTTAGGCAGTGATTTGGAATTCAACCTTGTGTTAGAAGCTAGTTATTCATTCATTCATTTTCTGTACCGCTTCATCCTTATACACAGGGTCGCGGGGGGCCTGGAGCCTATCCCAGGAAACTTAGGGCACAAGGCGGGGTGGGGAACGCCAATTAGCCTAACCTGCATATCTTTGGACTGTGGGAGGAAACCGGAGAACCCGGAGAAAACCCACCAAG
>JAOTQY010000039.1:4218438-4231369 GCA_026413445.1 Dolichallabes microphthalmus
TCAAAAGAGGGGAAAAAAAAAAAAAAAAAAAAAAAAAAACCTCCAGTCAAGCAAGTCCTCATTAATCTCACAAGCTTTCTAACATGTTCCTAAAAAAAAAAAAAAAAAGTATCCTTGTTACAGCCTGTGAACAAACATATGGCATGTTATGTACATCGCCCTAAGAGTATTTCACCTCACAGTGTTCCCTCATCTACCATTTTTAGAATGAGGCAGGACACGGGTCTGTTGTCTCTACATGAAGATTAATATCCATGTGTCGGCTTTTTTCAAGGACCCACAATCACTTTTCTGGAACCCGGTTCCTGAAGAACAAGACTTACATGGTGTGCCAACAGACCTCCTCTCACCCAATCTAATCATCTCTTCACCAAATGTGAGTCATACGCAGCAGTGTTATATATAAAAATAAATAAATAAATAAATAAAACGCCAGATAGAAAGGGAGAGAGAGAGAGAGAGGGACAGCAAAACAGAAGCAACCTTCATTAAAGCTCTGACAAAGAATACATGAATAGGTAAGAGGAAAGCTGGCCTGAAATCTGGCTGAAAGCAGGTCACGTCGATTTCGCTTTTACGTCACTCTTGTGTTGCTCGTCTGTCACATCATCTTGTAACCTCCGTGTGTACTAAAAGACAGCACGGATGCAAGCTGGGGTTGGGAAATTCATAATAAATAAAAAAAACGGTTCAAGTCTTGAATCTAACACATGTTCATATGAGTGTTAGGAGGAATTGTGTAAACCTGACTGACTGACGGACAGCCACGCAGAAGATGTTGGGAAAAAAATAAAAAACAAAAAAATAAATAAACACATGCAAATTTTGAAACCAGGCTCAGACAAAAGTATTGATTGCATAAGATGGATTTTTACAATGTCTGTGAAGTTGACTTGCTAAAAAGACTGTGAAATGCAGGACTGTGTCACAGAGTTGCATCAGCCTTGACGTAGTCCTAACAATTGACTTTATCTGAAACATGTCAAAGTGCACCGAGGATGAGGTATGCAAGAACATTTCCCCCCCCCCCATTGTTTATGCAGCAAACTAGCAAAAGACAAAATGTCAAATGTACACTTTTGCAAGAATTACATTACATTACATTTCACTGCGCTGTGGTGAGTAGCGCCACCCGAAGATTCACCGACTTAAATATTCACAGAGCCTCCGAATCCTGATAATCAGGTGACTCAACAGAAACAAGAACGACACCCAACGGAGTTCCTACACAGACGTCTTGAAGTATAACGCAGAGGAAAATAAAAAGAAATATGCAGAGCCAAATATAAGCGTAATATCCGCTTGGTGTGAATCTAGTGCTGTGTGATTTTCTCAGTTAATTCTGTCTAACATGATTTTCGAATTCACAAGTGTATATATGTTATATACTGTATATTTGTTGGTGTTTTGGTCTGTCTGGGGAATTTGTGAACGCTGATTAGCCTTACCTGCCTGTCTTTGGGCTTTGGGGGTTGTGGGGGTTGTGGGGGGTGGGGGGGAGGGACAAGAGTACACAGAGGAAATCCACCAAGCACGAGGAGAACATGCAAACTCCATGCACACAGACCTGGGATCGAACCACAGTCCGGGAGTAGCAAGGCGACAGTGCTAACCATTAAAAACCACCGTGTTTTTTTTAAATGAAAAACATCTGTGAATTCGGTGTAAAAGTTTACATCAATATGAAGAAACAGCATTCTCCATGAAGAAGTGTCTCCTATGGGCTGTGCTACTCATGCTTTTTTTTTTTTTTTTTAAAGCTTAGCACACAGAAAAATGCTTACCCATCTCTTCAGATATATGGATTTACTGTACTACAGGTTTGAAAAGCCTGATGAACAAGTTTATTTAAAAAATAATCCCAAGCAGTAACACGCCAGCCAGAATTGGATCATTTTCAATCTCAAAATGGGAAAGGCACCCATGTTCATGTCAACTCAGGGTGAGCTATGTATATTTTTTCCCCCTCAAACGGCACATTGGATAGTCAGCGTTTTAGATTTACCATACAAAAATATCTGCATGTCGACTAATCTAAAGCTAATACTTGAATGTACCACAGGATAACTCATTTAAAGGTAAAACATGTTACTTTGTTTATTTCGAATTCTGTGAGCAGACATGATGTGGTGTCACTCTGTAAATGGGGGAAGGAAACTCGGAGTTGGAATAATATGCAAGACCACTTCCCAGTGGCTCTGGCATTTCACATTACAAAAACACACAGTTCCCATCAACTCGATCAAGAAAGCTGTGCAAAAATAAGAATACTGCCAACTACAGCAAACAGTACAAATGATGTGTTTCTTGTATTGTTAAATCCTTTAAATATCCAGTATTTACAAGAAGATCCATTGTTCGCACTATTTGCTACAGATACGGAGCTATATCTTTCCAAAGCACATGCTAATAAATAAAGCCTTTAAATGAATAATTGCATTATGTTAGAACCTAAAAAGAAACAATCAGTAATCATTCATAAAATAAAATGTGAAATCAATTATGAAAATTTTAAATCTAAAAATTTAATCAAAGTACATAAAGAATTTATTTAGTAAATGAATTTATTTAGGATTTATTGTTATAGTTCTTAGTATACAATAGTCATTTTTACATTGCATTGTTACACCCTAATTGTTTTTAAATCAATAAACAATCGAATGGATTATTGGAATGGATTTATTAAAATCCATTCTAATAAATTCTTTTTTTTAACAAATAATTAAAAAATATCAAATTTAAATCAAATTATATCATCAAGATAATTTGTTTAGCATCAGTTTATTTTATTATAAAAAACTGCATTAAGTAATCATTTTTAAATTGAATTATGATTTTTTTTTATCTTAAAAACATACATGAAACAGATTTTTTTTAATGTATTTTTTTCAACTTCGATGCTGTATACGGAGCAGGCTCAGAAGGTTTAAGCTTTGGATTGATGCTTGAAGGGTCAAGGTTCAAGACCCACTACCAACATGGCGCCACTGGTTGTGCCCTTAGGCAAAGCCCTTAACCCTATGCCCATATAAAATCACTCAGATTTTGCTGCTCTCAAACCGTGGATGAGACAGATGAAGGGTTGAGCATCGGGCTGGCAACCAGGCCCATGAATAAAACAGCACTGCTATAGAAACGACAGAACTCGATACCCGACTTTCCCCACAGCACGTGAGGAACAAAGAATAAATAAATCTCCCAGCCTTAATTTAATTACATAATTTTGAACAAATCCTTTGATACTATGATGGACATCCGGCAGCAAAGTTTAAGCTACAGCATACTGTAGCTAAGCATCAGTTCCAAGCAGTCGCCGTTTTAATGAGAGCAAAACGGGTAAGAACTTTTCCCAGTTAAGTTAATGAGTTCCACCTCAAAGCCAAGGTTTCTCCACAAACACCACAATGACTAATTCATATGCTCTGCAAATCAGCTGATCTCCATGAGATTTATACAGCACACATGTCTAAGATAATGAATTAACTGTACATAATTTTGAATGCAAAATGGAACGGAATAATGAATTAGGATCCATTCAACTGAATTTAATTCTTCAGATTTGGCCTTAACCTCGTGGGCGGTAAAATGACGACTCCATTTCAAAGCAAATATATACTTTTAAACTGTGTTGTGTTTAAAAATCAGAGCACAAACGTTCTTCCATAATTCAATTTCATGACGTCATGCTGACAAATACTGTAAGCTTTTTCTACTTTTTGGACATTTCCTTTTCTTACTTTTTCCCCTCATGATTTCCCACTTTTCTGCTCTGCAAATTATCCTGCATGTTTTCTGTAAACAGAAGCGAACCGTCAAAACACCCACAGCAACATAGAATAAAAAAGGGGAGATGCCACTGCATCGGCAAAAGCAGACTTTTTTTTTCTGAATTTCTGCAGGAAGCTACCTGTGATTAGCGTTTTAGGATGTTGTTCTCCGCTCACTTCTCTGCCCTACAACGATCCTTATTTCACTTTGGTCGCATCTTTTTTTTTTTTAAACAAACAGCAGGTCAAATGACACACTGAGATCCAAAGCCGCGACAGCTAGCGTATTGACAAAGACAGCGGGTCTCACTCTGCAGCTCTCACCGCCACACTGACGAGTCTCGTGAGAAAGAGAGAATGATGAGGGTTTTTTTTTTTTTTTTAATGCCACACTGAAAAAACTCTAAACTGTCTCTCTGCAGAAAGATAAACAAGATTCAACAGATGAAATAGATTGTTATGGGTCAGGTCTAGAAAATGGGGAACTGATAAAACCACATAGTATATCTAACGTTTTTCTATATAAACCTGCCCCAAAAGAAATATGCTTATATTTATAGAGCCCCTGCTACATATCGCCCACGTAGACCACATTTCTGGTCTCCTTAGAAAAAATAACCGAATACATTTAAAAAAAAATATTAATAGTGTTGTAATAAGCTTTGCTTAAAGATGCATCCAGCATGATGAGTCAGTTATTTTTTTATGTCACAGTACGTCTCTAACAAATAAGTAGGTGGATACCACGTTTGAATGTTTTTTTTTTTTTTTATTCCTTGAAACCCAAACCCAAATCCCATCTAATGCCAACCAAACCTACCCCTAAATTCCTCATGACATTCACAAAGCTTGAGTCTGAAGATCTACAGTGACCTGGTAAAGTAGCGTCTTATAAAATGACAGACAGAACAAACGTCCAATCCCCATCAGCGATGTTACAGCCATTCAAACATATTAGTTATGTTCTCTTCAATCAACAGAGAAACCCTCCAATCCAATCCAATCCTGGGCTCTGTGAGGACATGTGAAACACCCCTTCCTCCCGCCGCCTTATCAGTGCAAAAGCAGCAATTCGAAAAGATCCGATCAACTAGCGGTCACGTGTCTGAGGAAGCGTGCGATAGCTTTTGTCATAGCTGTCGCCTGATTTCCAATTATATTTTTATTTGTACAAACAAGCTCTTTTTCATGTAGCACTATTCTGTTTAAAGACTTGAGCGAGAGAAAGTCCTGTAACCTTGTGCGATTTTAAAGAAAAACTTTCTTAATAGTCTACCATTTATTAAAAACATACAATTGAATTTGCATTCAGCACAGCTCTACATTTATCTTACACATTATATTTTATATATCTTGAAGGATATTTGTACAAGTAAGGGAGGGGGAAGGTAAAAAAAGGATTCCAGTTTTGATTGGCAGACACACTGTATTCTCCCAAAATCATATTAAATTTTAATAGTGTGTCCAGTGAACCTGTATGATCTTTCTGGAATGTACCAAAGCCTGAAGCAAAAGTCATGTTCTTTCGGGCTGCTTCCATTAAGGAGCGTCCATAGCAGACCACCCTATCTGCACATATACAGTACTGTACCTTGGCACAGGTTTTATGCCGGATGCCTTTCCTGACTCAACACTCGCAGTCGATCCGGTCTTGGGACTGGCACTACGGAGGCCAAGCATACAAAACCAGACTGTAGACATTGGCGGGGGTTTGAACCCAGGCCTTCTGTGTAGCAGGTGAGAAACCTCAATCCAAAACTAAAAATAAATCTGATGAAGCTACATTATGTAACCATGTCTGTCAAGTACAATCATATACAGCAGTTTATATATGGCAGACACTCCACTCTGGTCATCACATTAGACAAAAAACTCACCAGAACGACCACTTATAGTATAAAGAAACCAATTACACACCAAACCTGACTCGAGGACGTCTAGAAGTGATGTTCTGCAAAAGTTTTCTTCCCAGGAATAGTTGTCAGGTTCACATTTGCAGATACAGATAGACATCAAGATTGTGTTACACTTCTACTGAAGACATAAAAATAAACTGTAAAACTCCCAAAGTTAATGCGTTTAAGGTCCGACAAATCCCAAACCGCTGTAATGATGAACATTGAAAGGGTAAAACACACTTACCACACACAGGTATTCAAGTGTGATGTCTCTTTGAACTTCTTGATTTAAAACATCTAAAGTGCTGCGTGGTGCTGCTGCTGCCAGAACCTAGAACTCATGTAGTACAGGACAAACCGTTTAAAAAAAATAAAAAACACACAGGGGGAAAAAACCTAGTGCAAGCCAGCATTCTGTAAATTTGGAGAAAGAGTGATGTGACAGCCATCTGGCTGTGCCTGCTCACTGTCAAGGTACATTTATTTGAGCTTCTATCCCTCTGACTTTCAGTTGCTTCCCATTTCAAACTAATGCATCTCAGCGCCAGTTGCAGTTACGCAGCCAAACCTACATCCCACTAGCCGCTGTCAACACCAAGACCATCACACACACACACTCAAACCTACCTCTGTCTTTTCTACATAATGATGATCTTGTCAATGCAGTATCGAAATTGAGTGCTTTATTCAAGGGTCTGGAATTTATTTATTTTTTTCCCCTTGACTGAACAAATTGCACAATGTTTGGTACGAAACAAGAATGAATTGTTTTTCAGACACATTCCTAGCAGCACTGTTTGCTTCATATTGGTTACAAACGTTCTGTCTCACATGACATGTCAGTATAGATCAAGCTCAAATCCAAGCATGTCTTCGCAGTTGGACTTAACACTGCCTTTGCAACACGCATAATGATGATGCAGCCCCTTTTACTGTCATCACTGTGACTGTCACAGTCATCTCTCAAGGTGGTTAAAAAAAATTAAATAAAAAATTGGAATGACGAGTTGCCCATAGATGCCCAGAGATATAACAAGGAAAGCAAATGGAAGGAAAAGAGAGGCAGTAATACTTCTCGCGCAGTTTGAACTCTCCTTCAACTTATTCAAATCACAGGTCCAGGACGGTGCGAAAGAAACGAGGGAATACAGAAAGAAAGAAAAAATAATAATAAAACAAAGAAACACACGAAAAGGTTTGAGAATGTAAGAAACATAAACCTGTGCCACAGAATGCTGTCTTTAAAAAGACATCTGATGACGTTAAAAATTGTTACCCATAACATTAAGGCAAATCATACACTGTTCACTAATCAGATCCACATAAAGTGTGCAGCTTGTAGCAGCAGGCACTGGCAACCTTGTCAGAATTGATTGGAAAATAAGTGGTATGCAATACCAAGCTGTCCTTGATTAAAACCTGCCAGAAACCTCGGCGTGAGGGAGGAAGGAAGCGTGTCTTTCAACAGCACAATAGCACATGATCCAGCCATCACTGCCACAGGAGCTACGCAAGTGTTCTTTCTTTTAGAATAAGAAAACAGATATGCCTTAGCGGGCTCGTCCTTGAGTCCTGATTTTAATCCCGTTCAATGTCATAACTCTGCAGAATCGTCTAGAAGGAAATAACACAGCACAAACTCCAAAGCTAACAGAGGCCTGGACAAGCTGCCACAACGTTAGGCAAAGGAAAATAAAAAATGGTCATATTTGAGCCAAACACAATGAATTTGTTAAAGAATGTGTCACATGAAGACAGGGTGTTTTGTACTGTACGATTGGTTTTGACAGGAAAATTTAAGGTGTAATAGAACAGAAAGTACATGGGGGGGGGAATGATATACAAATTATACATATACACACATACACACACAATATACAAATGACCCAAAGAAGTACTGCAGAGACACGCCCCAGAGGCTCTGCGGAGCCACACCCCCAGAGGCCAGAGCTGCCCTGGTGGCAAAAACCAAAAACCTAGATGGTTTTAATTTTATGGCTGATTGGTGTATGTAAATATATATTTATTTCTCAGCCTCCTTATGGAAGACAACTAGAAAATTATCTCAACCTAATAAATGTCAACAAAATTAGCTTCTACGGTCCTACGTGACACTTGGTACTTAGTGTGACCTCCCCTCGCACTTAGCATGTCTTAAACTCTTCCGGGCAAACAAAATTGTCTTAACCCAAGTTTAATTGAACTCATGTGAAAAGCTTCTTAGTGATAGGTTGACCTACTTTTGGTTTGGACTGCAAGGGTCCAAAATTGGGTCTTAATCAGTGTTTTTTTTTCTTTCTTTTTTTTTCCCTGTTGTGCATTACATGCATATATTGTACGAGTTTACATCTTGGAAAGCTTCAGTCACATCATGTAATTCAAAATGCTAAAGATCATTGAACACAACGTGACAGGCATAAAATTGTAATTTGTGCATCATCAAAGCCACACTCAAAGGGAAATCAGCAAACAAGCTGGATACTGAGGACATGATTTTCAAGCTGTTGAAGAAATAAGAAAATATCTGGAAAGGTCAAAGAGCAAAAATATGAGTCGATGACCAAGAAAACTGTCAAAATCTGATGAGATGTTTATTCTTCTTCGAGAAACCACAAGTCGTCCAGCAAGAACCTGGCTCTACACCTGGCAGCTTAGTTGATCCACAGTCTAAAGAAGCTTCATCAGGCATGGCCTTTTTTTTTTTTTTTTTAAGCCCAAACACCATGTTAACACAGTGAAATTATATTAAGGAGAAAAAAAATCTGATAAAATACCATGGACTGGCCTCCACAGAGTATCATAGAGGCAGTATGGGTTCGTATGAAAAAAAGAAAGAAAGAACATTTAAAAAAAACGTGTGAAGAAGAGCTCTGGGAAGGGCTAAAAAGAAGCCCTGAAGGACTGTTTGAGAAAAGTTCAAAGCAGTGTCCCCAAAAGAATATGTAAATGTGCAAAGCGGAAAAAGAAAATCTCACTAAATACTGAAATCTTTTTCTGTGGAAGTCACTTTTTAATATTATGTACATATATTCTGTATTTTCTGGTTATATCTTAATAAAAGATAATGAGATATAAAAATGGATCAGCAAAGCTGATGGATTTGGATCAGCAAAGCTAATGGGCCAAGACCTTAAAAGGCAAAAATGCAAAGCTAACGACAAGTGTTTACATACAAAATAAAAAATAAAATGTAATACCTCTTAAGGAATCAGCAATGATTATAGCTGAACCATCAAGATTCGGAATAACTGTGCATAAAACACTTCTGTTCTATGCATAGATCATAAACCCTTGAATTATAAAACAACTGGTTGAGAAATGTAAACAAATGTTACAAGAGTTTTTGTCCTGAGAATGTAGTGGAGATTTAAACAGCTGACCGGTGAAAATGCAGTCCGCCAGAGAGCAGCGAGCCAATGAGAACGAGGTCCTGTAACTCCCGCCCTCACGGTACATATGTGTCAGAAGAGCAAACGTAAAATTCCATAGCTAAACTGAAAAGCTGAGAAACAAAACATTTTAATCTCAGCAGCAAAACCAAAAAACCTTTTATTTTGTATTTAATATTACCTCGAGTTTATAACCCTGAAGAAACTGACAGTTTTTTTTTGTTTTTGTTTTTCACTCTTGGCCTTGGGACTTGGAAAATGGTCAATACTAGATTACTGTAGCATTAAATGATGAATTAATTGTAGATAAAATATCTCCATACATCTGGTTTCCATGTAGCTCGCTTCTAATCCAGGGCACGGCACGCCTATGCTCCATCACTTTCATAAGGTCCAACAGCAATCAGCAGGATCTGGGACACAATTACATAAACATCTGCTTCCAGGGCATGTGTTCAACTACTCACTTTTTTTTGCTTTTTTTTTTTTTTTTATGTCAAGCAAGAAATCCTTTGTCACATGGAAGGCTTACAATCCTTTTAAAAGAACCAAAAAAAAATCAAATTAATGTGTGACAAACTAGGCGTGGCACTATCTGCCTTTAAAAGCTTAAACTCTCCACATGCATTCATCTTGGGTCAGAATGCATACAGTATCGCTTAATCTTTTTGTACTAATCACAATAGAAATTTCATGCAACTTAAGAAGCAGGTAAACACTGATCAACCATAACATAATATCTTTTGCCACAAAACAAAGCCCTGACCTGTAGATGCATGGACTCCACTAGACCTTTGAAGGTGTGCTGTGGCATCTGGCACCAAGCAAAAGTTGTGAGGTAGGTGGCCAGCATGGTTTGAACTTGTTTAACCATTACATCCCACAGATGCTCGATTGATTTGGAGGCCATCCAGAACCAGCATTAACTTTTTCAGCAATTTGAGCTACAGTAGCTCTTCTATTGGATCAAACTACACGAGCCAGCCTTTGTTCCTCATGTGCATCACTGAGCCTTGGCCACCCATGAATCTGTCGCCAGTTCTCCCGTATTACCTATTTGACCACGTTTGGTAGGTCCTGACCATGGCAGACCAGGAACATCTCACGAACTCCGACCTGGCATTTCGGAGTTGCTCTGACCCAATCGTCTAGACATCACAATATGGTGCTTGAAAAAGCCAATCAAGTCCTTACGTTTGTCAAATCTTTATCCCCGCTTTTTGAAGGACAAAATGTTCACTTGCGATCTAACATCCCACCCACTTCAGGTACTACCGTAGGGAGATAATGAATGTTATGCACCTGTCAGTGGTCGTAATGTTATGATTAATCAGTGTACAGTACATCCACCGCAGTTGAGTTTTATTTTATTATTTTATTTTGGTAACTTTTGTAAATATTGTTAAATTTACAGTCTAAATTAGTTATAATAAATAAACTGCACTAGAGAGTACAATTAAATAAATAAAAAATTTCAGTGAAAGTCATATAAGAATATGAAAATTTGACAAATATTAAAGGCCAAAAAAAATTTGAATTAGAAATTTTGATCAAAACTTAAACAAAGAACACAACACAACATATAGTGACTTTTACTATGAAGGTATACTACTTAATATTTTTATCGTTCTTAATATTCCAAATTACAGGCCAACTTCTAAGATTATGACAAAGACCTGTCAGTCACAGTAGAAACACACACACACACACACACACACACCCACCCCTCTTTACTATCTAGAGATGCAAAATATATAGCAAACATGGCTGACATCTCTAGAGAACTTTAGGCACGGCTAGTCACTCCCACATCAACAAATCAGCAAGTCATTTGACTATTTCAGCACAGCTGGTCAAGAATGACAGGGTCCACCCACGTTCCATCATCTCAGACACCGCAGTTTCTGAGAACCTTTTTTTTTTCCCCCTCGTGTACGAGATGGTGTGAAAGAATCAACCAACGCTTTGATCACTTTATAGCCAAGAAATTCCTAAAACGACATGTACTTTTCTCAAATCACAATGAAATATTGCAAGACCTAGTGTAGGACCTAGTTTAAGAACAACATACACACTCACTGTCCACAAAAAATAAAAATATGTGAACCTAGGTCCAGTTCACACCAAACATCAGAACGAAGGAAAACGTGATTTCTGTGACTTCATCTATGATACTGTTGCTTGTATCAGATGAGCTGATGTTATGAGTACAGATATTGCTGAATTTCACATCATAAATTAATCATCGACAGACTCGCACAATTTAAAGAGTTGAAAACTAAAAGAAAAAGATTAATTCTAAGGTTCTAATTTTGTGCATGCTTTTCTGCTAAAGAATGTTATTTAAGTTTCTAAAAGTTTCCTAATCCTCTAACTAACCTGTCCATTTTCCTTTGACCTCTTATCTATCAGCGAAGAGTTCCCACCCACAAAACTGTCACTCACACAGTGTTTTTTTTTTTCTTCCTTGTCACACCTTTCTGTGTAAACAACAGTCTGTTGTGGGTGAAATTCCCTGGAGTTTCTGAAATACCCAAACCTGTTATCGACAATCATGCCTCACAAGTCACAGAGATCACACCTTCTTTGATTTTGTGAACTGCACCAGTTCAACATGATTGTTTTTTGAGATAACGGCATGAACATCTAGGTGTATAGGTGTTCCTAATAAAATTTACATGATTGTTTTTCATCTTGATTTAGCCTTTTTTTAATAATCAATGACTTATTTATAAACTAACCCTGCCTTCCCTTCTAGATTAACACTAATCAATATAAAAAGGGGAATTATTAGCTGTACTTTTTTTTTTTAAACATCAACTGTAGCTAACAAACTGCATCGTACGTCCATGTTGGTTTGTCTTTTGGTAATTGTTCTTTCACGATTTCGCTTCATCAGAAGTAGATTTAATTTCAGTGCCTTTTGAGGGAACAGTTCTCCTTGATAACATTATATAAATCTAAATGAGCTCATTTGATCTCCTGTGATTTTTTTTATTTGTGGCATGCAGTTGCCATAATTGCCTTCTACCAACACTCCACTCTCGGCTGACTGTACAAGAAGTGCAATTAACGTGTCCTTAAAGGAGACTGAAAGTGAGTCCGACTTCCTTCGCTGTCATTACCGTGCCTCCTACTTTTTTTTTTCTTCTTTCTTTCGCTAGTCTTGGCGCAGTTTTCTGAAAACGGTGCTATAAATACACTTTGTAAAAACACTCCTACAAGCAGCCGAGACCTCTCGGTGTTCCTGTTTGCGAGAGTAGCAGGATCGACGCCAATTTTTTTGCCTTTCTTCTCTCTAGCACAGGTTAAATGGCAAATGGCAGTCTTTCAATTCAATTCAACACCTGTTTGCTTGGACTGGTGAAATAAAACCTGAAAAAGAAGAAACGGTGAGCTTGGCTGGTTGCTGGAATAAAAACAGAAAGGTAGGTAGAGAGAGAGAGGTTGAGAGGCGGGAATAAGGGGAATAGATTACGATGAGATATTTAGAGCAAAAAAGTATGGCAAGGGCAATGAACCTAAAATCAATAGCAATAACAGGTAAGGCCCAATACCTACATACCTAAAATAATGTGTAACATTCACTAGCTACATTTACATGGACAATCTAAAGAGATGTGCACTGACATGCTGAAATAATTTAATAAGAATCTAACATATAAAAAAATAGAAGAAATTTCTTTCTAAATGTGAGCCTTGGTTAAGCTTCACATGTTATCCGATAAATCCCGCCTTCTGCGTTACAACTGTTTACAAGGATTCAGTCTCATCTACGATTGGTTAGAAGCTTTACTATAGGGCTGCACGATATTAGGAAAATATGCGATATGGTTGAATATTGCGATAACGATATTTCTTGCGATATAACATTTCC
>JAOTQY010000039.1:4244429-4254606 GCA_026413445.1 Dolichallabes microphthalmus
CGGTGAAGGTACGCCACTCACATTAAACACTAATCAGCACTAATTAAACACACATAAACTACTTAGTGCGCCATGTTTTGAATAAAACAGCGAATGTTGTCCCTTTAGGGCTACATAACACACTGTAAATATCTTTACTACAATATTGCCCTAAAAAAATAAATAAAGAAAACAAAAAAAAAACTCAGGCTTTTATTCTGAATTAATTCCAGATTTTAAAGTCCGGAACAATATTGTCTGAGACTCTGATTTGCATTGTGATGATTGCTCCAGGCCCTTAATGGAGGTTAACATGGAATTAAACATCTGCCAAGCACAATTACACAAATGATACAGTAAATAGCTTTTCCATATAAAGAACAAGGACAGGTGCTGGTACCACTGTATGGTATGTCAGAACCAAGCTAGTGTACCATTAAGCATATCCGCTAAAGGCTAACCTAGTGATGTTTAGTTTGTAAGAAGGGTAATTTAGCTGTTAATAGGCAGCAGCTAGCTTCCCAGCACCTAGCCTTCTTCAGCTTCGTATATGAACTTCCTCAAAGGGGCCATTCAGGGGTCAGTTCAACAGGCAACAGACACAAAGAAAATCAAGCAGACAGAATGCATGATATGAGTTGCCGATGAATTATGTCTTATATTTTTTTTATGAGTTTAATATGTGAGCTTTAAGGGAAAAAAAGTTATAAAGTAAAAGAAAAATGTAATTAAATAAATAATAATAATAATCTGTAAACATGCTGTATGAATTTTTAGAGCTCAACTTCAGCTATATGACTCGTGCTGTGTTTTCAAATGATTTACTGCTAACCATGAAAAGTTGATTTGAAAGAGAACCAAATGAGGCAGCTTTATTACTTTATTCTACAGCTAGCTTTAAATAGAGAAAACATCCAAGCCATTTGTGTGTCCCATGACTTTCAAGCTCTACAAGCCAAAGATATATCCAAATCACCGTAACTAAAATGAGGTGCGTCATGCTTATAAACTTGGACTCGACATAAATAAATGACAGAAAGTCAGAAAGGAAAAACATAAAATGTTCAAATAAAAACTCCTGGAAGTTCACTCTTTTCAGGCACTTGAATCAATCAGCTGGGCTATGGATTAGCAAGCAAATAAATTGCCGGATTGATCCGCAACCATCAAAAGGGCTGAAGAAGAAAATGCTTAGTATTTTTCTCAGCCATCTGCTCCTTATCGAGTTTAGCCTTCGGGTAGTGGCTTTCTCCAACACATCTTAAATAGGAGCTTAAAAAGCACAAATGTGAAAGACGATATACGGTATAAAAACTATATATTTAAAAAAAAAACACACACACACACCTTTGTACAATAATACGTGTGAAGTTGTGGTACTAATTCAAGGAAAACGAATCAGTGATGCCAAGTGTATAAATATGACCTTCCCAAAGTTGATTGTTCTGCTTATAACAGACAGCATGCGAATAATCCACTGCCAAGAGTCTAGTGCCAAACATTGCAGCACACCCCAGAGGACCTGCAGAGGCATACCCAGAGGGGTCAGAACCACCCCGGAACCCAAAACCAAGGTCTTTTTTTTTTCAATTTTTTTTATGTTAATGGTTTTAATGTTATGACAGAACTGTTCGTATATTTTTCTGTGTTCTTTAGTTAGCACTTCCCCCCCCCCCCAGGTGTGTCACTGGCTTTATTGGAGTCGTTACAATTTTCCCCTAAAATGCCACGCCTGCTGAAATATAAAGCTTTAAAGTGTTTCCGCTAGTCATGAAAATACAGCGTGACTCTACGGGCTTAAACCACGGTAACGGGCCCATTAGCAAATGTTAAAAGCACTTAACGGCATTTAATGAGTCTCCATTAAGCTTTTTGTCAGAACCAGTCATAAAGATCAGCAGGAACCCTTTAAACCCATCAACAACTTTTTCTCAGTTATATTAATTCTATCTATTTAAGCAAGTGCCAACTTCGATAATGTGCCTGTATGCGTTTTGTAATGCGGAGTCGGTTTCATAATTGATTTGCTTTCATACTTTCTTACCGGTCATTTATCTATTGCACATGTCTGGAGCTTTATGAAGCATAATTAAAGGCTATATAAACACTTCAAGGGGGAAAGGGGAAAAAAAAAACGTGCTCACTAAAGACTGTATTTATGTGAAAAATCTGAAAAAATCATCTCTTTCACCTGTCTGTCCTGTTTAGTTCTTTAAACTTACTTGATGTGCAATGAGTAAATAATGAAGCGTTGTTATTCTTCGCATAATGTGAAGCCTCGTGGGAGACAATAACCCATGTCTGAAGCCGAAACACATTCCTTTAGTCAGCATATGCGAATAACAAGCTCATACACATCCGAAACAAGTCATCAACCATCCTGAATGAGGGAAGAGTAAGCACGATGAGCGCTTGACAAGTTGCTACAGTATGTATTATTCAAACAAATGCCTTCAGCATGCACAAAAGACCCAGAAACAATCCGCTTTAAATCGGAGACGAGGGCCGTCGATCACATTGGACCACCCGGGAAACCAGCCGCAGCTCTAGGGAGAGCAGTCATCACTCTGTTTCCAGTCAACGCTCAGGTCATGAACGACTTTAAGGAAGGAATATAATATCAAAAAAAAGTGGAGTTTTCTCTGAGACAACTGACAAACAAAAAAGGGAGAACATTTTCATTTTCACTAATTTTTAGTTAAAAATTTAATGCTTCATGGTGAATTGAGTCACTGAGTGCAAAGAGTCATCCGCCTCATCATAGTGACCTCACACACAAAACTTGTACAGCATCACACTTCAGACTAAGGTGTGAGAGAGAGAGAAAAAAAAAAAAGAAGCTCCTTACGAAAAAACTACTTTCACAGTGTCGTGACAGAATCATTATCACATGAGGCTGAACGAGGTAGATAAGACAGGGAGCAAAATGGGAATGATTCAAACGACAGAAAGGAAAGAAGTAATGCAGAGTTAGTTTTAGCCAAAACCTAAGACATTCAAGTTTCATGAAATAAAATTTTTAGTTGTTTTAGAAAATCAGATTTTTTTTTACCTGCCTCTATATATATATAGCAAGATTAGTGCTTAATGCTCAACTCTGCTTTGTTCTTCCCTTATTGTGTTTAATTTGTTAGTCAAAAATGTGTGTGAAAAGCATAAATGCGATGGGAAATATTTCAAGTTCTCAAACATGGATGTTCCCAGTCCTCATGTTCAGATTGGACAGGAAAATGCACTTCCTCAAAGCGGTGTTCAGAGTCAGTTTATTAAAATCTATATAATGTACACTGAAACAGCATGTTTGTAAAACAAATGAAACAGAAATTAAATCAAAATCTGATTTGCATTTCAATTGGGAAAAATAAAAGACGTTTTACAGACATCTATGGGTGGAAATATACTTGCTATTAAACTAGTCAACTGGCAAAAGTCGTGAGCACAAAACTGAATTAAATCAGACACTTTCAAATGAAGCACACAACATATCGACACTCAAGGAACTTAGTATATTTACTGTGCAGTGATAAAGATACCCTATACAAGAGGAGCTAAAATGCTGACCTGGTTGCACAACTTCATCGCAGATCTTTGAACCATTTTTTTTTTCTTTTTTTTTTTGCAGAGCCTGCTGACCCAACTACACCATCCCTTCTGTTTACATGCATATCGCACCTTGGCGGTCCATTGTGTTCACTTCTGAGGATCGTGCAGAAGCTACACACCAAACAAACAATCACAGGATACACACAAGGCAGCCACCGTTCATGTACATAGGTGTGGTTTAAAGCAATTACATTTCTGCCTTGAGACTTATTTTAATAAGAGTTTTTTAGCGAGGAGTATGATATGTGACCTTTAACAATAAACGCTGTTCTTCACTGTTTATATTCTCGAAAAGTCACTGCTATATCCAAATCTATTCAAGAAACGCTTAAACAGCACTCGAACAGAACTCCGAACCAGAATCTTCAGACTCGATCACTTTCAATTTTCACCCAGTCTTCCCCTCAAACTCCGGCATCACATCGCTCTCTCAGACTCATGACCACTCACTCAGACGTCCTGCTGTAATTCTTTCCAAAAATTTAACATCTTTTATTTAACCAGCATCCGCTTAACACAAACTGAACACTGGTGCTTTCATTGAGTGTAAATAGAGGCATACAGGCACTAGGGGGCAGTCAAACACAACAAACTGGTGCATCACTAGGCCTGAACTGCAACACCAAAAGTGAAGCAAGTTCATATTCAGCGGGCTTGGGATTGAAAAACAAAAGTCCAAAGTGCTTACCAGCATTCACGATGGCATCCACTTCCAGGATTGTAATGTCTCCCTTGTACAGAGAGACTTTGTCACACAGCGAGACAGGGTGTTCCACTTCCTCGTCTAGATGTAAGGGAAGCAAAGGAACAATTCTTTTTACTTTGTCTTCTCCACTAAGTCGACATTAAACATCGATATAAAAGTCTTTAACAGTTCCTGTATCTTATTATCTTATTACGATGGAATGCAAATGTTAAAAGCTATTGGATTTCTGGCAATATATATATATATATTTTTTAATGATTCTGTCAATAAACGCCCTGTGAAAAATGCAACATAAACCGTGCTCTGGTTCTAAAATATTACACGTACATGAAAAATCAATACACCGTATCGATTTCACTTCAGCTCAACAAGTGAGAGAATAAAAAGAGAATAGGAGGATGTAAGAGCAAAAACATTAAGTAAAATCATTCAAACTTTTTTTATACATTAAAATTGACCTTGAAAATACGTTATTTAATATTCTGATTTGAAATCAAACATGGCCAAAACATTAACGACCACACGATCCCCTAGTCTTTCCTTTAATACACATCGCTCCTTATGACATTAAGAATACTTGATAAAGCATGAATTAGCATTGATTAATCACCCAATCGAGTTACTATACAGTGCGCTCAGAGACCATGCTCTATTATTTGATAATTATACATAATTATAGATCTTAAATTTTAAATATAATCAACTACAGAAGCTATTCACAAGAAGAAAGAAAAAAAATCAGGAACAAAATTTTTTTTTTAAATTGTGGACAAATCCTAATCATGTTATACTATATACAGTATATTAAGCAAATAATGTAAAGTGAGCATCTGATTTTTTTTTTTAATGCCTCCAGACGAAACATTTACGCAGCTTCGGTTTCCTTTAGGAAACGTTTGACTCCTAAACCTGTTTTCTAACACATTAGCAACTGAAACTGACCGCCCTCTGCTGAGGAATGAAGCAGGCAGGACCATCATTAGCAACCTGACAGCAGCTCACTGCAATGGCCTCCTACTGACATCCTCCTGGAGCTCCAGCCTCTCTGCTCTACAGAGCATTCGCTCAAACACCAGCTGCTTCAAACAAAACAACAGCGAACAGCACACTCTCCTAGCATCAATTACGCAAAGAGTGCTTCGAGTTCAAATTTTATTTGTCACATACAATAGTATGATGTGCAGCGAAATGCTTACACGCCATAGAAATGTAATAAAGTGTAAGGTAGGTTAAATCAAATCAAAGCCACACTAAAATCAAACTGAAGTTTGCAGAAATAAAAATAAAACGTACAAAGAATAAAAGGGATAAAAATCATAAATCAAACCCTAAAATCAAATCAAATAATTATGGAAAATACATGTAAAAACAAGAAATATTCTGGGATGTGCAGCATCTTTCACTATCCTCCCTGCCTTGGCGCCGCTTGCTGTCAATAGAGTGCAGGTCAGGGAGCCTGGTGCGGATAGTTCTCTGTAGAGCTCGTCTGTCCTGTATGGTGCTGTTCCCAAACAAGGATGAGATGTTTCCCATCAGGGTGCTCTCAGTGGTGCAGGTGTAATCATTCCTAAATAACCTTGGAAGGCAGTCTAAAGTCTTTCAAGCGTCTAAGGTGGTAGATACACAGCCAGGCCTTCTTCACCAGTGTTTATTTGACAGGACCATGACAGGTCCTGCGTGTTGTGAACACTAATGTACACTGATGTACCAGGTCTCGTTGATGCCAGGGGGTTGTTGGTTCCTGTCCTGCTTTGTACTGAAGTCCACCATCAACTCCATTGTCTTGTTGACGTTCAGGAGGAGGTTGTTCACCTGGCACCAGTTCTCCAGATTTTTAAAATCTCCTGCAGGTAGGCCTTCTCATTGTTGTCAGAGATCACAATAACGGTGTTGCCAGCACCAACTTGGAGTTGTTAGTGGCCTGGCAGTGAGTGAAGCAGGGGGCTGAGGATACAACCCAGAGGGACTCCAGTGCTAAGGATGAGGGAGGCTGAGACATGCTTGTGGTCCACCAGTCAGGAAGTTGGAGATCCACTGACACATAGGTGAGTCCCAGGTCCTTCAGCTTGGAAGGAATGATGGTGTGAAAAGCTGAACTATAGTCAAGAAAGAGCATTTAACATTAATTCCCCCACCATGGTGTCCAGGTGACAGCCCGGTTCACCGGGAGTGTGTGTAGAAGGTGCGAGATGGCATCAACTTTATTTTGACAGTATGCAGACTGAAGCGGGTTCCACTGAATCAAGTAGTGAGGAGATGAAGTCTATAAACAGCTTTTCAAAACACTTCATTACAACTGAGGTAAGGGCTACAGGACAGCTAGTCGTTGAGGCAGGCAGGATGGGGATTATTTGGGACAGGAACAATAACAGACTGTTTAAAGCATGAAGAGATTACTGATTGTGACAAGGAGAGTTTCAATATCTCCATGAACACTGGTCAGCGCAGGCTGTAAAAACCTGACCTGAGATGCTGCCTGGTCCTGATGCTTTCCTGGTGTTCACCCTCCTAAAGGTTCTACTCACATCTTTCTCCTCACATTTTTCCTGTGTTAGAATTATTTATTCTTTAATATTTTGTTTCCTAAGAGTCAGACTTTCCTGTAGTTTTTTAATGCAGGTGATGACTGATAATCAAGCTGGTGATTAGTATACTGGTGATGCTAAATGCTGAGTGGTTAAAATGCTGAGTGGTTAAAGCTGAGGTTGCTGCCGAGGCTGTTGCATAAGCAACCAATTTTTAAATTGTATCTTTAGGCACTTTGCAGCTTGCCGCAGTTAAATGTTTGTTCGCTTTTCTTTAAATTCATCTACATAATTTAATATGAATAAATGGGGGAAGGAGCTCAAGAGCTTTGCACAGTATAGTAATTCAGTCAAAAGGAAAAATCATACTTTCTTTTTTTTAATAGATAAATTAAAAGTTTTTAATTTTTATTTTGATGAATATTAAAGTGTATATTGTACACAAAAACACAATAAAATGTTTTGTACTCATTTCTTTATTAATTGCTGATTTTAGATTCTTACCTTTTATATTTGATGTAAAATGTCCTTGGGAGCTTGAAAAGCTCTTATAAACAAATTGCATTATTATTATTATTATTATTATTATTAGTCAAATTATGCACACGAACACGTTTGAATTAGCATTTGAACTTGATGTTTGCAGAAAACACTGCCTTAGGCAATATTTGATGCAGTGTACTGTTTGTTGTTTTTATATATCGTGATTATTCCTACTGATGTCTCCCAATTACTTTGACACAACACATCTTCTCCATTATTCTAAACCCTCCACAATCTCAGTGTCAGAAGATAATCTAATTTCCTGAAACCGTCACCTAAATACAATCTTCATAAATTTCCACTTTCATTTCTTCCCCCCGTAGCACGAGTTGTTCCAGTTCCACCACACTAAGCCTCATGAGAACAGAACGTATATTTACATTTGGCAGATACCATTATCCAGAGCAACTGATATTTTATCTAATTATACATCTAAGCTGTTGAGGGTAAAGGGCCTTGCTCAACTGCTCAACTGTGGCAAGTCTGTGGTGCTGGGGTTTGAACCTGGAACCTTCCGATCAGTAGTCCAACACCTTACCCACAGAGCTACATCTGAAATAGGTTTAAATTAATTAAAATAATCAACCTTTATGCTTCTGTTATTTTCCTTGATTTACTTTTCTAAATCAACATAGAATAAATAATCCCTTATTTTAAAAAAGTTAATGTTTTTTTGTAAATGAACCATTTATTTGTAAATGAACATTTTGTAAATGGTTCATGAAAATTTTTAAATACTAAGGTATAAATCATAATCATCGGAAATCTCATTCTTAAACCTCTTGATGAAAATGTAGTTTAAGCATTGTCTTGTAAAAAAACAACACTAAAGTTTGATCGATTTGTTTTCGCTCTTCACTGATTCACTTTTCCTGCTGCCTTATGCTGCTTTACCTCTACAGTGGTGCTGTCTCCAGGTGAAAATCTTGTCCAAAGGCAGGTAGTTGTCCCCATAGTCTTTGCGTCTTTCCTCTTGTCCGAGGCCAAGCAAGCGCTCTGCAAAATGAAGTGGGAAAACAATACATAAATAAAAAAGAGGATTAGGGATTAGAGGATTTATTTACAATGTAAAGACACCCATTAAATCCATAACACTTTTTTTTTTATTCCAATGCCTCTTACAAACCAAACTAATAGGGACGGGCATCACCAGGAAGCACCTGATATAATATCACAACACCTATGTGGTGATTCGATTCATATTGCAATTCACAATTTTTTATTGCAATTCACAATTATATCACAATTTTAGAAACAACCCATTTCTGTAAAAAAAATTTTTTTTTGATTTCTAAACTTGCCAAATAAAATATTATGCTCCTACCAAACAGGATGCTTTGCCACCTGCCAATGTGTAAATAGTTTATAGTTCACCACCTGTAGATTTATAGAGGAACTGCAACTTTTTTCCCCATCTCAAAAGCAAACATATAAATTTACAATAAAAGTTTTAAAAGTTTATTATACAGATACATGAGTCAGATACATGAATCATCAATCAATTTTTTTCAGCCATTGTTACCATGTAATATTCAAATCTCCTAAGCAAGTAAACAAAGTAGCATCGAACGTAAATTACTAGAGTCATCTAACTTGTGAGCAAGCTTTTGGAACAGGTGTAGGCCTAGCAGACTGCAATGATTTAAGAGACCGGGCTGAATCTGGTTGAAGCCCATCATAAGAATATAATTTTGGATGTGATTATATGGCAACAAAACCGTAAAAAAAATAAAAATAAAAACCTTTTTTTTTGCGTTTTGTTGTTCTCCAGGCTCTCTGTGAATTCTGCAAGGTGAGAGAGAGAGAGAGAGGAAATGTCTTCCCGGCACCAATTTCTTTTACTTTGTTACCCTGTTTAAAAGTTTGTTGCAAAGATGCCGGTGTCCACTGATTGATTTTGACACGACGATATAATCGACCGCTCTGTGTGAGAACAGTGCACGGAAACAGAGCCAAAAATAAAGAAGCGCTGTTTTCTTAGGCTGCCAATAATAGAACAGGACTGCTCTCTTAAAGAGTGCCAATAATTCTAGAGTTCACTATATTCCCTTCCCACTCATAGTCTGTTTATAAATCCCAAATCTAAAATTGTACTCACACACACACACTCACACACAGTAGGAGATAATAGCACATAAACAGATAACTGAAGGTCGACCTCATAGAGAATATAACAAATAAATAAATAAATAAATAAATAAATAATTTACACAAGATCAGGTGAACGTACTGTATCTGCTGCATGGGACATAGACGTTGGACGATGACAGTAAATAAGCACGTGACCAGGATTTCATGCAAATCAAGGCAACAGACACTGGATGTCAGCATAACATGTAGATAGTCTTGCTTTCTTTACATGTACACATCTACACATCTACACAAGGTCCATCACCCAAAGTTCTCAAATACAATGGGGCATCAGACTGGCAACACGACCGTGTAAGTAACTGCCACAGGAACAACGGATAAATCTCCAGGGTTAATGGGGGGGTATCTGTCGCCTGATGTCTCGGGTGGCACGCAGACCGATCCTTTTACCTTCGTCCCTCTGTATTCTCCACTATCATTAAGTATGATTGAAGAAGATTTAACATGCTTGAGTTTCCATAGATACTACATTTAGGCATTTTACAGATGCCCTTATCCAGAGTGACCTTTTTTTCTAATTATACTGATTATTATCTGAGCAGTTAAGGGCCTTGCTCAAAGGGCCCAACAGGGACAACTTGGTGGTCATGGGATTTATATATATATATATACAAACACACACACATACACACATACATACATATACTCAGCAAAAAAAGAAATGCCCCTT
>JAOTQY010000039.1:4310412-4322242 GCA_026413445.1 Dolichallabes microphthalmus
AAAACTGTAGAAATAGGCTACAGTCAAGATCATGAAGAACCACCAAGTGTTTATTTTAGAAAATGAGAACTTAAGGCTACTGTAGGCCATCTTTCCCAAATAAGGCTGAGTATATGGTTCACGTCGTTTAAATGCATCACTCACAGTCGCTGGTTGAGAGATGGGGATGTTGTTGGCTTCGGCTGGTTTAGTTTCTCATACTCGGCATATTCAGTTGTATGGTGTGTTCTAAGATGCCTAATCATGTTCGTGGTGTTAAAATGCCGTTGCTTGCTTCCACCTCGAGGGATTTCATCACGACATACATTGCAAATGGCTAACCTTACGTCTTTATCGGACACTTTGAAAAACCTCCAGACGGGTGAACTCATGTTGCCACTGGTAAGCTTCCTCTGCTGTTGTTTACCTGTGCGCCGTGCATGCACGCGTGAAAAAGTCGCGCGAGTAATTTCCGTCAAGTGATCGGAAATATTTTGATCAAGCTATTTTTAGCCAATATCAGCCGATCAATCGGCGCATCACTAGTAATTTCTTTGACTGCTGTACCTCCAGCTTGAGCACGTCATGCTGCAGTTTCCTCTGGAACTCCAGAAAGCTTCCGATTGTGAGTTTGCCCTTCAGGTCAGCCCCGAAGAAGTAGGTGGTGAGAGCCGAGCTGCAGCCAGTTGTCCTTAGAGTGTTGCCCGTGGTGGAGCGATCCCTGTGCCTCATGCCCATGCTTGTCTGAGAACGGATTATACTCTGCACCTGGAATACATGCATACATGGGAGCGTTTAGAAGTGGAGCTGTGTTGCAGTATCACTAAAAACAATCCCCTGGTTTTTTAAATCTTAGGATTCCCTGTAGTAGGAGACAAAAGCAATGATGTCATCACTAGGAAAATGTGAAATACGGTCCAAGACACACTTCACCAGCTTGAGGAGAAGAATGCAGGGTTTCTACTGGAGCCACACAGGATGTCTGATTGTACGCTTATGAACACTTGAAGAACAACCCTGTGGTCTATCCATCTCTGTTTAATGCTCTGCTCCGTTTTTGGATAGCAGTTAGGACAAAAAAAAAGTGAATATTTGCTGATGGGTAACTTGGCTAATATCTTTCAGTTAGATCAGCCATTTCTATACAGTACATGTGAATTATTAGATCATTAAAATTTTCGATGATATTCAGAACTGCACCTGACCCTGATTATGTAGAAACCTCCTAGTGGTAAAAAGTGTAATAGAGAATAAACTCAGCCCAATTAAAGCTCGTCAGCTACAGTAAATCTATCGTGCACCTGCAGACTGTTTTTCTCACAACATGGTACAGATATAATCTGAACCGATTAGAATAATCTAAAGATTAAATATGATGATGCCAATAGAAATGGCTGACTTTGCTGTTACCTGGAGCTCTTTGCTGAGAAGGATGAGAGAGTTACTAATGTATTTCGATTGCATAGTGCAACTTGGGGTTAACCCTCGCTGGCAACTTGTGTTATAAAACCATTAGCAAAAACCGTATCGCAAGGCACACTCTAGTGCACACTCCACTTTCAAATGGACCAAACCATCACATTCGCAAATGAGGGGAGGTTGTTTTTTTTTTTTAGGTAAATATATGCAGCACACATACAAGTAGAGCAATTTATAATTTAACATTCTTCAGCATGTAGTGCATTTCAAAATATATTTATTTTTTGTAGAACTTAAAAAGTACCTTTATTAAACATAAAGTGAACTACTTCAAGACTTTTTTCTTTTAATTTTGAAGCCTCATAATGCCTCATAAATTATAACTCAAAATAACAGTATTTCAAAATATTAAAATATGTCCTAAAATAAAAAAATGTAAATGGAAGTAAAAAGGATAGTAAGAAGGATTTACTACACAAAAATAATTTATTCATTCAATACTTGGTCAGAGTAAAACAAAATAAGAATTACTGCATCGATGTGGCATTGCAATAAGGCAATCAGTCTGTGGCACTGCTGAGGTGCTATTAAAGACCAGGTTGCTTTGATAGCAGCCTTGGGCTCGTTTGTATTGTTGGGTCAGGTGATTCTCATCTTCCTCTTGACAATAGCACTTAGAGACTCAGGTCAGGTGAACTGGCTGGCTAATCAAGCCTAGTATTATCATGGTCAAACCAGTTAGTGGTAGTTTTGGCACTGTGCACAGGTGTGAAGTCCTGCTGGAGAAGGAAATCAGAATCTCTATAAAGCTTTTCAGCAGACTGAAGCAAGAGCTGCTCTAAAATCCCCTGGTGATTGTGGACTAGATAAAACACTATGGATCAACACCAGCAGATGATGTGTCACCCCAAATCATCATCGATTGTGAAAACTTCACACTCGACTTGGAACAAGCAACTTGGATTCTGTGCCTATCCTCTCTCCCTTCAGACTCTGGGACCTTGATTTCCCAATGAAATGCAAAATTTACTTTTACCTGAAAAGAGAACTTTGGACCACTGAGGAACAGTTCAGTTCCTTTTTGTTTTTTTCCCCATTAGTCTGGATAAGATACTTCTGACATCTCCGGTGCTGGTTCAGGGTGTTCAGGAGTCTGGTTTACTCCTGTCTCTGGTTCAGGAGTGGCTTGATACTAGGATACAACAGTTTAAGCCGATTTCCTGAAGATGTCTGTGTGTGCTGAGGAACAGTCCAGTTCCTTTTTTTTTTTTTCCATTAGTCTTGAAATTATCTAATATTTTGGAAAGTGGAATCATCAAAATGAAAAAGAAAAAACGCTTAAAAGAATTAACGTTACCTGTAGCGTTAACTAGAATATGAGCGTAATTATTTTTAGTTGTATTTTTTTTTATGAAATTACAAAAGAAAATGAACTCTCTCACGATTTTGACATTTTTCAAGATTCACTATACCCAGCCATTTGTCTAGTACTGGCTGTTCTTGAATACAGAATTCAAACAGGCGATGATAAATGACATTCTCGGCCATCACAGACCACAGTTAAAAGGCATACACGATAATATTTGCAATTAACCGAATTCAAATTCACAATGTTAATTTGATTTATATAGGATCATTTCTGCTCATTTAACAATCAGAATACAGAGCCCCGAGCACACCTGCTCATGTGTAACGTGACCATTAAAAAGTCACGTTTGAAATAAAAGCTTCAGGAAATGTCAGGCTTTCAGGCCTTCTTCTCTGCTTTAAAAAAAGTAATCCGTTGATGAGAATCTACAAGGGATGGTTGTATAGGTGGAATACTGTTAAACCTTATTGGCGCTCCTACGTACCTGCTCGAACTCCTCCAGGTCCACCTCACCATCCCCGTTTAAGTCAAACATCTTGAAGGCGATCTCAAAGTTTCTCTGAGGTGCTGAAAGAAAAAAAAAAAAAAAGGCTCAGAGTAAATACTAACAACAAATTACATTACTAATAATGAAATAAAAGCTGGCATGAATCTGTTAGAATCTGATATAATTGAGCAGATTAGAAAAAAAAAAAAAAAACTGTCGTTGAGTGTGCAGAGACTAAAGGAACTGACTGGAACATTTCGGATCATTACTTTGAAGGTTGCTAGCGATCCCGCTCAGCTGCATCTGCTGGAGTGCAGCACAACATTTAATGCAACACATCTGTCAGTGAGATGAATCAAACTCTCTGTGGCATTTCTTTCCAGTGTTTCCACTCTTTAATATCACATTTTTAAAGGTCACCATTAATACGGCCCCGAGAGCCATGATTTGATTCCGTATGTTGACGATTTGACGTAACATGGCGTTGACGTAATATGACTGTTTTATATACGCGAGAGTCTAAAAACACATGACAGATCTCAGGAAAGAACAACAAGTGGGCTTGTTTTCAACCATGGAGGATTTCTCACTGCTGTCTCTTTCACTCCCTGCCGTCAGTTTTAACGAGGACGAAATACTAGATGACACGGGGGCGTTTTTAGATGACGGTCAGAGGGGCTGATGATAACGGAAAGATACAGCGACTATACCAGGAAGCGTACGACACACCTGAGTGGTACCAAACAACATCATGCTTTCTGTTAAAGAGCTGATATTATGTGACCACACATTTACACAAAAAAAGGTAATCGACAGACATAAGAGTTTGATTAATTAAATTTATAAACAAATTTTGTTCATAATATTAAGGGAAAGATACAAAATTTTCTGTCATTTTGATTCCAGGAGCTTTAAGTGACCAGGGTCTTAATTACAGTTTATCCATCTTTGACTGTCTTCTTACTGAAATCCAGCATTTGGAAGGTGTTACATGGAAAGCAGATATGTCACATCCAGAGGGAGTTCTGTATAAATGTTTATGAGCAGCAGATGTTTTCACAACACTGTCACGCCTTTTTTGACACGTTCGCTTGGCAACTGACTCAAAACGAGTAATTTCCAGATGGTTAAAGGGACAGAACGAAAAAAAAAAAGAAAGGAAAAAAAAAAACAACACTCACTGGATAGAACGGTGGTGAGGAATATGTAGTCGGAGAAGGAGATAAGGCCGCACTCCCCGAGTGTATAGAAGATGCTGTCCTCATCTGCAAACTTCTCCCGCTCCTGAGCTATCTTCTGTTGTTCCAGAGAGGGAAAGACAAAGCGAGTGTTTTCTGCGTGTGGTTACAATGCAAAACAACTTACTGCAGTATGAATCTCTACGGTCATTAGAACACCAGACACACACACACTAGCATGCCAATACACACTACACAGTACACAACACTGATCGGGCATGCAAGTGCAGTACTCATTCAGGCAGACACGATAAGAGGGATGAGGGAACATGTAGAGAACATGAAGAGAACATATTAATATTATTAAACATCGTCATCAACTTCATCATGAACATCATCATCACAGTGACACAAAAATCATTGTACAACACATTAACGTGAAAACACTACCACGGAATTGTGTATACTGGAACAAAAGACTACACAAAAGTCACACGGACACAGTGAGGTGGTCTGTCCTGCATTCATTTTCACACACAGTGACTGAACAACAACTGGTGACTGAATCTCTCTCGACACACACGCACAACATGCCACAGTTCAGTCTGCGCGTTACCTCTGTCTGCTGGAGAGCCCATCAAGAGTGTCAAGAAGGAAGAGACGAAGGGTTTAAAATAAAAAAAATAAAAAAAACACACACAACAACCTCACTGTTACTGACTTCATCACTGATGACTAAACAATTGTTCATTCATAATAATAAATCATTTAGAAAAAAAAAATTCCCCCTCACAATTTTTTTACCGGCCCACAAGCAACAAGTCTTTTTACTCCGGAACAGCGAAACTTTTTACATACCATCTGCAATATTCTGACAAAAACGAATGTATATACGCTATGTATCCCGTAGTCAACTCTGCGAAAAAATAACCATACTCGACAGAAAAACTTTGTTCGTTCTTACAGACTACACAGCTGCGTTAATCAGATGCCTTCATAAGCAATGGCCGACCTAGATTTTACACTTCTGAGGACACACAGTCCTTGTTGCGCTGGACGTTCTTCAGAACGAGGTTAACCCTCTCAAGGCAGGCGTTGCTGATTTGCAACAGTTAAAAACTAACTATCTTATTACCCCAGATACATATTTTATGAGTTTTTTTTTTTTAAGTTTGATCATTTTCCCAAAATATCAGATTTTTCCTGTTACTAACACTTAATTTGAGCCTGAAAGGGTTAAGTCTAGAACTGAGAGAAATGTTGACAGCCTGACCTGTTTTTTTTTCCCCCTTTTGCAATTATGGTCACAGCCAATCTAGCAGACGCAACATTTCAAAGAAAAGTCCGGTGTATACAAGATGCATAGAATTATTATTTAAGCAAAACATCAACATCGTCCAAATTTTACCTACAATTTCGCTTTTTCCACGTTGGTCACTTTCATTCCCTTTGACGGTTCTCTACATTACCCATGATGCCGTCTGACTACCTGCTCATAGCGGTGCCAGTGGGATTTAGCTCTTGCTTCATCTCTATTTAAGGATCAATGTAGCGGAGCTTCAACCCTTCAGTCAGTCCAGCTGTTTCACTTCGTCCTCTGTACATTTTGATCAAACAGATCTTCACACTTCTCAAAAGCACGAAATGATACAGCATTGAGTAAATAACTATTCCCAAGGAATTACATAAAAAAAATAATAAAAATCTAATCACGACACCTCTATTTTTCAGAGCCTACACACACTTACATTTACGAACATCACCGTGCTATAAATAATCGGGCTATGCGTCTTACCCCATCAAAACGCTTACTAAGAACACAACTCCCCTCCTCAGGGGAGCGATGCTGGAATAATTAAGTCTAAGTGCAAGTCTAAAGATGGTGTTCGCATGAGTGTGTGATTTGTGTTGAAGTACCAGGAGAGCACAAGTTATTTTTATTGCAGACAGAGGAGTCTGGGTAGTACCTATTGCAGCAAAAGCAACTGATCAGAGTGTGTGTTTGTGTGCAAGAGAGAGAAAGCTCGAGGCACCACATGCCCCTGCTGTCACCTTCAGAGAGATCCTTAGGGAAGGAACATGCAGCACGTTTTGCAGCCAGGGAACACACAAACAACACTCAGCAGGCTACAAATTAACACAAAGGAGAAGCAATGCTTGAGAAACAATAACCACAAGCATAACCACACACACATACACAACAGCAAAACAAGAGGTGATGAAAGCCTGCAAGTTGATCCCACTCCATCAGAAAGAGTCTTGGCTCAGAGATGAGAGAGAAAGAAAGAAGAAAAAAAAAACAAACAAGAAAGGTAAGAGGAAGAGAAACTGACAGCTTGACTTGTACGTCTTATGGCTGCTGCTCTGTTCAGCACCACATGGCCTGGAGTATTCAAGCTGACACATGACACATAGCAGGTAGACGACACCAGGGCACAGTAGAGACGACATGTACACAGTCCTGAGACTCGGCAGAAAAGGCATGACAGCGAACGCTGAGACTCAGCAGAGACGACATGCATACCAAGTAAAAACTGTAGACTGCATTGACACAGTACTGAAGTTTTGTAGAGAGATCATGAATGATATACTGAGACATAATAAGAGTCTAAATAAACAATGTAGACGTGTATGGAGACAGCGGATAGAGGGCACAGGCAGCACAGAAACACAGTTGATACAGTATACAGTCAGCACTGAGACACAGCTGATACTGTAAAGACACAGCACTGCGACAAGCTGAGACAATATGAAGACATCACAGAGGCACAGCGGAGACAGTACAGACACCATTGAGACACACCTGAGGCAATATGTCGGCACACTGATACACAGCTGAGACGGTATGGAGACAGCACCGATAAATGGCTGAGATGTTACAGCAATGAGAAAAGGCTGCGATAGTATGGAGACAGAACTGAAGCACAGCTTAGAAAGTACACAAACAAAACCGAGACAGCACAGAGACATCAGAGAGACACAGCTAATACAATGCAAAGAAACAAGTGAGACAGTACAGAGACCGCACCAAGACACAGCTGAGAGAGTACAGAGACAGCACTGAGACAGTATGGAAACAGCACTGAAACACAGCTGAGACAGTACAGAGACAGCTCTGAGACAGCACTGAGACACAGCTGAGACAACACTGAGACAGCTCTGAGACACAGCTCAGACAGCTCTGAGACACAGCTCAGACAGCACTGAGACACAGCTCAGACAGCACTGAGACACAGCTCAGACAGCACTGAGACACAGCTCAGACAGCTCTGAGACACAGCTCAGACAGCTCTGAGACACAGCTGAGACAGCACTGAGACAGCACTGAGACACAGCTGAGACAGTACACAGTTGAGAGTACGGACACAGTACCTTAGACAGAAATAGCACCAAGACACAGCTGAGATAGTTCAGAGAAACAGCTGAGACAGTAACTGAGACACAGCTGAGAGAGTACTGAGACAGCACTGAGAAAGACCTGTGACAGTACAGAGACTTTGCTGAAACACGGCTGTGACAGTAAGAAGCACTGAACACACAGCTACGATGGTACTGTATGGGGATAAAATGTGCGAGACAAAATGAAGTTCCACCTACAGTAAATGCAGTTTACTGGAAGTAGCCACACTCGACAGAACATAAACCATGTCTCTGTCGATCTGCGCACCATCACTGTCTATGATTGTTTACACTGTGCTGTACATTCCAGGGTACAAATTATTTCACATCTCATTTCATAAATGTTTAGCTTGATGTAAACGATTAGGTTGTTGTTGTATCTAACAGGAGCAACAGCAGTGGAATTTTGTGAATTCAAACCAAGCTGTAAATAAGGTCCCCCAAAAGCAGGCTTTATGCTATGAAAAGGTCAGCGGTCTGAAGCTAAGCTCTGGTGAAGAAAGTGTTGTGGTAAAAAGGAAGCGGAGAAGAGGAGCAGCGTGTGCTGGACTGAGGGGATGCTGGAGGGGGATTCCTGCCTCTCTCTCACTTCATTCTCTTTGTGGTTCGCATTGCTGCGAGGCTTCCTGCTGTTTAGGAGAAGCCTATAAAAAATAAGCTTTGTAGAAACGAGCAATGTATTCACACTGGCTTAAGAGACTGAAGCTGATAAAAAAGTAAAAGATAACAAAAGAGAGAAAGAATTAAAAATTATGATGAGTCCCATTGGAGACTTGGATCTTCTCGAGCTTCTTTCCTCACAGGGACTTTTCCTCGTTTACCCTTAACCTTGCTCATTAACCACATCACTCGAGTGGAAATGCACTATGAACCTGTTTTCTGATAATGCCTTCATTTGTATGTATAAACAAAGACACACACACACTCGAAGCAAGAAAGCTAGCAACAAGATATAAATAAAAGAAGAAAAAAAAGTCATCCTGGGGAGGCATGGAAGGTGGAAAACACCAATCAATATCTCACATCATCCATCAGGGGCTTTGGAAAAAGCCCTCTTTTACTATCAAGGTCACACACACACACACACACACACACACACACACACACACACACACACACACACGGAGAGCTCACTTTCACAAAACTCATTTCATCCTTCATCTTAATGTCATTTGGGAACAAATGAATTGCAAATGGTATTTCTGAAGAACCCTTCTGTGTGTGTGTGTGTGTGTGTGTGTGTGTGTGTGTGTGTGTGTGTGTGTGTGTCGGAATAGATCTCAAAACAGGTGTTCAATTCTGTTTGTGATATTAGGTTGTCATATACATCCATTACCATCAACTTACAGTCAGAGTGGGGAGTGTGTGCACGTGAGTGTGTAGACATGTTTTTGTGTCTTTGTGGGAACCATATTTCCACAAAAAAACGAAAACAAACCTGGCAATTTTGACCTCATATGAATATTAAGACAAGCATGCGAATGTGTGTGTGTGTGTGTGTGTGTGTGTGAGAGAGACACCCCCGACTGTCATCGAAGGGCTCCTGCTGAGACTGGAAGCCCAAAATAAGGTCAACAAACTCAGCCACAAGCCATCACACCATTTTCCACTGGCAGCAGCTCTATTAGCATGCCACAGGCTCGCCACTGCACCACCCACTACCGCCCCCCCCCCCCACCTGCCCGTCTACCTAGGTCAGCTGACGCTAGATAGAGGATGTGACATCACAGTGCCCTGTGACCACGAGGATAATGGGGAGTGCAGCGCATTACTTTGTCACAAAAAAACAAAACAAAAACCCCGACACTTTCACCACATGTTAAGGATGTGGGCTTGTGGGTTTTGGTTTCATACATGAAAGGTAGGAGCGAGCTTCCTGAGGTCAGGGCAAACTGTGGTGCCACAACGCAGAGAGGGGGCACAACAGGCAACGTTACTACCTACTCCCAGATCGCACTGTCAGTCCTGCAGACACATTCAGCAGAGCATGCACACGCAAACAGAGGGGGAGAGAGAGAGAGAGGGGGGGGGAGATGAAACAAAGACTTTGAATTCACAGAGAAAGAGAGAGAGAGAGAGAGAAAGGGAGAGAGGGGGAACAGCTCAGAGTTGTCCGAGATCAGGTGTTGGATTTCTCCAGCCTGAGGGAAGCCTGCGCACGCATATAATGTTTAGAAAACTCGAGCAGATCCATTTCTGAATTATTTATGCATGCGCATAAACCTATACTCCGTCTGTTTGTGTGCGTTTTCATATTTTTGCATATTTGTCAAACTTAAACGATTCATCAAGCTAATTTTTTATATTATATAAGTGAAGAATTTTGGTCCACTCTTCTTTGCAGAATTGTTTAAATTTAGCCATATTGGAGGAGTTTTGAACATGAAGGGCCTATTTAAGGTCATGGCTACAAGATTTAAGGCCAGACTTTGACTAGGCCACTCCAAAACCTTCATTCTGTTTTTTTTTTTTGGTGAGCCATTCAGAGGTGAACTTGCTGGTGTGTTTCGGATCATTGTTCTGCTGCATAACCTAAGAGCGCTTGAGCTTAATGTCACAAACTGATGGTCGGTGGACATTCTCCTTTAGAATTTAGTGCAGAATTCTCTTGGGCTAATTTTGGTAGGTCAGCTACTCGTGAGAAGGTTCACCACTGTCATTAGTTTTCTAAATTTGTGGATTATGGATCTCACCGTGGTTCACTGGAGTCGGAAACCCTTAGAAGTAGCTTGGTAACCATTTCCAGACTGATGCATGTCAATTACTTTGTTTCTCATCTGTGCTTGAATAATTTTTTTAGATCGCAGCACGATGTGTTGCTTTACACACACAAATATGTATGCATTTGCATGGTTAATAATTTAGGAGCCACAGTCAGCTGCATCGTTCTACCATGGAGAGCTCAGTTAAGCAAGAGCGTCAGCTGTGTCTTGTGCATGTGTGTGTGTGTGTGTGTGTGTATATGTGTGTTTGAGTTCACATAACACCTGTATACATCTTTGTGTTGGTTTTCAAAAGTCCATTTTTGTATGTCTACAGCATCACCTGGGAATCGACCTAGCGATACCCGGCTGATAGGGGGGAGGGGGGCCTCTAGTCCTAATTTAAACAATGTGCTATGAATGTTTATTACTATTATTATTAATTTATTTTGTATAGCACTTTTAACAATTGTCATCGTCGCAATCAAAATACATTACGGAAGGATCCACAATAAGGATCCACTGGATAAAACATCAGTCCTTGGTTTTGGTATTATTATAAGTCTTAAAAAGCAAAACTATTAGCATGATTTTAAGCATTTGTTGTGGAAAGCTGAGCACCGTCTATCTCTCCAACATCAGGGGAAACATGCGGCATCAGTAATTATTCCCTTCTCCTTTCTGCTGAATCCGAAATTAGAACTTTCTGCACAATGCATCCTCAAACCAAACATTATTAATGATAGCTGTAATGCGTTGCTTGGCGGCGCTCCTGCGTGGAAGTAATTGAGGACGACGATTTAGGTGAAAGGCTTGCTCGGGCAAAGAGAGCTTGGACAACTCTGAAGGAAGAGAATGAAAGAAGGGAGTTGTTTTAGTGCAAAGGCTCTCAATTGCATATACACACAAGCACATGTACAGTATACACGCTCGTGCTCTTGTTCATGCAGCTTAGTATCGTCCCCATACCTGCCAGAAGTCCTACACAGACGGACAGGCATATAAGATGGATGGGAAAAGAGTGTAAGGATGGACAAAATGGAGGGAGGGACAGGATGGAGAGACGGGGAGGAGAGAGAATGGAAGGTTTCATTGGTTAGATGAGTGGAGAAGAGGGTGGAAGACTGTTGTAAGAGCAAAATAGTTATCCAGCACAAACAAGACAATTCGAGTATACGATACAGCACTTGGGCATAAAACCCTGATATTTTATTTTTTATATATATACACAGACTATCAACTAAACATGTACTGGGAGACACTTACACATGAGGGTAAACACAAAAGGCTAATTCTC
>JAOTQY010000039.1:4561699-4574523 GCA_026413445.1 Dolichallabes microphthalmus
GTGCCGCCCCCCACGTGACATAAAAAAATGCCGCCCTGGGCGGCTGCCCACTTCGCCCATGCCTAAATCCGCCACTGGGTGACAGGAAACATGCACAGGTGTGAGGAGAATTAAAGCCCAGGCATGGAGGCCATGAGATGCAAACACTACCTGCTGTGCCACTCGGTCACCCAGTCCTCCATGTGTGTAGTTTGGTTTGTAAAACACTTAGTCCACCATATGGTTATTAGAATTTCTCCAAAATGCGGAAAGGCATTTATCCAAAAATAAGTTATCATACTTTAGACAGAGTTGAATATAGAGGAGGTGTAATGATGATGTACATTCACCAGTGAAACCTGCCAGGGGACATGCTTAAAGACAATGCAGTTGCAACTTGCTGATGAACACAAATTGATGACATAACTTGATGACTGTATTTTCATGACTGTATACTTATATTAATTAACAGATTGCTATAACAAACAGTTTATACAGTTCAGAATTTCTAAAACTTGACCATGTTAAAAGTACAGTTCATCATACAGTTGCATACTGGTTCTGAAGTATTAATCAACCAATCACATGGCATCATTTTCATCATTCTAATTAAAATAATTCTAAAATAAAAATAACTAATATTCTTGTATTCTGTTGTTCTGCCTTAGGAAGTTGTTTTACAGAACTCCACGTACCTCTTCCAAGCCTTCAGAAGACAGATAGGAATCCAGAATGGATGGAAAAGTGCTTGTGTGATGCATATCTTTGGTCTTCAGTGTCATCATGTGGCTGTCACAGACCAAGGGTAAAGTACCAGCGTTTTATCTCAGGATCATTTGAAAATCATTTTCAGATTAAATAAATAAACAAACAAAGTGATATCTCAGTCATGTTATTGATTTACAGGCAAGCGCATAATGCATAATTGTTCAATATTACAGCATGCCTAATGCTAGGATTCCCAAACAATACATTGTATAACAATGTTACTAAATACATATACAAACAATATTTGACATACTGCGTAAATAATAACAGAACGTGTAGCAGTTATCAATATATCATTATATTTAATAATCGTACCTCAGATTTGTTTGACTCAGCCGAACCTTTCTGCTCAGAGTTTCACAGTACGTTTGTTTATGTGTGTGTTTGAGAAAGGGTTGCTATAGAGAGGCCAGGTCACAAATGGAGGGTTGTGTCAGTCAAACCAACAAAACCTGCATTAGTCCTTGTGTTTTGTTCATCATTGATCTGTTGTTCATTTATATGAGTGTCTTGAAAAATAAAAGTAATATGATAGTATAATATAATAAACGTTTTCTGGTACATAATATATTATCAGTGAAAAGTTCATGAATACAAAGTTCTAGGACCCCAATAAATATACAAGTTAATGTATTAGAATAAAGTATTGTTCATGACATAAACCTGTGTTAAATGCCCTCCGAATGTGAATTAATTCCCAGTTATATAGTTACACACTTATCCAGTACAGTGTCACAGGGGTCTGAAGCCTATCGCAGAAGACTTACAAGGTAGACCCAGGACAAGATGCCAATCCATTACAGAGCACACACACTCCACGGGCAACCTGTAAATGCTGGTTGGGAGTAAACCCACCAAGCACAGGAAGAACATGCAATTTCCACACACAGAACCACTGCGGGATTCAAACCCATGATCATGGAGGTGTGAGGCCACCATGCCGCCTAGATAAAGCAATGCTTGTTAAGTAAGAATGCATTGTATTTTGTAGCAGAAATGAGCTTAATGAGTACATTATTGAGGCAAGATTTCTTTAAAAGAGATGCTTATGCAAAAAAAAAAAAAAGCTTAATATCCAATGAACAGCATGGTGGAACTGACAGAAAGCCATTTGGTGATCATTAGTTCTCACTGTTAACACCATTTGTAGCCTACTTGTAACTAAAGTCTCTGTGCAATTGTTCAAGTTATCAAAAACATTTTAAATAATTTTTTCAGCCTTGATTAGGCAAGAACAACCAGAAATGTGAAATCTGGAAATGTGATAACAGGCTTAGTGACTGGAGGACACCAAGTGGGAACAAACACAATAGAAATGTTCTGTCTTGCTCAGTCACTGAGATGATTACACGTTATTGTTTTACAGGCGTCGTCAAATGAACATCAGTGTAGATGCGGAATTTCTCCAGAGATCAAATCTCGGGGTAAATTTAAAGAGGGGCAAAAAGTTTCAAATTAAGTTTGTCAAAGTACTCCTCCACAAAAATATCAATATTGTTCTGATGCAATAATTAATCAAATAAAATGACAGACTCTTACATCAGTTGTCTGGTATTTAGGGAGGACTGTAGCAATTTTAAGTTTATTCTTTCTTTTTTAGCACAAATCTTTTAAAGCCTTTACAAGAACGAAACATGTAGGTATGGAAAAGAGAAAGTTTCCTAATGTCATCATGTGGTTTTTATTCACCAAGCATTCTTAGCAAATGCCATCCCTTTCGAATTACCTACAATCAAAATAATAATTTCTTTCTAATTAAAATTAACAAGTCAGTGTAAATGCAAACTGGATTTGAATACACTTTATTTCATAAAAACCCATATAAATGACAAGATCTAGGCTAGAACACAAACACAACTTAATGTTTTTTTTTTTTTTTTTACAATAAATACTGTACAAAATACTGTACACACACTGTAAAGTTTGTCACTGATTTCTGGCACAAAGGAAAGCGTGGTGCCAGTGGGAAGCCTGTGTGTGTTGGGTCTGCGTCCCAAACTGCATCACATCCGCACTACAGGCCTCTTCATGTCGGAAAAAGCACGACACCTGTGGTTTGGGACGATGCATGCTGGACGCAGATGGCCAAGCTTCATTCATTCATTCATTAATGGACATTCGTTTATCCGAATGTAACTGGACGGCGCTACATTTAGACGCAACCTGAGTGGAAAAAAGGCCCAAAGGGCCGCACGAGAGACAATAACGCACAGTGCCATATCAACAGGCTACAGCAAGGGGGGGAAAACGATATTTCAGTCCATTGATATATAGTTTGTGTTGAGGAAGACTTCCTCCACAGTGGCTGTGATCAGCATCAGCAGCTCTTGAGGTGCGGCAGAGCAGACAGTTTGTCCACTTTGCTGAAGGCGGCCGCGCTCTCGACACCTTTCAGCCACTCTTTACATTTGCGCATCACCGTCTCGTCCACGTCGCCGTCCTCCTCCTCGTACTCGACGTCGTCGTACTTGTGCTGCTCGTTGAGCAGCGAGATCTTGACGATCGCGCTGATGTCGTTCGAGCTGTCCAGCTTGGCCACGGTGCCCATGCTCTTCGGCGCTCCCTGCGTCGCCCTTTTGGACGCCACGGCGCGGCGGTGCTTGCCGTCCGTCGAGCCGCAGCACTTCTGCTGCTTGGCCAGCATCTGCTTTTCAAGGTTGCGCTTCTGGATGACGAGGATGGCCTCGGGGGTGAGGCTGAGGGAGAACTGCACCTCCTGCTCGAGCTCGTCTTTCGCGCGCCGCGCCGCCGATTCCCCGGAGCTGGAGCGCGGCACGCTTTCGCACGAGCCTGCCAGCGGTTTGCTCGCGTTCAGCCACGAGTTTTTCACGTCCATGACGTCGAGGTTCGGCACTGAAGAGTCTGTGGGAAATTTGCTAGAATAATGCTGCTGCTGAGGTTTCCCTCCCAGCTGTCTCAGGTTGGCGCTAGGCCAGGACGTGGACAGTTTGTCCTTTTCCGCTTCCTTCTCCTCGCGCGGTATAGTGTTGAGCAAAGCCTGAGGAGGAACAACGCTCGTGCCGGATTTCTTCTTCCTGAACAGATCTTTTCCAGGCGATGAAATCCGCGAGTGTAGATTTATAGGTGGAAAAGGCATCTCTTATCAGCTGCGTGTCGTGGGGGGAAAAAAAAACGCAGGCTTTAGTGAATGAGGTAACTGAACCCGGCCATCCGCTGTATCCACTCACAGGTATCTCATGCCCCGGTTTGAGCTTCACTGCCGGGCGAAGGAGGCGTCCCTGGGCTTTTATAGAGTCCTGAACGGGGGGCGTGGCCACAGCGCAAAGAGAAGGCACGTGCCTGAAAGTGGGCAATGAGATTTCGTCATCATCATGATGCTACATTTGTAACTTCTCAAGAATTCTACACATTACTGCCTACATTTCTATTTTAGTGGTTCAACCGTTGTAATTAAGCCTTATTCATTAATTTCAGACTTTATCCGTCATATATACATTACTTCATAGTGAAATTCTTTATTTTACACATATTCCACCTTTCTTGGGAGGCTGAGGTCAGAGTGCTGGGTCAGCCTTTAAGTCCCCTAAATACGAACGAGTTCCATTCCGAGAGCTCATTCGTAAGTCCAGTTTGTTCATAAATCTAATTTGTTTCAACAAATGCAGTTGACTATACACAGTAGAAAACTAACATATTCCATCATCTTGTCCTTTAAAATGGTTGAGCCATTCGTGTTAAAAGAACAAGTAATGTCTGCCATCTTTCCACCTCGCTCTATATTCTCAATTAGCACAATCTTAGCACTACTCGCTTCATCTCCGCTGTTTTTACACTTGCTTCCGGAAGTCCTGGGATGCATGTTGTACTGTATGACAATGTACACTGGAGATGTGATCTAACTTCCGTGACTGAACACGCACAAATGCATGTTCGTATCTTCGAAAGTTCACAACTCAGCAGACTTTTCAGAGCCTTTCAGAGCCTTGCTTAAGGGCCTAACAGTGGCAACTTGGCGCTCGAACTGTCGATCAGTAACTCAGAGCTTTAATACATGGAGCCTTTAATTTCACTTCTAGGCATGCGTAAAAGTGTGTATATTGCAAATAAATAGTAGCCATAATGCATTTTGTTTTATCATGGAACTCCCTGAACATTTACTTCTTGCATGTTTGTGTACATGCTCCTATTAACATAGACCTACTAATTTGATGTTCTCATCTTTCACTGCTTCCCCCTCCCACTGAAAGGGCCCCCCTGAACGTCACTATGAACTAAGTAAAAATCAATATGCTTTTACAGGTTTAGAAGCAACATTTACTCCGCGTCCATAAGGAATTCATAGCATCCATTCTTTTCTCCATAAATAAGTCATTGTTTATACTGCCTAATAATTTTCTTTAGCTGTAAAGGACATTGCGCATTTAATGAGCAGCTATGAACCATTTGTTAAAGCATTAAAATGTGTGGGTGTTGTACAATACCCAAAGGAAAAAAAAAAAAAACCCTACTATTTGTTATTCAGGTCAGGCGTTTTGTAGACCTGTAATTGACCGAAACATGCATGCAGACTAAACAGGGTTTATATATCACAACAACTGTGATGAAAAACTATTTTTATAATGTTGTTATATTTCCGATAAAACATCTCAAACATTATGATTAGTATTCCACATAATGCAAATAAAAATAGTAATGCATCAGTTTGTATATTGTGCTAGATCTTTTTCAGTCTTCAAATGCGACTTTTTTTTGTTGATGCCCAAAGCCAAAAATTGAGGACAGGAAAAGAAATACCAACAACAGTTGAATTCTGTATCCCATCTTCATGCCATGTTGTGCAGGATGTGCTGGTGGAGGAGGGTCGCTCGATACACATTGTAACCATGGCAACCGCAGCTGTGCAGTCTCAGCGCATCAGCCGATGCGAGGCAAAAAACAAAAACCACAGTGAGCCGTATTGCGTTATTAGGTCACGTTCTGACAGTACAGGAGAGGACCGTGTCCTAATCAGGCATATGGAAAGGAAAGGAAGGAGTTTAAAAATATATATTTTTTAAGTGAGTCACCTTTGGCATGATATCGTCCTGCCATAAACGACCTAGAGTCGTTTGACTTATTTATGTACATCTCTGATCTGAAGAGAGATATAGAAAAATATCACACACACACACCTCTTGAGGCAGTTTAGACTAAGCAGTCGACATTCTGGCATATTTTTGGAAGCCAAGAGAAAACCGCACAGATAGTTACCAGAGTCGTTAGGCACCACTCGTAAACAAGTGTGAGGGGTATATAAATGACAGACATCAACAAGATAGCGAAGAACTGCATTTATTACAGGGAGTGCAGTGTTGAACAGATAACTCTGTAAATTATTAAAAATATGTTGTGTAAAATACACAAGTTTAATAAACAAAGAAAGACAGAGAAATAAGGCACAGTTTTTGGCACTTCCAACAGCAGTCTCGCACCACCAACACTTAAATATTTGTTCACTTAGGGCAAACACCATTTGCTCACCCAGAATACACACATACAGATGCTGGAAATATTTGTAAAAAAAATGATTTGCTGATGAATGTTTATTTTAATGCAAAATGTAATCTCCTGGATGTCTGATATTTTTCAAAAGTATAAAGTACGGTGGTATATATTAGCACAAATAAAATGAAATAATCTTTGCGATAAAATATTTTACATAATTACTTTGTACTGTATATATTTAATGTACTTGGACATTACATGGGTTGCTGAGAAAAGCAGCTTTAGCCCAAACATGAAGTGAAGCACTTTATGACTGCATCCCTGAAAGGAAAAAACAAAACAAAACATGATTACTTGTGGGTGACTGGAAGTGACATTTGAATTTCAAGGTGGCACAATATTCCAAAACAATTTAAAAAGGATTAAAATTTTTTTTTTGACAGATTATCATTAGATGCAGCAGTGAGAGTAAATGAAAATCTGCTGTCTGACTTGCTTATTCATTGGAGCCCTTTATCACACAGCTGTTTGTGTTGGACTAGTTTTATTCTTAGCCACGGTGGGGGACATTTGTTACTTATTTTATCCAGTTTTGGCGGGAAAGGACCGACGCACCACCTCTGACATCAGGTATGTGGCGGAGGGATGATGTAACCCGCACGGTCACTATGGCAACTGCAGAACGAGGTCACGGCGCCTCCTTATCCTCACTTCCCCCACCCTCTCTTGCAGTCCCTCTTGCTATTAACGTGTTGCTATGCAGACTATATCATACTTCTTCACTCAGGAGGAGGTGTGAAGAGCTGTCAAGGTTAAAAGGAAGAGAGGAGATGAAGTAGGAGGGGCTGTCAGTGACTCCTTCCTCTCGTACCTTTGAAATGCATGTTCAAAGGCTCCTCCTGCAATTCACCCCCCCCAAACACAGATCCAAACACAGCATCGGCTGCCATGATGCAGCTCCAGTGTCTGCTAATCCAATGAAAAAGGTCTTTACTGGAAGGCATTGCACTGAGCATGGTTTAGGAAGCAGGCATTTTATTTATAACCAACACAGCAACAAAACAGCACAGGAAAAATATGCTGAGCATAAACTAATCATCATCAAATAAACCAGCTGCTCCCCTTTCCAGAAACTCATTCATTGTCTGCTTTGTATTTTTGCATGTTGATTGATACGACTTCATAGATGTCTAACTCGCACATTCTGAGCCACTGATACATCTAAGATCTAGGCCTACGCTGCTAAGAATATACATCATATCATGGCATGGACATCAGTTTTCAAGTCCAAGTACCTGAAAAATAAAAAGAGGACACTGACTCTCAAGAACCAAACAGCTAATAATACTTTGGAAATGTCACACAATTGGATCAGGTTAGGTAAAACCGGTCACAAGCGACTACCCAATACTAAAACTTTTAAGAAGAGGAAAAAAAAAAAAATTCTCTGCAGCACTTTTTTTTTAAACCAACGGATGAGTTTTTTTGGCATAAATATGTACGAAATATATGTAACCCAATTTGGATACAGTATTCAGATTAAAAAGCTGCCGTGTTCCAAAGAAATACAAATACAGACGAACAGAATGCACACGTGAATTACACCTTCATGGTGTTCATTTATTCATCGTTAGTAACATCCTGGTCAGGTTTGCTGTGGTTTTGAATTGCGAGAATAGAACCTATTTAAATTTCTCATAAAAGCAAGTTAGTGGGATTAAAGGAAAACTCTAGCTCAAAAGCCAAACCGATAAGATAATAATCCTGTCCAGAAATCTATTACACACTTTGGGTTTAAATCTGAATACAAATACGGAGAGAAACCGCAGCACTGCATTACACCTCTATTACAGGGCACAAAAGGAGAATAAATCAATCAATCAATCAATAACTAAAAAAAAAAATTCACTTAAGACTTATATTTAGACTTAAGTAAAAAATTTTTTAACTTGCTCTTATTATTCTGTCAGAGTTAATTATTACAACTTTCAACAAGCCTTATTCCATCCATCCATCATCTATAGTGCGTATCCTATGTAGGATCATGGGCAGCCTATCCTAGGATAGGGCACTAGCACACACCCAATCAGGCACCATGGGCAATTTTGAAATGCCAATCAGCCTACACTGCATGTTTCTGGACTGTTGGATGAAACTCGATTATATGTGCAGGAAAGCCACCAACGCACACAGACCGGAAGAAAGATTCGAACCGCAAACCCTGGTAGTAACCTCTACGCTCCATGCCACCCACAAGCCTCATTATCCTGTGAAAATGATCAAGAACTAAATATTCATGACTTTTACAAATCCTGAGATCCCATCTTCTTACTTTAAAACAAAATGAATAAACAGCCAAATATGGAGCTCCAAGAAGTCAACTGTCTGATGTCATATAAAGTCCTTTTACAGAATAGGCAGAACTCAAAAAGTTACAGTGGGGGGATGTCTGCAGTGGGATAATCCCCCAGTCAGGCCAAGATGGTCTTTGGCTTCTGTATGAAGAAATTAAACAAATAAGCCTTATGGGGTCAAGTAAGGTGCAGAGAGAGAGGATGGGAAAAAACAACAACCACCAAAATAAAAGAAGAAAAAACCCAGAGCCATTTGTATGGCAGACACCCCATCGTGCATCAGGAGAGGCTTAGCGCCATATGGTCAGGGACAGCAGAACATCCGTGGGTAAATAACATGTTTTCATTCAGTTATTCAGACAAAACAAACCACCCAGCTTGAGCAGGAGAGGTTACACACTGGCATTTGGAGTCAACTCTTCAGTCTTGGTTGGAATTAAGTACCGTCATCTCATCTCATCTGCCAACTGTCCCATATTGCAGAACAGACCTACCTGGCAAATGCAGACTGAAAAGGAGCCTGAACTATGTGTGTGTGTGTGTGTGTGTGTTTGTGGAATTAGAAATGGTAAAAACACTGTGCTAAGAGACATAAAGGTAAATTTGCATGGCTGAGCTACCACTTATAGGCACCATGACTAATGATTGACAACAGAGGACAAATAATAATCAATTTTCTTGTAAACAAAAATTATATACTTCTGTATCTACTGTAGTTAACTAAAGAAATGAGATCATCATTTCAGCTTACCGAGCAAAAGGAATGTATGAGATGCTATACCTAAAAAAAGTAGAAAGAACAACAATAAGGTAATGATTCAGCACATCATTAGAACTCCGACACAAACAAACAGAAATCTATTACACACTTTGGGTTTAGCTAAACAATCAATTACATTATTATTATTAAGAAGACAGAATAACAATTAATAAGACAGAATAATAATAAGGTAATAGGCTTAGTTCAAATATGCCGCAGACTAGGCAGTTCGAAACCCCCCTTCATAGCAGGAGTATTGCAGGGCTTCTCAAAGTTATTGCAACCAGACAACACAGTCTGTAATAAAATGATTAGCAAGGACCCATTTATGATCACTGCATGGAGTGGCTCTTACGAGCACACAACACAAACTATTAAAACGTAATATACAAATATAAATGAATAACAGTGTATTAGTTTATTCAAGTTAGCAGAGATTTGAAGCCTTGTACATCATAAAAACCTCACTTTCCGCTTGAGACAAAATTGCAGTTATATAAAGGGCGTTTGGTTCAAACCAGGACGTGTGATAAAATCTCTCGTGAATGAAGTCGTAAAACTAAGTAACATTTATAGAAGACTTCAAGCACAGTACGGTGATGAAACACTTAGCCACAGTAAAACAAGTGAATGGTGCAAATCACTCCGGTGAACATTCAGCGAGTGGAATGGCTGATCCTCGAATAACTTGTCACAAACTTGGGAAAGAGACACGTCTGTCTGTGGGAAGTGTATACGAACACACACACATTCACCAACACCACATGAACATTACAGGATCTTGGGTTGGGTGTTATCGCCACATTCCCTGTACAGTCGCTCCAAGCTATTTCTGCACGTTTGGGCCATTAAAGGGGTTCCTGGGAGGCCAGGATCTTAAACATGAAGCAGGCAGTCTGATCATAACTCTGGTTGAAACGTTGAACCCTGATTATGTCTAAGCACAAGTGCAACAATGGGATAAGTGCATTAGTGTAGCAGCGGATTATACAGAGAAATGAAGGGAGATTTTACTTAACCATGTTTTGTTATTCTGCACAATCAAAAGTCCAGGTCTGATTAACTTGTACCTTGCATTATAGTTCATTTTATTTATACTCGTTTTCATTTTTATATGACCAGTCAGTTAAATTTAAACTGTGATGCTACTTAAGATAAAATATAGATAAAAATTCAAAAGCACACAATGTTTTAATATAAGAACGTTTAAGGAGATTATGAATTAGTTAAAAATTTACAAAGATCTGCCCCAGGGACATCAAATGCAGTGCATGCTAGATAGTATATTAACAGACTGTGCGATCCAGGCATGTATGGAATCTCACTGCCACAGATGAGCAGGCTCTTGGCTTGTACACTATGCCAAGGAATATTCAATATTAGAAACGGCACATCTCTGTGCAAGCATGAGGTTCATGTTGGCACAAGCGTGTGTGTATGCAACGAGCAGTTTCCAGGGTGATGGCACTTGTCTGCTAGTCTGATATGACTCAGGATGTGGAGGAAGGGAATGTATCGTCAGTGATCATGACAGTTACGCTGGCAATAAAAGCCGGGCCAGTGACGTGTGCAAGAGCCCCCACACGCGCATACTGAGGGTGAGGAATGCAAATAAAGTTAGTCATTTGTCTCTCATGATCCACCAGACTGTGCTCAAACTGTGGCCAGAAGAAAGGGTCAGGACATGCCAAGAGAGATTAGCTTTCTTCTCCAATCCTGACAGAAGCTTAGCTCTGGCCAGTTTATTAGCAGTCTTTCTTTTTTTTTTTTTTTTTAAACCTCCAAATTATTAACGCGAAAAAAAAAAATCTTTGTATGGTCAAAGAGAACAATCCTTATTTAGAGGACACATGCTTGCAAATATTTAAGATTTGTTTGTAAGAATTATTGGCACCCAATATTGCTAAAGAGGAACTAACTAGATTTCGAGACTACGGTGACCAAAAAAGCTATAATCTTCTGCAAACTGTGATCCTTGGAGATTTTCCTGCCTCTTAGATCCAACCTCTTTAATGTGAGTTTTTCCATTCAGGAACTGGATCTTTTAAACGTCTTGAATACACACAGTAAAATATAGCTATTACTATCAGGCATGTAACTATTATTTTTATTTGTGTTTTGTCCTAATCTTCCTCATGTTGACGGATGACTAAGGATATTCTTCACCTTGGATATTTTTAGTTGGTCGATTTCCTGCCGCCTATGTGAACAGCATGCAGTTAATAGCAACCTGCCTGGCTTAATTAAAGCCGAATCAGGCACAGTTAGCCACAGGAGCTGGGAGATGGCAGTGGTCCAGACAGAAAAGGAAGTCAGTGCCAGGTTGATTTCAAGCCGCAGGGCATGCTGTGGCTGAATGTGACTTTACTCCCTAACTGGATAGTCTGCGCTCGACTGACACACACACACCTATGCAAAAACACACATACACACACCGAGGAACTCTCCTGACTTCACGCACAGGAAACCTTTTATATTTATAAATGCTGTAGTGTTAACTGCGTATTGGTATTGTTTTCTTAACAGGACAATCTCAATCTACGAATAAGCACAGGATGTGCTATTGCCCTGTAGTGAGCGCCTTGAATACATTTTTTGTCAACTGTACACTGTATATGACAAGTCAAAAGTCTGCGCAGCCATCAACACCAGGTTACTTACCACGTCATAGCTAAGAATTGCAAAATGCAGAAAATGATAGCCAGCCCCTTTCTATTCCACTATGAGGAAAAGGGAAAACAAGTGTTAGAGTGTATTACAGTTTTAAAGAGTTAACTGCATAATCACAAGATCAATGATAACGTTACTGAATCGACAATGTTGATAAGCTAATGTATTATACAAAGCTGCTTACCCAAAAGACTGCACATAAAGTCAGGATAAGGCACAGCTAGTAAGAAAAAACAAAACAAAAAATCATGTAATGTTTTACCAGTCCATGTTTAACAGCTAACACCTGTTAAAGTATCCTTGAACTCAAAAATGTGAAACAGTTTAATGCTTCTTGAAGTACCCATTCAAGAAAATTGTGTTAGGGTTGAATTAGATGACAAGAATCACATTTTGTTTTTGTTTTTTTACTAACCTTTGGACAAGCCCCGTGCCACAGAACAATACGATATGTATAAATAAGCTATTTAACTTGTAACGGTAGTAATGATAAAAGCAGCTTTTTCTTCTTTTTGTTTTTCTCCAGATTTTCTCCCTAATTTAGTCGTGTCCAATTCCTCCCCGTCACTAGGGGGCTCCCACATTAAGGCCGCTACTACCACTCACTTGCGAGGGCCGAAGACTATCACGTTTCCCCCGAACCACGTGACGCCGGGCCAACCACATCTTTTACTGCTCGCTCGCTCACGCACCGTTAGGGGCAGTGTAACACACTCGGAGGACAGCGTTATCTGAACCCTCCATTTGCGTGAGCTCACAGACGCCCCTGACTGGCTGTAGAGCCGTGATTAATGTGGGAGCACCAAGTACCTCTCATCCCTCCCCTCTGAGAGAGCTCGGCCAATCAG
>JAOTQY010000039.1:4598808-4614933 GCA_026413445.1 Dolichallabes microphthalmus
GCCTCCTGGGATAGGCTCCAGGCCCCCCGCGACCTTGAACACAGGATAAAGCGGTATAGAAGATGACTGACTGACTGACTGTTACAGCATAGTAAAGCCAAAATGCAAATGTTCAATAGATATATTTATTTTCCCCAGCAGCAAGACATGCAATCATAAATAAAAGTTCAAAAATCATTCAAAGGCTCTGCTTCCTTTGTCGACAAAACCAAGAAAATGGTCCAGCGAGCCTAAAGGATCAATAACTCTTCAAGGAAGAGGTTTTCCGTGATAGTGTTTATACAAGAGTAGGTGCAATATAAGTGAGGTATGCTCTTGTTGTGTGACGTCAGATTAAAGCACAGTGAACACCCTCGGCCTTGTTACTCATCCTGACATGTGTGTGTTCTCAAAAGTCAATAGCGATCGCTCCACCTTGACCCTTCAGTGAGATATACTCAGTCAGGCTCCATGTCACAAAAACAAATCATCGTACGAATCACAATCCTCCTTGTTTTTTTTGTTTGAACATGCTACGTCTAAAAAAGAAACAGCGAGTGCACATCAATGCTCGCTAACAAAGGTTTGAAACTTTGATCAAACTCCCAGGAATGGTTAAGGTAATGACACCTTTGGTATCCCAAATACTAAACATTTGGCTGTTACAGTATAGTGGGTGCAATTATATAAAAATAACATCTACGTTCTCTTAAAGAAGGTTAGCAGATTTGACATTTTTTAAAAGATTGTCACCTTCAAAAACGATATGGCTAATGCACATCTGTGGAGACGACGGATGATGATCCGTATAGGTCGTCTGAACATGCTGAACAGGCAGGCGGCACGAAAAAGGGCCAAAAGCTTGAGTTTGTTGTCGATTTAGACACTTGGTGAGGGATTTCTTTCATGCAACTCTTTCAAATAACATTTTATTAAACTGGATTTATGTTTTGAAATGCGAGCACCTCTACAATCAAAGTGTACCAAGAATATCCGACTGCTTCTTTTCCTTCCTCACTATCCCCCTGACTGTGTGTCAATTCCTAGCATACATTTTTTTATTACAGTAATGATTGTGCGATGTTTATATAAACAAAAAACCCAAAATTTATTTGTGCTGGTCAACATCCATCTCTATCTTTCAATTTTGTACTCTTCGGTTTAGATTTTGGGGGAAACTGGATAGTGTTAAAAATACAGCTATAATAGAATTTTGTATATTTGACACATGCATACAAGTCAAAAATTGTCCGCAGTAATCTTAGTTCCTTTTTTTTTTTTTTTTTACATACAGTAATCTCCTTGCTTTTCAATACACTTTGTCCAAGCTTTCGTATTGCCTCATTAAAAATGTTTCAGGCTGAGCTGCGAGTCATGAATGCACTGCTGTCTTCACTTCTGCATCAAAAGTGGATCTTCATCCTCGTAGGGCTGCTTTCAGGGGACCAAACAGGTGAAAGCGAGATCAGGACTATAATAACAACTCATAGCAATGTTTTTGCAGAGTGTCGACAGTCTGGCCAAAAGTGTGTTGACGTGCATCGTCATGAAAAATCACAATGACCTTAGCAGGATAGCAGAGTTTAATCTAAAACTTAGGCTTCAGCTTCATGCTTAAATAAGCATCTCAGTGTAACAAGCGTTTTTTCCACGTCTTTAGAAATTCTCAAAAACTGTAAGATTTGATGAATTCTCCAGCTGACTGTTGACTTTTGGTGACTGAGGATGTTCCCGTTGATTCCGATGTTTCCATACTCTGCCGTTTACTCTCAGGCTCGTAGTGATGAATCCGTATCTCGTCACCAGTAATGATTCTCTTTAAGAAACTTTCATCTTCCTTAGAGTATCGGTCCAGATTTTGTTTGCAGATATAAAATAATGCTTCTTTTTATGCTCTTCCATGAGTTGTTTCGGCACCACGTACACCCTTCTCAGACCAATCACTGTATGCTGCTCTTCTTTTGTGCAAATCCCAAATGGGGCATCCATTTTTGCTCGTTACGCAACACGTTCACACCTGTACAGCAGTGACTGGGAAGACCTTGAATAAACAGCGCTGATAAGACAGGAGTTTCTCCTTTAGCTCTAAGGGGCGCCAATATTTCTGGAGCGCAGTATGTATTTTAAAAGACACCATTTAAATCATATCACAAAGTGCACCACGATCAATCTCACTATTGAGCTCATCATCTGCAGATCATAACCTCTTCGATTCTGCACACAGGTGGACGAATGCCAAGGGCGCCGGCAGCGACTGCGGCATCAGATGTTAATGTTAGTGTCACTCTGGATTCGTGCAATCCTGAAGCCCAAAACTGGAGCAAGGATGGAAATGAAATCAGTGCAAAGTCCTTTTTGCTTACCTGTACTATAGGATTTATGGAGTTGGCTCTGGTCTCTGCTATACACTGCTCCTGTCCCAGATTAGTGGCAACAAAGCTGAAACCACGGAAAAGCTGATGGGCATTAGCACTGGGAGGAACACCGGGTGAGTCTGCACACACACACACACACACACACATTTAGCAGAGAAACTAGGACACGGATTGTGCATGGGTGGAAAGTCACAATCGATCAGACACGTGCGGTATGAAGTGATGTTCCACAAGGTCATCACAATCTCCACAGGACTTGCAGTTCAGGTTATCGGTGTCACGTTGGTACAGATGGTTACATCACACTTAATCGTGACATAACAAATGCCTTATTGGAAGCTGGACTAAAATATCATAGAAAGAGCAGTTGGCTGTAATCATCACTGTACTGCATGCATTTCTCAGCTTCTTTACAACAGAAAATCAAAACACTCCTACTTTGTCACATTTGTGAATTCTGTTTAAAAAAAAAAGTATGCATCCAAAAGAATGTATGTGATAGGGAAAGATTTTTTTTTCGCACCTGTTGGCGTGCGGGAAGTGAATTCGGGGTCGAAATGGAAAGTGTCCTCCGGTCTGCCGACTGCAGGTTTGAATGGAGGTTTGAGCTCCTTCCTGTACAATTTCTGTTGTGCAAATAAAAAAACAACAACAATCCATTAAAAGAAATGATCAGTCATATAGACAGTTCCTAGATTTCTCTAATATTTAGGTATAACTGAGGAAAGCGCTATCTACCCTCTTCTGCATACATGAGATCACAACGGCACTGTGATTGATAGGAGAGAGAGAGAGAATACCACCTGTCTCATCCACCCAAACTGTACAACCTATTTTGCTTGTTTGGCTGCAGGTAATAAATGTGTCTTTCATTGTCTGGAAAGGTTGCGTTCCTATCCTGACATTGCCTTTCTCTTATATGACTCGGGAGCCGTTCTATTCTTGTTTTATTCATGCAAAGAAATTGAACCAAGAAATTGTAGTCAAGAGGGCATACAGTCACTTACGTTCCAATCTATGGTTGCGAAGAAATGGTGCCGTTTGATTTCCTCCACCCCGTCAGGTCCAGCTCCTGTGGCAGAGCCAGAGAGACAAAGACAAATTTCTCACACTGTCTATGAAATTAAGTGCTTAAGAATAGTCTAGTACACCTTTCATAAGGGGTGCTCGAATCACTTTTACAGTTATTAAAAGCTTAAAAACTATCCCTCTCTATATATATATCTGTTTCTCCAGTACTTGGACTAATACTAATAACTCTTTCCAGTTGTGTTGGACTAATGGCACTTAGTTATCAACCTAGTTGACCCAGTGTAAGTATATATCCAGTGATGTAAACTTTAAAGCACTTTTTGTAAGACGCTCTGGATAAGAACGTCTGCCAAATGCCTAAATGTAAATGTAAATATAATCCCTTGCTAAACTAATGGATTTATTTGAGTGTTTCACTAGTGCTTGGATACCATTAAGATAGAAAGTTTTCTCAGTACACCAAAGCCATGATAGTACTGCTTGCTTCACGCTGGCCTCCCAGGAACTCCTTCAATAGCCCAAACATGTGGAAATGGCTTGGAGCGGCGCGAGGACTTTACAGGGAATGTAATTTGAGAATGAGTGTGTGTACCGTTCCCACAAACAGATGCATCTCCTCTGCAAGCTGGAATGAAGAGAATATCCATCGATACTCGCTAAATGTACAGGGGGGTCAACTGCAGTGAGTACTGTATGTCTTCTTTAAAACAGTCGTACCATTCAAATGTTTTACTGCGGCTAAGACTCTCCATACTGTCATCACAAGTCCCGGTTTGACATGAACGCACCTCAAAGTCTTGAAGCTCACGTGAAAATCTAATATCCCGTCCGTTTATTCTGGCCATTTGAATACTCCGGTTGAAATCCATCCAGCCAACTGATTGCATTAATTCACCAACAGGCCACATTAGCATTCATTTTGGCATCCTTATCCTGTTGACTCTTCTCGGCTTCTTCCTAATGCATCTGTTCGCCGGAAAGCCCAGTTTTTCTTCCGCAGCGTGGTTTTCCTGGTGGGTTATCTATTACATGTAGGAGTTGAGAAGTAGCCTGTGTAAATAGCTAATGCGAGGCTTCGGCCGGTCCAGCTGTGCTCAGCGTGATACCTCTACTGCATTTTCTTTCTGCTTCATGAATTATGCAGAGTGTGATTCTCGCAGTCACATTCACCGCTCACACAAATGGCCTGCATCTCAGCCTCGACGTGACTCTACTCAGACTTAAACAAGACCCACTTCTACCCCATCTGCAGCAGACCTCCTTAATACAAGAAACACAAACTTTTAACTGCAGGTGTTAAATTGAAGCTAAATTTAATGCAGTATATTTAAACAAGTTTACATATATTACATTACCAACTCTGTAATATCCAGAGAACTCACACACACAAATTCAGTGTGCATCCTTTTTAGGTAGGATCAATTCAAGCCATGGTATCTGTAAAACCACTTGTCTTCTCTCTGCCTCCCCTAAGCTGCACATCTGCTACAGGCCAGTCTTAGACAGATATTTTAGCTTCAGAAACCAGATGTCCCAAAAAAACAAAACAAACCAACAACAAAAAAAAAAACCCTCTGCTGAAACTAGTCGTAAACTAGAGCGCAGGAGCGTCGGCTCGCGTTCAGTCAGAACTCATTTACTCATCTTGATCATTATCTATTATAAGTGGAATTGCAGTGTAATATGAGGTCAAAACCTGTTCATCAGCACCAGCGTATGGTCTTGGCATACTAGACGGCGTCCGGCTGGCTTCCACAAACAGTATGATGTAATTGCAGGCTTTGCTCACTGTGTCATGCACGTTGCACCTGGGCCAACTCTGCAGAAGAACACCCTGTGCAAGCTGCAATTGCCTCACAAATGGCAATGCTGATGCCTATAATCTAACACCACGTAGATTCTTTTAAGGCTACAGGGTGTGGGATTGTTTTCGTGAAAAAGCTGAGAGGTCGAATGATTCTTAGACGCTGTGAGTCAGCCTGTGATGTGAATTTAAAGAAAGCTGTGTCAGATCAGAAGTGGTGGGTGTGCAGAAATACGACATCCTCCAGGTGTATGTAACATCGTGTCTCCACGTTAGATGTACAGTAAAAGAAGTCCACCCACGTTATTAGAGTGGACAATTAAACAGGGCAGACTAATGAAAGAAAATGGATTTATATTCATTGTGGACTTTTGTTAAGGTTTTATATAGTGGGTGTTCTTGTTGTACTGGGTGTGAGTGACAGAATCTGCTTACTCCTGTTGGTTGATGGCCTTTCGGTTGCTTTTTACACCTTCCTGACGCAACCCTCGCTTTTTATCCGAGCTTGGGACCGGCACTGCATTCAGTGGCTGGGGTTTGGGCACTGGTTGGGAATCGAACCCGGGCCTTCCACATGGCAGGCACGCCACTTAACACTGAGCCACCAATACCCGTAATATTTCTTGCTATGTTTTAGCTCGACTCATATTTTTACACTTTTTACAGTCACACTGAGATAAATCAGTTGAACTTCTTTCTCCGGGGAAAAAAAGAAGAGAAGAAAATAGTTACATTTGTACCAAACCCATTGTAACTTTGATTTTTCCCAGTGAGACTGCAGAAATTTCAGCTGAACTTTGGAATGCATTTTTGCATGGAACAAGGGTTGTGGGATTTGGCACCGATTACTTACCTGGCACCTGCGTTCCACGAGACAAACCTCACGATCAGGTTGCAGAGCTTATAAGACCAAGACCTACTGTAATACTCATATGCACCTCATTTTTGATTTATGACAGACTTCCACACTCCCCAAGTTCCTAGTTGTAGCTGTGTAATAATGTACATCTATATGACTAAAGGTGTGATGCAGAGTTCAGGTATATTACCTAATCTGTTGGTTGGATTCCTTTTAAAAAGTGCTCGTAGTAAGCTTTGGACCTCCGAGCTTAAAAATTGTGGCATGCCAAGCTTTGCCCTAAAAAAACCCCAAAAACATACAAAAACACATATATTAACCAACCATACATCGACTTAAAGACCAAAAAAAGAAGAAGATATGATTCTTATAATCTTGCTAAAACAAAACTGAAGCAACACTAGTAGGCATGTGGTACTACACTGCCATGATGTCTAGTAATATTTGTTCCCAGGTTTTGTCTGACAGTCCAGTCCCTGTATCACAGTATAACATTCTAACATTCAAAAATCTACCTTAAGGCATGAACCAATGAGAAACAGGTGCAGATGATCAGGGCGGGGATTAGTATACTGGTGGTGATGAATGGAACAGACGAGAGGGGAAATGAGAAACCTAATGAGTCATTTAACCTTTGGAAACAGATTTCTCAAAGGGCGTAACAGCTATGAAGCAGGATCATCTCGAGTCATGCTGTCTGCAGAGACTGATGCCTTTTTCCCACTTGCGAAGAAAAAAAAAAACAGCCATGATGATCTGCTAGCTCCTAAAAAATTTATCTGCTAACTAGTTTATATCCATCAGCTACAAGTCCCGCCCACTGTCACTCATCTCCCTTGATCTTTACTGCAATTGGTCAATGTTTGAGTTCATTAATGTGAAATTAAATCTATAAGCTAATAATATTATTACCATCCTTTCCATAAAATGTTTATTTATTAATGAAATAATTTATCACGATATATTTTTATACATTATGCACATACACTATACTACTGCTATACAGTAAAGTTGAACCATGTATTAAACAAAATCTTACTTGAGAATAAGTGCCATGGTCTCCTTGCGGTCTTTGCCTTGAAATGGCAGCGATCCGGTCAGCATTTCAAACTGTATAAAAACAGCATTTAAAGTGTTAGACTTCAGTGGCAGCTAGACATTATGACAAAAAACATATTCTCCCAGAGCATCAGCTCTCACAGGTGGTGCCTTCTGGGTTGCATAACCGAATTTTCCCTGAGATATTAGGACACGAGCCAGTCCTCGGTCTGCTGGAGCTGCTGCTAAATTTATACATTTGCTAGGCGATGCCACCTTCAAAAAAGAGGCCAGAGAATAACATAAGGCATTTTCTTGCATGGTGATATGTACACTGTGTGTGTGAAGAAATATCTAATGTTTCTAAGGCAAATATGGTCCTTGAATGAAGAAACTAAAAAGCCTAAAATGGTAGTTTTATTGATTGATTGATCGATCGATTGATTGATGGATTGGAATGGCCTGAGCACCAAACTTTAAACTTAATGAGTCAATTTACCTTTGGAAACAGACTTCTCAAAGGGCGTAACAACTATGAAGCAGGATCATCCCGAGTCACGCTGTCTGCAAAGACTGATGCCTTTTCCCACTTGCGGAAAAAAACAAAACAGCTATGATGATGTGCTAGCTTCTAAAAAATAAATCTGCTAACTTGTTTAAATCTATTCGAGTCTGCCTGTAAGGGGAACACATTTACTTTTCAGCTACAGTACCAAGCGACATGAAACATCTCTGCTGAAAATCTGTCATTAATTAAAGAACGTCTAGCTTTCAGGCTTGTAAATATTATTCTGGTCTTTGGTTTGACAGATAATGATTAATACGATGAAATGATCACATAGAATGCTCTCTGCAAAGGAGCTCTGATTCAGCCATAGGGACAAACAACAACAGATGAATAGTGGAAAGTAAACACGGATGTTTAAATAATCAATCATAGTATTACTAATGTACCTATGATTATTAATTACCCATCCTTCTTTAAAGCGGACCAATTAGGTAAAATACACATTTTTAGTCACTATTAGACATTCGGATGGGTCTCGCGTGTGTGTGTGTGTGTGTCTTTGTATGTGTGTGTACGAATTAGAAAAGAGATTTTGGGCTTAAACAAGCCAATTAGATTTCCCCCTAGTGTGACCTCATATAAGGAGATCACTTCTACTGGCTTGTTGCACACCTCTGGTGGGTGTAGGCGTGGCGCATGTACACAGACACTGAAATGGCACATTTGGAATGGGGGTGAAATAAAAGGAGTTTATCATGAGATATCATCCAAAAAAACCTGCATTATCTGAAAAATAAAGAAAATAACAAAGTACGGGATCTTTAAGCCTGGTGCACACTACACCATTTAAACATTGATTTTCCTGTCACAAGCTAATTTTAGACCTTCCCCAAGGTTGGCTTCGAAACGCTTCATGTCCCTGGAGTGAGAGTTGGTGTGTAGTGTGAGCAGCTCAGGGACATGATTTTTCCTCTTCGTCTGTGGTCATGATGCGCAGCAGATCCCTGAATCCAGTTCTATCATGGATCTGTTAATCTGGACATTGTAAGCACAATAATGATAATAATAATAATCCTTCTATAAGAAACTTTTTGCACTTCTTACCTAGTAACAAAAGTAAAAATAAAAAATTTAATCTAGGTTCTTTTTACTGCATCTCCAGTTCTATTTGCAAAACAGATAATCCTCGCTGCTCATATACTCCCAACCTGAATTTATTGTTGAGAGACAGAGGGATTTGGGAATCAGACATGCTTTGTTGGGGATCCATTTCCTTCCTTTAGTTCTTCCTTAACAGGTAAACCTGTTAGCACTGTCGCCTTGAACCGCCAGGGTCCGGGTTCGATTCCCGCCTCAGGGTCTGTATGCATGGAGTTTGCATGTTGTTTGGTGGGTTTCCTCCGGGTGCTTCAGTTTCCTCCCACAGACCAAGAACATGCAGATTAGGCTAACTGATGTTCCCAAAATACCAAAGAGCGAGTGTGTGTGCTAGTGATGCGCGGGTCGGGTATTTTTCCAACCTGCGGGTCCCGCTTTTATGAAATTATTTGGCCCGCCCCGCACCAAATCTATTTCTATATTCTCTATACTGTATGTATCTATTTTTACAACCCGCTCCGCCCCGCACCCGCGACCATGAATGATGTAAATTCCCAACCTTAATTTCTCCCGCACCTCGTCTTCCATCTTCACTTTTATTTCTTTGTTTTTGTTGTGACTGGCAGCGGAATTGCACGCAACATACATGTATTTTTTATTTAATTTTGTATTTATGACCCGCCCCAACCCGCCCCGCAAATAAAGTGACAATTTCTTAACCCTCCCCAACCCAACCCGCGGGTTACCAGACGACCCGAGCATCACTAGTGTGTGCCCTGCAATGGATTGGCACCGAACCTTCTTGTCCTTTGGTCATAAAGACACTTACCATCAACACGCCGAACGACCACCAGTCCGCGCTTTGTGTGTGTCCTCTCCTATTGACTACCTCTGGGGCCATGTACTCAATGGTCCCACAGAACGAATACGCTCTCTTGTCGTGATCGATCGCTTCTTTACTCAGACCAAAATCTGAAACAGCAAAACAAAGATTTGTGTCTTTAACAAAAGCCCCCCTGCTGATTAAGTGAAGGAAAATAAAAAGACAATATCTTACCAGTGATCTTTATATGCCCCTCCTCATCAAGAAGAATGCTGTAAAATAAAAAAAAATAAAAAAAACCGTTAAAATGCTTATACAGTACAGTACATATATCTGATGAGCTTGACAGAACAACTGCTTCGTCTGAGGTGTGTGTAGGCTGGCATGATTGAAGACATGTTTGTCCTTATGAAGAGAAATTAAATGTCCTACGGTTTATTTTTAGTTACGCGCCATAAATCATTTGTTCGGAGAACAGCATGTGTTGTTCTCCGAGGAACCCCAGGTTGACTGCAGCTCCTCATATACACGTCCCCTTGAGGAAGAGTGCACACGAAGGAGGATTATGTCTTCCTGTTTATCCTCTCTCAAGTGCAAGTTAAAAAAATTGTTTGTTGTGGGGTTCAACACTCAGAAAACTGTGAAACCAAAAAAAAAAAAGTGTTGCTGTTTGCAAGAGCAGAGCATTGGTGTAGATTTCAGCTGAAAAGGCTTCGAGTGCGCCTCTAAATCCGGCCCTTGCATAGCTACTAATCTCAGCTGTTAATCACACCTGAGCACCTGGATGAATTTTTTTTGGATCAAAGCAAGTCGTTATATCACCTCAGCTGAACTGTGGGATTGCCTGTAGAATTATGTTGAAGTTTTATTCCAGGGCATTTCATCTAAATGGTGCTTGTGCAGCCCATAACGGCTGGGGTAAAAACATTATGATGAATCAAACAGCTTCAGAAACATTGGCATCCCTGCTAAAGATGAGGAAGTGAGACTTTTAAAAAAACTCAAAATATGACCTTATGAGAACCCAGTGGGCAACCACAGTGAATCTCCAGGGTCCAGGTTCGATTTACGCCTTGGGTCTGTGTACATGGAGTTTGCATGTTCTCCCCGTGCTTGGTGGGTTTCCTCCAGGTGATGAACGTTGCTGCAAAGGATTGGCACCTTATCCAGGGTGTACCTCGCTTTGCACCCTAAGTCTCTTGGGATAGGCTCCAGGCTGCCTGCGACGCCGTATACAGGATAAAGTGGTATAGACGATGAGTACGTAAGTGAGTGAGAAGCCGGTACAAGGAACCTGAGACATGTGGAACCTCCTGTCATGTTTTCAATAGTGTTTAAATCAGCGGACTGTGAAACCCATGTCAAAAGCTTGATTCTCTGCAAAGGAACCACGCCCTTCCATGGAACATGATACTTCTGGATCCTGGTATGTCTATGATGTAACATATACTAACAAGGTTCCAAAGCCTTTGGACAAAAGGCTCCTTCAAATCGCAGATCCACCAGCAGTGCATAACAGGTTCTTTTCAGTATAACAATCCTTCTTTTGAACACCCAACCCACTTGTTGCCAGAATAAACCCAACTCTAGTCAACGATCCAGGAGTGTTAGTGACACTTATTTTATGACACAGGTGCTTATTTTTGTGTTTGGATGAAAGAACATGTTTTTTCTTGGCATAAGGTTCTGATCAAATTGTAGCTTTGGAAACTTGGCGATCCCAAAATGTTGCCATCTCACATGCAAATCTCCAACTGGGATGATTAGAGAAAAAGGAAAAATACACCTGTACCCCTTCTAGGCAGGTTCACTAGAGCTCTGGTTCTGTTAAACTTCTTAATGATTGGATATAATACATTGTATTCTATGTTCCTTAAAGGGAATGTCCATTAAATTAAAGGTTAGATTTTTTTTTTCAATACAATTATTACCTAATTAACCAAAGGAAAAAAATATATAATTTAAAATCTCTTTTTTAAACCAATGTTACCATAGGTAAAAAAATATATAATTCCCAAACTGACTGTAGTAAATAGTTTGCAGTAGGTGGATGATATTCTGCTATTGCTGTACAATATGTGGTCGGTCATACTTACTTTTCCGGCTTGAGGTCACGGTAGATAATTCCCAGGCTGTGAAGATGGTCCAAAGCTAAAGCCAGCTCAGCCAGATAGAACTTCACATCCTCCTCAGTAAACATGACCTGGAGGGCAGTGCAGAAGCAGGCCGAGATGATTTACTGAGATTATCAATCCTTAAGGTGCTTCATGCAACATTTAAAGGATAAATAAACTAAACAACCACCAAGAAAATATCAACCCTCTCTATTTATGTCTTTTTTAAAACACTTTTCGCCTTGTTCACTGTTACATAGATAAATTTTAATTCCTGGGAAATTCATTTAGTTTCTGCACAGGATGTGATGGTACAGTAGATAGACCTCAGCATTCTGAAGGAGGAAAATTGGCTGACGAAGACGGTAACAAGTTCCAGGCAGGAGTGCGGCAGCTGCTGCTGGCAGATGACTGATTCCAGCACCGGCGATAATTAATTCCCATCTCCAGTTTGTCAAGCCTCTGCTCCGAGGATCATGATTAAAATGAAGCTTCACGCACGGCTTCACCGAGAGTGGTAAGAGTCTGTCTAATCGCCCCATACTGTTTTAAAAAGAAATGCTAAAAAGGTAAAACGGGCATTTCTGACATGTGCTGGTTTTTATGATGCTCAAAGGTTTGTAGAATGCTTTATGCGTTGTTTATTTCATGTAGAAAATCACTTATGATGTTTTGGCTCACACGATCCAAAACCATAGGGCAAAAATAACGCACTCTGTCACATGTGGTTTATTCTCTTAACAAAGAGCTGTGTTTTATGGGGCATCGAAACCCATATGTTCACGTGTTATTAGTTTGCTGGGAGGCTGTCTTGTTTGAAGGTGATGATGCGGAGACTAGGTGTGACTCGATGCTTAGCAGAGGGAATGACTCTCATTAATCACTATCTGTAGAAAAGCACTATCCTCTAAAGATCTGAAATTTAAATCCATATTATATCTATGATTTCTTTATGTGTCTTGATTAAAGCTGTGAATCATAGGTAGACTGTCGATTTGATTCGATTAGATCATTTCTCACAGGTTTTATAGTATGAAAAAATATGTTTAATGAAAAAAAAAAAACAGACATAAAAAAAACATAAAAAAGACTCAAATGCTGTGTAACTTGTGTTGGTGATTGTTTTTGACACCCAGTTCTGGCAGTATTGCACCAAGCATGTAAAAAAAAACCCAACAACAACAATACTCTTGCAAAACATGAGTATTTGGGCCAGATGTAAGCGGTTTCTATTTTCTGCAAACTTTTTAATGTTTAAAAAGTGTGAATTGATTCTGAATCGAAAGAACTGATATGGTGATTCAGTTAATTAATTCGACCAACAAAAGAGTTATTAAATTGCATAATTGAATAAATGAACAGCTGTGATATTTACTACGTACATTATTTTAGTTTTTCTCTTAGCTCATTTAAAACATTGAAAATTAGACTCATGCATTTACACTAAATGTGCATAATATTTATGGGAAATGTTGTTGTTGTTCTTTCGGCTGCTCCTGACAAGGGGTCGCCACAGCGGACTATCCAGTCCGCACTACAACTTGGCACAGGTTTTACGCCGGATGCCCTTCCTGACACAACCCTCTCATTTTATCCGGGCTAGGGAAATATTACACATTAATATTTGTATATAATATTTATATATAGGACTTCATTTCCCAGAATGCACCCCGTCACATGGTCTAATTATCATCACCTGTAGCTTCTTTAGCCATGGGTGTATAAATAGGCCATATGTTAGTGATTAAGTTGTCTCGCATCTGTTGTCTGATCTGATCTAATTGATTAAGTTTATCCTGTCCTGTTCTGAGCTGTTCTTATGTAGTTATTTCAATTGTGGTTCACAGTTGTTGTGTTTTGTTCATTTTTTTTTTACATTCTTAAAAATTAAAAGTCTTAACTTGACATGCTGAGACTTGAAAACTCCTCATATTAAAATTACATTTGAATTGTTACAACATTGGAATTCAAATTTATCACCCAGGTCAGTGATCACGTCACATGACAATCAAGCAAACTGTATTTTGTGCACTTTTTGGTATTTTTAGTAATTTTAATTAGTTTATTTACTTTATTTAATGAATGTAATTATTTTATTTTACATTTAACATGGATAACAATAAAGGTCAGAACTAGTTCTGTGCAGTAAGTCAATAAAGTCTTACTGCTTTGATAACCGCCTGCCGTTAAGAAACGTAGTTTATTCTTGTTTACCGCATATCCAGTTTGACATTTTGGACCTCGGAACGCAGCCATTTTTTGGGAGGAAAAAAAGCACAAAAGGACAGACAGGCTCCAGATTAGAATAGCAAGGCGCTGTCTGAGATGCGCAACCCTTATTATGTTGCAAACCTCTTAATATTGTATGAGTTTCAAACTCCTATCTTATCACCAAGGCAACAAGTTATTCTTGGCCATCTCAATTCATGCACAGAGTGCATTAAGTGTCCTCAGTAATCATAAAGTATCATCGTGTTCACTGCTTCAGTACTGTTTACTTTCACCATCTTGTTCAAAAACACTGTATAATGTCCCCAGAGGGACATCTCAGTCAGATCAGGGACGTCCATACAGTTCAACTGTTGACAGCTGAATTAACACAGTGAGGCCATTTTAAATGCTCTGCCCAAGGGTACATTGAGAAGAGATCCAACGATAAATGTTTAGAAACCATAAATCAGACTGGATATTCCAGCACATCCATTAGCCTTAGTCTCCACCTGCTGAGTGATCCATGCAAAGATCAATAATCTATTCCTACTTTATTTTTCAAGGAGATTTCAAGGAAATGTCAGAATAGTGTGTTTATGTTTCAGCAGATTGAAGAGATAAGTGATGCAATCAGGGGAACGAAAGAGTCCATTAGGGAGAGTTATAACAAAGCACCAACGATGCTAATTACACCATGGTGGGACAATTCATCGGAGAATAGCTGGCAGACGTGGCTTTAATTACCCAGCATTGTCTGAAATATAAATCTCCATTAGGAAGCTATCTTCACTTATCTATGGTGCTGATGTGGCTACTAAAAGATCCAATATCCAACTGGCACTCAAAGGTTTATGACACGTTGCTGTGGAATTCTTAAATCTGAGGTGTGGATTAATTTTGTGTATGAACTCAAATCTGTCTTATTAATGTGTGCTTTCTGGATTTTAATGCCTGGATAACTTTAAAAGAGAGGTTAATGAAAAGAAATATTTGCAGGAATAATGGTCTGGTCTGGCCAAAAAAAGAGAAAAAAAGTCACACACACTAAGATTTTATTCAGTCATCCTTAGCTTTAATTATAGCGCACAATGTGGTGGCCAGCTCATGTGTGAAAATATGATTCCTCATGCTCCCAGAACCACTCTTTCACACTTTAAGTACTGGAAAGAACCCCCCCACCCCCAACTCCAAGGTGTGATAATCTGGTCATTCAGTACATTCAGGTCGTCAGCTTACTTCATTTTATTGCCACATAACGTTGCTGAGTCTAGACCTGCCAACTGAAGCAACCCCAGATTATAACACTGCCTCCAGAGGCTTGTACAGCGGACACTATGCATGATGGGTGCATCGCTTTACACGCCCATCGCTCAGGAATAGGGTCAATCTGAACTCATCAGACCACATGACCTTTTTCTATTGCTGATCTTTATGCTCCCCAGCAAGTTGAAGCCTTATTTTCCGGTTAGTCTCACTAACAAGTGGTTTTCTTATGGCAACACAGCTGTTTAGTCCCAGTCCTGTGAGCTCTGATGAAACTGCGTGCGTATGGAAATGCTCTTACCATCACTATAAAAATGTTTCACTGTAGATTTCACTGTAGATGCAACTTCTCCAAGTGTTTAATTTCATGATAATTCGCCCCCCCCGGACCACAATTCTTCCAAAAAGTTAACGCTTCTGCACTATGCTTCCAGGTTTGAATAATATGTCGAAGGGTTCTTATCCCAGTTCCAGTAATTTCAAATCTCCTTAGTTGTTTTCTTTGCTTGTTGCAGCCCAATAATTTGACCATTCTGAAATGACAACATTTTTGACACATTTGGCCAGGCAGTGTATATAGCTATAATATGTACGTGATAAGTGTACTTACAAATGATTAAAAAGTGGAACCTGTAATAGTTCCAGAATTGCTGTGGTCTAAGAGCAATAAATCTTTTTGGAGGTCTGCAGCGCTAGAATGACTTAGATACGAAAACACCCGCTTTGCTTTGGACAAACCTCTTTGGAGAGACGGGTGAAAAGATCACCTCCTCTCAGGAAGTCCAGGATGAGATACAGCTTTCCCTCAGTCTGAAAGGCTGCAGGAGACCACACATTATGACATTAACACAGTCAACTGGAACGTTAAAAATGTTTAATGCAACACTGATAAAATGTTCAAGATTAACAGTATGAACTGAAATATATCATACAGTACGTGCACCCCTTTTCTTTTTTTCCTCTTTTCATCCATGGAAACTATTATTAATTATTTGCTGAGAGAAATTCGCTGCATCAAGAA
>JAOTQY010000039.1:4627499-4649180 GCA_026413445.1 Dolichallabes microphthalmus
ATGTACGGGGCGTTGATTATGTTAACAGAGATGTTTGTGTATAAAAACGGTCAGCTAGAGAAAGAGATTACCTTTCTCTATGCTGTCACTGTATGAGACTGGTCTTTCTGCAGAAGTTTGGGAATAAAACCTTTGTTACGTTGCTCTTACCCAGTGTATGGATTACTTGTGTGGATTATGGATTATGGATTATGGATTGATTACTAAAGACAAATTTTCCCCCCATTTTTTAAATCGAAGAGGAGGAATTCAGGGACAAAGTGGGGTCCTCAGACATGTGAACTCAAAGGAACTTAATGCTTGACACACACTCAACAGCAGCTCCCTTGCGCACATGATGACCTCAAATTCCTGTTCTTGACAGGAGAGGAACCTAATATTGTCTTCCGCTGTTGTAGCGCATTCACCTCAAGGTTTGATGTTTTGAGCATGATGAGATGCTTTGCTGCCATGCCATAGTTAAAAGCAAAGAGATTCCTATTCTGGTGTGTGATGTGAACGTGACCTGGAGCTCTTCATGTGTATCTGTGTGATCTTATGCATTGTTCTGCCGCCACACAATTGGCCGAGTGTTCAAGTATTCCTATTAAAGTGGCCAGTGAGTGTATACTACAGTGGCTATGTATGTGTTTCTGAAAGTGTTTCACTTCGGTGCTGTCGTCGTCATGCTGAGAGCAAACTTAATCCGCTGTTAAAAATAGACCTCTACAGTATTACAGTCTTTACAAGGCCGTCTCAGACGTCTAAGAAACCAGTCTAAGACCTCGGCAGCAAACTTGTGTTAAAGGAATCGGTTTAGAACAACCACGGTTGTGAAAATAAGCTGTTAAAAAACATTGGGTAAAAATCGTGTCGTTTAAAAATAATTTAATTCTTCGCTTTATAAATAGTCGTATTCCTTATTCCATAACACACAATCCAGGCCTCCTTTATCTATCAAAGCAGATGTTTTTAATCAATAAGCAAGCAGCTGTTTGCTGGAGTCACCACATCCGTCCGAGCCATTACAATACACTGTCCTTTAAGACATAAGCATCTCTCTGTAAGAAATGATGGTGGGACTTGAGGTTTAATGCTATATATAATCTCATTGCGTGTCCATAAATGGCGTACAGGGAGGTGGCGAGGTCCATGTGGGGGCATGAAGAGTTTTGTTTTCATCATCCACGGACTCCCAGGCGAGTTGAGTCTGATGTGTGTGGTTTAAGCGCCGCTCTCCACTCTGCCTGGGTAAGTGTGTAAAGTGTGCACTTCAATTAATGTTTCTACACTTAAAGTCTTTAACATGGGTTTTATTTACACTGGGAAAAAAAATCGATTACTGCTCTTGTGAAATTGCATCTTGGAAATGATTTCTGTGCTTGGGTGCCTAAATGAACGTTAATGACGATGATGATCATTATTATAATGATGATGATAATCATTATTATAATGATGATGATGGTGATGGAATATGATAGCCTGATTGGACCTATTAAGCTGTTTTATATTTTTAGCTGTGCTGCTGATTGTTATTATTTATATGTGTCATGCAAAAAAAAAAAAAGGAAAAAAAAAGAAAAAGTTAGTGTGTGAGTTCTGGCAGCCCAGGAAGTGTTGCTTTTGATAGGAAATTGTGGAATTATATAATTCCTTCTCTCTTTGATATATATATAGCACTCTCTGTGTTACATGAAGTTTTAATGTCTTGAGCATGTTAGAAGCTCAAGTGTGAAGGATTTGACATTTTGGGCGTGTCAAGTCAAGGATTAAAAAATGCTGCAAATGAAAAGGCATGTTTAATATTTCAGGCTCAGAGACATACTTATAGTTCTTTTTTTTTTTTTTAAGTTTTGAAGTTACACATGATTTGCAAAAATTTGCAGTAACTTTGTAGCAGCTTTTTACAATCTCCATACCACCTGTCTTATGAATATGGTGACAAATATATCTGTATATATATAAAAGTCGAGTATATAAAAGATCAATAAGATCTAATCTTAGTGACGTATTTCATGTTGCCATGAGTAAACATTTGTCCTTGAATATTATAATAATATCATACTAACAAAATGGTGTCTCTTGCATGTGCATGATTTTTTTATGTGAGCAGTGAAGCTCTTTACGGAACATGTATGGAAAAGTATAATATTAAACACCAGCATTAATAATACAGTAAACAGTAAACAACTTCAACAAGATATTTTAAATGGATGATACAATTTGTTAAACAAATCCAAATTAATTACGTGTGTTCCTTAATCCTAAACAGGGTTACATTATGGGGTCCCATAGGGGGTCTTGATACAGTATACTTACAGTATAATGGTGGCTATAATAATAATTATAAAATAATAATAATAATAACAACATTTTAATGGACATGAACTGAACATGCCATAATATGTAATATATAATTAAACATTTATTTATTTATTTTGTTATATTTATTTTTATTTTTTTGTTTGTTTAATGAGCACACAGATAATTGCTTGTGCATCCCATAATTTAACCCTTTCTCATTTTCCAATCCACTTTGCAGCATGTGGTATCTCACAGCCTCACTATGATGTAGCACAATAATAAATAATAAATTCACTTAGGATTAAAATTAGAATTGCATTCATTATATGACTAAATTCCTTTATGAATGTAATGAGTGTACAGTATGTCTCATTACTGGTTTTACTTCATAGGCCCTTTTGCGGTAGTTAAACATGGCTACAGCCATCGCCAGACACAAGCAGTTCACTCACGACTACCATAGTAAACATTCAAGATATGTGGTGAAGGAATACTCCAGGTAAGATGCTTAGTGGATTTTCTATCAATATTATGACTAAAAATCTTCATCATTATCATTTCTGTCAATAAGATATAAAATGCAATACTAGATCATGCAAGTGATATTTGGTATTATGGTTTTTATTTTCAGGAAGATTTTATCCGGAACATTATTTTACTTAGTGTATGAAAGTCATAACCAGTTTTTGATGCTGATTTCCTAATTCAGAAAAACACATCAGCAGGCAGTGAATCATTTGAATCCATTTAAAAGAAGTGTATGATAATCGTACAATATATTTCTCCTAGTGTATTTAATGAAATGATAGATATAAATGGTTGCATGATGATATGCATATTTGGAAGCGTATTGACGTACAGGCAAATGCATCCTTGGTAAAGACTGTGAATGATGTTTTTAGCTCTGAAGCTGAAGAAGTGAGATATGAATACAAAACAATGAAGAATATCCAGAATGTGGTAAGGCTCATTTACAGTTATGTGTCAATAATAAATAATAAATCTCACAAGTGATATTACTCATATTCCTCATTCTCATAACCATACTTCTTCAATTTTGCTGTATTAACTTTTATTATTTACAATTATTATAAAATAATTATACGTTCCATAAACTCTGGCTTCAAATTATGTGTGTATACTGTACTGTATATTTCGACATTCATGTCTTTGCAAGGTCACGTAACAGTCCTTTTTGACAGGTGCACAGGAAGATTCCAGACAAGTACATCCGTGAATCCTCCATGATCAGGGGCCCCAAGTTTCTGGTGCGCCTCAGGTCACACACTGTGTATGAAAACACTCCTGTGAAGCTGTTTTGCAAAGTGGAAGGCTACCCAGCTCCAAAGGTCAAATGGTTAGTCCGTGTCAAATATACAAAGGGAAACACAATTGATTAGTCTCTGTCCAAATGGCCCACACCATCCCATTTTAATTAATCTTACTCAGTGATAGAAATATATATAATATACCAGTTTTGGGCATGTACAGTATGTGTGTGTGTGTGTGTGTGTGTGTGGTACCTAGAAACTCTAATTTCATGTGTTATGTGTGCTCAGGTGGGAGGTTAGGCACTGCCGTCACCTTTTGACTTTATATTTGCAAAGACTAATCGCATTTCCAGACTTGTCTTATTACTTTTGGGTTAAAATGAATGAAAATATCATCTTCGGATATAGGGATCATGGCAAGACGCCGCAAATCAATCATCCGTCTCGGCCCTGTCAGTGTGACATTTATTTCCGAGTTCTCAAAACATAAGAAGAAAAGGTGGACCTGACATGTTGATTCATATTCACTGTGCGCATTAGGACCCCAGTCTGAGCAAATTCAATGAGAAAGCAGTCATAATGCGTGGCTAGAGCATGCCAGAAAACATATTTAATATCAAGTACTGTAAAGCTACGTTGTTGTTTTTTTTTTGTTTTTTTTTAACTGTTTTTGTTCTGAATTTTATCAGGTACAAGGATGATGTCCAGATCGACATTTCTTCCGGGAAATACTTTGTGGAAAGCAATGCTGGACTTCACTGCCTGAACATCATCAAGTAAATATGACACGGATGTTGACTTTGTCATCTACTGAATATTAAATCATTATGAAATGCTGGATCAATAATAATCGGTGTTTAAACAGGATTTTGTGATTCATTATATTTCCTTAGTTTAGACATAGAACATGTCTGAATCTTGTATTTATTTGCAAGCCAAAAAAGAACAGGTTTTGCTATCTTTCAATGTTCTTATGAAATGTACTGTATATAAAAACATGCATTAATCATATCATTCCAGACCTTCAGATTAAGATTACAGGCTAAGGATCAGATCCTCATTTAATTGTTGATTTTTAGTAATTACAAGTACATTTATTATTTTTTTGTTCGAACCCTGCTCTCCAGTCAGCCGCAAAAGGAAGCTGGAGCATGTAAGCGTGTGTGTGTGTGTGTGTCTACAGTATGTGTGCGAGCTTTTATCCCAATTTAGTCCAAGCCCTAACATGTCTTGAGCTCCCCTCAGCTGTTCATACCCAAGTGCTGAGCTCAGCGTCATACAATCCTTAAGGCCAGCGCCTTAAAGACCTCAGGATCACATTCTCTATAGTCCTACCTCCATATCACTACAGTGTAGACCTCACTCACTATAAAATCACTCGTTTTGGCTTTTTAGCTTTAAAGTATTCTTTTGAAATGATTTGTTGATGTAAAAGTGAATGCTTTGAAACAATGTGTGAAATTGCAATGAAATTCCGGACGAGGTTAATGCTTTCTCAAAACCCTGCAGCTCCTGCACGTTACTGTATGAGTAACATTTTGAAAATAACAGCGTTAGCGTTCCACCTTTTGTACAAAAACCTTCCCGAGAAGCAAGCGTATTTCTGCAGCAGGGGAGATGAGAGTGCTTTAAAATAGCAGCATTGAGATGAAGGTCACATTACTGTGACTCTTTTCTCTCCTGGCAGCTCGGTACATTTGCCATTTACGCCTCACTGCTGACCACGTCGTTGCCACTCAGATAATTCAGTTATTTTGCTTTTCAGTCCCGGCTAATCGTATCTAGGCGACCTCGAGTACTCGAGCAGAGTGTAAAAATGTTATCTGTTCATAATCTTATGTGTAAGCAGCACTCTAGTGCATACGGCTTAACATGCTTACTTGCTTATACTTCCTTTATAACACTAGATCAAAGAGAGGTTATGCATTATACTCTAGGGAGAATTTTGCGCTCTGTCCAATTGTCAATTAGGAAATTACCATGCTGTATATCCGATCAAAGCAGACATTGTGCAGCGCTGGCAGGTTTATCATTTGATTAACAAGTCGAATGAGATTGAAGTTGTTATTGATTCTGTATATTGATCTGAGTTTGGGAAGAAGATGGAAGATGGGTGAATGTGTGTGTGTGTGTGTGTGCCTTGTGCAGGTGTGGGATTGATGACACTGCTCAGTACACGGCGGTTGCTGCAAACTCTCACGGCCAGGCCTCCTCTCAGGCCGCAGTGATCGTAAAGCGTGAGTATCTCCCGAAACAACCTAGCAGTATAACACACACACACACACACACACACACACACACACACACACACACACACACACACACACACATTTTCCACCTGGTTATGTCGAACTACTACAATTCTGTTGTAAATGTCTCTGGAAGTGTTGAGAATCCAGGACAACAAAATCTGCATCCAACACAACAAAACAGTAATCTGAAGAATAACCCAAATCCAAGGTCAGAGTAAAGGCTCAGAACTTTAAATATGTAGTTTGGTGTGACCGTGCAAAGACTAGCTGTGTTCCGATTGGCGAAGTGGACTGTACAGGTTTTTTCGGCTACGTGAAGTAAGATTTCAAACCATATCAAGAGAAGCTGCTCAGTTCTAAGGCAAAACGTGAACAATTTGGAAACAAATGAGATGGTTCATCACTTCGTTGGAAGTCTGCAATCAAGATTACCCATCAGTCATTGCACCTCACCGGAGTGAAAAAGAGTTCCTGCCTGGCATTATTTCATTCACTCACTCAGTTATTCATTCTATATACTGCGTATCCATACAGGGTTGATAGCAGCGGTGTACACTCTGGATGGGGTGCCAGTCCATTGCAGAGCATCCAGTCACACACATACTGTGTGGAATTTGGAAATGCCAACTAGTCTTTGAACTGTGGGAGGAAACTGGTGCACCTGGAGGAATCCCACTGAGCTTGAGGAGAACATGTGAACTCCAGTATATCTAAGATATATCTTTATTCGTCGTGGGGAAATTTCATGAATTAATTATTATCGAGGAAATTATAACATTAATGCTACATAATAATATAAATTTGCAAATAATCTGTATTTTAATCAAAAAAATCATTAATAATACATACTCTTTAGAGACTTAGTGATCTTTAACTACAGTAATCAGCATTGTGTAAAGCGCTTTAGAAATGACAGTGTACATCTTCTAAATTAATCACTCATTCAACTCTAATTTCATGTGTTATGTGTGCTCAGGTGGGAGGTTAGGCACTGCCGTCACCTTTTGACTTTATATTTGCAAAGACTAATCGCATTTCCAGACTTGTCTTATTACTTTTGGGTTAAAATGAATGAAAATATCATCTTCGGATATAGGGATCATGGCAAGACGCCGCAAATCAATCATCCGTCTCGGCCCTGTCAGTGTGACATTTATTTCCGAGTTCTCAAAACATAAGAAGAAAAGGTGGACCTGACATGTTGATTCATATTCACTGTGCGCATTAGGACCCCAGTAGAGACTTTCATTCATTCTCAATCATCGTCATTACCGCTTAATCCTGTATTCAGGGTCGCGGGGGGCCTGGAGCCTATCCCAGGAGACTTGGGGCACGAGGCGGGGTACACCCTGGACAGGGTGCCAATCCATCGCAGGGCACACACACACATACACACACTATGGGCAATTTGAGAAGACCAATTAGCCTAACCTACAAGTCTTTGGACTGTGGGAGGAAACTGGAGTATCCGGAGGAAACCCACCAAGCATGGGAGAACATGCAAACTCCATGCACATAGAGACAGGAATTGAGCCTGGCCGGGAATCGAACCCGGACCTGTTCATTCCCTGAACAGGGAGCAGGAAGTAGGGAGTACTGTTTATGTACACTGTGGAAGGGAACAAAGCCAAAGAAGAAGAAGAAGAAATGGGTTTAATGTTTGTGTGAGAGCACCCTCTGGTGGTTTGGAGTGGGAAGAGCTGGGCTAGATGACAAACTGCATGTTAGCGTTTAATAAATGGCAAAAGTAGAACCTGTTTTTGTTTGCTAGCTTAGAGAAGAGGACTCCCCTGTACAGGCAAATTGTTTTACTTTAAGAATTTCTGTATGGCGATTTATACAGGCATCATTTATATTTACGGTATTTGGCAGATGTCCTTATCCAGAGCGACTTACGTTTATTATGAGCGGGGTCAAGAGCAGCTGAGAGGTTAGGGCATTGGACTACGATTCAGAAGGTCCCAGGTTCAAATCCCACGACCACTAAGTTATCCCTGTTGACCCTTAACCCTCAACTGCTCAGATGTAAAATGAGATAAAAATGTAAGTCACTCTGGATGAGGGCATCTGCCAAATGCTCTACATGTAAATGTTAACCACTGAGCGAACCCTGCCCTAAAAATCAGCCATAACGCTAACACCACTAATTGAATAACACTGATTACAGTATTTATATACCAGAGAACTGGTGACAGGATCATGGCTACCCAAGGCCCATCTACGCCTATGTGAACCAAAGGCCGGCCCACCCTGTCCAATCCCACAGAAAAACCAATGTAGAACACCCAGTGCATCACGGCATGCTGTGCATGGGGTTTAGCAGGCAAAGAGTTCAAGGTTGTTGATCCAGTCTCCAAATTCACCAGATCCCTAGTAGTTCTGCTGCTAACGACCCCCTGTGCAAGACCCCCAGAGGTCTTGTGCAGTCAGGCACTGAGGGGCGACAGCTGACCCGAAACCTACACAATATTGAGCTTAATGTTATGGCTGATGGCTGCAATTTTCAATAACTTTCAAAATCTTCATTTTGCACTTTGTATAGGGGTCAAAGATGATGAGAAATTCTGCCCATTTTCTTGGATGCCTTATGAATGTAAGTCTTTGGTAAACATTTTAATAAGATTTTATAAGATTTTATGAACAGCATGATCTGTTGTGTGGTTCCTTACATATTGTTGAGCCCTAATGTTTTTTTATATTTATTTTGTACACAAATATGATGATATGAATATAATGAGATCACCTTTTTAAAAATATTATATTACTACCTAATACCTGAAATTAAATTCAAGTAAAGAATATTACTACCTAATACCTGAAATAAAATAAGTTTTTTATTATTTTCTATTAGATGCAATTATACCCGAGATTAAATACACAAAAATCAACATTGAGTTTCTGGAGACGTTCGATGTGAAGTTTGGGAAAGAGGAAGACTGCGTGACTCTGTCCTGTAAGATGACTATAAGCCCCAATCTTGCCAATCTGCAGCCTGAAGCCCAGTGGTACAGAGATGGTACGAAACATAAAAGTTTGTTTACACACATTGTAGTAATAAAAAAATAATTATAATTCAGCATCTAAAATGCACACATCTTTCAGGGAGTCTCACTGTAGTTAATTCTGATGCAACTTTAAAGGGGTTAAAGGTATAATTGGGCTATCTGAAAATGCATTCATGCAGGCATGCATTCATACAGTGACAACCTGGGAGCTTTTTTCATCTAGTTTATTCGTTTATATATATATTTTTCATGATAGTGCCACATCTGTGACCGAGACCTTGAACTATTTCTCCATTTTGTGCCTCACAGTATCACCTCCTCACCTGCTATTCGCAAAAACATGATTAAATTACTTCTTTGTTGCACATCGCAGGCATACTCAAAAGGAAAACTTGTTTTTCATTTATATCGAGAAAAAAAAGGAAATGCCACGCTGAGCTGCATCTCGTAAAACTTTCCAGAGCACCTTCTGAAGGAGTCGAAGTGGGTGAAAATGGAGTCTGGGGGAGGTGTCGCTAAACTCACACTGACTCACCTCGCCAAGGATGATGAGGGTCTTTATACCCTGCGCATGGTGACCAAAGGAGGAGACGCAGTGCACAAGGCTTACGTCTATGTGGAAGGTAAAAATCTCAGTTCTTAATAAAGGGGAGAACGAATTCCTTCTAACGTGCAATTTGAGAACAGTACCGAAATTCTTGCTGTACTTTTTTCCTATTTTTGAATGGAATGAAATGAAACATGTTTAAGTAGTCACTATGGTGAAAAGTAAACAATAAAATAGGCACTTAAACATGCAGTCAATCCATACCTTGCTTTTGAGTTAATATATTGTCTGAAGTATGGTTTCTGTCATGTAGCTATGGATATACTATAAATACTGCATGCTTTTGCATCCTTAACTTTCAGAGTAGTGGTCCTTAAGGTCCAATTATCTATCCGGAATTATTTACTAAGGTAAACTATAGATATTAATGATACAAAATGTATACCGTTGATAGTAAACTGGTGTGGTTTATTTGTTTCTGCAAGTGTAGAAAACCTTCATGAAGAACTATCTACAGTATGGTTTGTCTCCACTCAAAAAAAAAAAAGACATATTACCAAGCAATATAAGCAAGATCATATCGTGCACTTAGTCACATTCATGTAGTTGTCAATTTTATAAGCTAAGAAGAAGCCAAAAACAGTATAAGATAGTTGAAAACATTTCTGCTTATTTTTACTAACTTTTACAAATTTTTCCATTGGCAGATAATTCCATTTAATTTTATTGATTTATTTCTAGAAGCAAATTAGCAAAATAATTTCTAAATAATATAAGTATAATATAAAAATAACACATAATATAAAGTAACACAACATCAGAAAGCAGAGCAGACTAATCTTAGATTTGATTTTCTAATAAGAAATATCACATGAATTTGCCAAACTATTCAAACTAGATATATGTCACTTGATAACATACTGTACAGTATACCCTTTTTTGATGAAGCTTTATAAGAACCTTTGGTGTAGTACTTAACACTGCTTAAAAAAAAAAAATCATGGAATTTTTTTTTGTTTTGATTGGCATACAAATTCAATAGACAGGAACTCGGGATGTGAAAAAATAAACAATAGGGGAAAGTGTTGAAGGGTTCTTTACCCAGTTCCAATAATTTCAAATCTCCTTATACTGAGCTTTTTATATTTGAATATTTATATACATACACAGGACTGACTTTAATAATTAAATAAAATCTCTATTTTGTCTGCTCTATTAATGTTGAGAATAGGAGTAGGTATTCTTAAGCATATCACAGAGTCTGACCTCTTTTACAGATGGTCCTCCTCCGGTTCCTCAGGCCCCTGGAGCCCCCATGGACATTAAGATCCATGATGCAAACAGGGATTATGTCATTGTGTCCTGGAAGCCACCCAACACCACGACCGAGGGCCCTATCATTGGATACTTTGTCGATAGGTGACTGAGAAGGCTGACCTGTCTGATTTCTCTCGTGACTAACTAGCCTAACTGATTCCTGTGATTATTAGCTTGTTTACACATCGAAAATTGAATGAGGTGCTCATTAGGGAATTCCCTAATGTTTGGCCATTTTAATGATTCCTAAAAAAGAAAAAAAAGGCTTTGGTGGCAGAGTTTCCTTTTAATGCAACATTAATACTTGCACCAGTCCCAAAAATTATGTCATATATATTGATAAAAAAAAAATGCATTATGTGGCATTCAGTATTTGCAATATGTGGTATCCCAGATCTTTAATAATACTTGATTTTTAAAAAAAATATTAAACCCTTCTGTCCACTCATATGTTCTTTCTGTCTTTAAGTACAAAAAACAAAACAAAACAATTTTTCTGGAATGTCTATCCGCCTGAGTTACTGATAAATGTGTAATGCAAGTTGTGCAATTAAATATGGTCATACTGCAAGCAAACAGAATATATATGTTTCCTGGAAAGAAAAAACATTATAATTACTAAAAAGTGACATTGACAAAAAAGTGACATTTATCGGCATGAAATACAAATCAAATGCGTAAAATTTCACAATGCTTGTGATAGTTAGCTAGTTACATACTGTACTGTAGATCGCTTCTAATCTTAGCTTTTCTCCTAATAAACCACTGCCAAGGGACCAAATACTCAGAAGTAGTTGCCTAGAAAACTGTCAATCACTTTGGTGCGCTAACCAACCTGCACTTTCATAATGACCTGCCAGTCATTTCTGTAACCATGGACTGCTTGGACAGGTGGAATTGTTTTGTTCCTGTCCTTCCCACATGGGGTGTAGATCAGTCGTGACATGGTATGAGTGACAGCTTAAACATTTAAGTTTAGATTAGAAAATCAAAAATGCACTCTCGGGTGATTGTCAGCTGAAAAATAACAAGTCTCTATAAAAAATGTATGGTGTAAAAGTAGAGGCTTTTAAAATAATAATAAAAAAACGTTCTAAATAAAAGTAAAAATATCACATAAAGAAAATACTCAAGTAAAGTACATACAAAAAGTCAAGTATAGTAACGGAGTAGTTGTACATTGTTACTTGCCACCTCTGGATCTGTGTGACATAAAACACCACATATTGAAAATTAAAAGTATCAGTCAAAAACCTCTGATGTTTGCAAACATTTCTTTATTATATAGTTTGTTTGACTAGAAAGCTTCTTTCCACACAATAAATTTTATCATTTGAAACGTAACATCCTTTAGGATTTTTATTTCCCAAAGACAGTAAGAAAAGTGTTTACTGTAGGTCCATTATGAATAAGTGTCTTAAACACACATTTTAATAATATCCTGTAATTTCCACTCACGTTATTTAGTTGTACGCCAAGATAATGAAGGCTTTTAGAAAAATAATTACTTGCCCTTGTCTGTTTTGTGGTTTCTCTATGAACTTCATGCCAGATGTGAGGTCGGAACAGAGGACTGGGTACAGTGTAACGACTCTCCCATTAAGATCTGTAAATACCCAGTATCCGGCCTGTTCGAGGGTCACTCCTATTACTTCCGCGTGCGTGCTGTTAACGCACGCGGCATCAGCAGACCTTCGAGAATGTCTGAAGCCATCACTGCAGTGGATCCTACCGAGTTTGAGAGACTTCATGGTGAAAATCAGTCAAATCCCATGTACATGCTAATTAATACCATTCAGCGTTGTATGTGTCAGGTTTTGGATTTACTCTTTTTTTTTTTTTTACAGTTGAAAGACTTGGTGGAAAACTTGATGTTGTTACCTATCTTGATGACCTTGAAGGTAGTGTAGTTTCATTCATTTTTTTCAGTTCAATTTTTCGATATACTGCGTTACAGTAACTGGCCTCTTTATTAGGAACACCTGTACATCTGCTTAGTTATCCAATCAACGTATCAATCACATGGCAGCAAGGCAATGCTTATAACTCATACGATTAAGGTACATACAGTTAAGGTTCACAGAATAGGGGCAGTGGTGGGCACTGCCACTGTTGAGCCCTTGAGCAAGGTTCTTATCTCTCTCGGATCCAGGTGTAATGTATCCTGGAGGACCCTGCACTCTGAGCCCAGCTGATTAACTGAATCTTAATCTTAATGAGGAGACCATTCTCTTAGTGAATTTTCAAAAGCTGTTGATTATATACTACAGTCTGTGGAATGTAAAATGGTTACACCTTATAAACAGCCTGTTGCTGAGAGAGATCAGATCAGATGAGAATGATCAGACTGGTTTGAGCTAATAAGTTAGCTATGGTAATCCAAAAAGACACTCTCTTTTGCAGCCGTGACGAGTAGAAAAACATCTCAGAATACATGGTGTCATGAGTCTTGGAAGGGTCACAACAGCAGAAGGTGAAATTCCTGTTAGCCAAGAACAGAACTCTCGGGTTACAATGGATATAGACTCACTTTCATAGATATTTTTCCGATCTTGTATGAATGAGCAGCTGTAAAGGTGTTTCTAAAAAAAAGTGATCGCATTTTGGTGAAGAATCATTTTTGCTTTTATTTTATTTATATTAAGAAGATAATAACTGTTCACTAAAGTACTCAATAGCAGTTAAATTATAATGACATATTAATATTATATTAATATGTACAGTAGTTTTAAACTTGTTCAAATAAAAGGGAAAAATATTAAAGAGAAATTTTGATTTAGTTTGTTTTGCGTTCCTCTGATCAGCTCTCCTCGTATTGTTTCTTGTACATACAATTCAACCTTGGTCCTTCACCTTTGTTTTGTTTTCACTATTCCACTCAGTTTTATCTTTTTCCCCCCTAAAAGAACTCCAGTAATTACCTAGCCCGTAATTGGCTCACATTCGAAAGGTGCTGATTAGTTTTTGATGAGAATTCCATCAGGACACGAGTGTCTGACCATCTGTGGTGTCTTTTCAGACTGGAATGAACACATCAATTAATGTGTTGAGCATGTGTGTTTGTGTGGGTGTTTACCTCGATATTACAGATGATGCACTCCTTTTAATGGTTGCTGTCGAATCTTTTTAAAGCAGAACTGATGACATTGAGATGTTGTTGGTTTTTTTTTTTCCCCGAGAAGTGTTTATGCATGCGAGTCTGTATCTGGAAAAGGACTGAATGTGAATCACTCTGCTTGGTGCATCCGGTAATTCTGTTTGATGTGATTCGGTTGTAGCTGAGGGAACAGCTCCTGGAGCTCCATCCAATGTCTACGCCTCTGAGACAGACCGAACATATGTTGTGCTCAGCTGGACCCCCCCGGTGTACAACGACAGGGCCCCCATGTGGTACTACATTGAGAAGGTTAGTACACCTCAGCATCTGAAAGGAATCCTGTTTGATGCTCGCCTAATCCATATCATTTTCACACTTTAATTTACAATTAACCATCAGTTTATCCGCCTAAATTATGCGGCCTAGTTTAGTGTAAGCATTTCACGATTGCTAGCTGGCATTTCTTTGTGAAGTAATGGAGTGCTTTTTGATGGATTGGTTTAATCTCTGGATTGAAGCCGTTCCTGGCAAAGAGTGATAAAAACGCAGCCTCGATTTTAATCTCACTCTCTACGCCACAAAGCTCACTACACATTCCTCCCCATCAAATCACCTTCAGTGCTGATGTTAACGCTTTAAGGACAGCTGTAATTAAGCATCCGTTTAAATCTGTGAATTGAAAGAGTGGAATTACTGTAAGAGTTTCTTGATTGTCAGCTGACACGGCTGGCTGAAGTAATGGAGTGCTTTTCAACGGCTTAGAATCAGGTTGGCAGTAACTCCTGGCAGAGGGTGAACACTCAAGTGCCAGTGCGTTCGCCGCGCTACGCCGTCTTCAATCTGGCTGAAGGGAAGGAGTACCTGTTCCGTGTACTCTCAGCCAACATGTATGGCATCAGCGAGTCCTCCAAGCCCACCGTACCCATCCAAACTCAAGTACTTCGTGGTGAGAACTTGAACTCAGTGCCTTAAGGCATTTCATTTACCTATCCAAAGAAACATATTTGGTTTGCTGTTATTATTATTATTAGTAGTAGTATTATTATTGTTAATTAAATGAATAGAAAAATGTTTTCATTTTACAAATATTTTTTTTTTAGGTATTTCTATTACAATTTTTTTTTCTTAAATATCTTTCATATCTTTTTGACAGTGATCACGATTTAAATTGAGATATTTAACTATTAAATGTACAAACATATTTGTCAGTTCTAACAGGAAATAGTGGCACAAGTGGTCTCATTAATATGATGCATTGCAATATTTATTTATTACCTACAAATTATAAATAAATAAATGATTACTCAACTCTACTTAAATTCCTCGCTATGTGTATATTATCTGTAATAAACTGCAGCCTTTTGCGACTAAATAATTCTACAAGTCCATATTGTGATTTAGATTTTAAGATTAGATTAAATGTGCAGCATTAGACTTTTCGTCTATTTTTTGTCTTCATATTTCAGATAAAATTCATTAATTCTTAGAAAATACATTTATTTGCGATAAAATAATGGTAATTAGCCTTGTGCCCCAAGCCTCCTGGGATAGGCTCCAGGTCCCTGTGACCCTGAATAGAAGGATAAAGTGGTATAGAAAATGAATGAATGAATGAATAATGGTAATTATTAATTAATAATATAATATAATAATTAAGTGTAAAATATTTGTCTAAAGTCAATGGTGTTGGCAAGAATGAATTTCCAAGAAATATACTAAATAAAGACACCACATGACTTGCAAAAATTATGATTATGAAAATATGGTCATGTATAAATGGCAAAAAAAAAATTATTTAATCTTGCTATGTTAAATAACATGACCATATAATACCTTTCTCGTATTTCCACTGAATTAAATGAAACCTTTTTAATTTTTTTTACATCCCTATGCTCAAATTTTATCTGAAACAAAGGTCGCGACCAATAAAATGCAATAACATGCAAAACATCATTATTTATTGCATATAATCAGATATCATGTATACGCCAACCACTAACAAATGAAATAACCATTAAGGAGTAACCTGAACCCCCCACCACCACCCCCGCCAAAAAAAGCTACACTTCTGCCTGAAGTGTTAGCCAAAAAGCAGGTTCAAATTCAAGGCTAGATCGGGAAAAAAGTAATTAAATTGCCAATAGGGCTATAAGCCGTAACAAATGCATGCTCTGAAAGTCATCTGGAAGTTTAATCAGCAGTGGATGATCATCGTAATGAGTTTTTCTGTTTCTCCAGGTGTTCCTTCAGCCCCTGGTCAGGTTGTGGCCACAAGAGAAACCGATACATCTGTTCTGATCCAGTGGGCCCCTCCGAAAGAGCCCAATAACCTTATTGGCTATTATATTGACTTGTGTGTTAAAGGATCAAAGGACTGGATTTCTGCCAACCACAAACCACACAAGAATACAGAGTATGTCCTTAGATCTATACAGCAGATTGCATATTGCTGAGCTTTTTTCATTTATTTTCTTGTGGAAATGTAATGCAATGTGTGTGCGCCTGTGAACACCACTGCATTTGCTGTACATCACATAGAAATATGTGGCGGAAACAACCCCAACCTGACAGGTTTTATCGTGTGATAAGTTTTTGGTGCTTTTATGAGCAGGTTTTAATTCAATATATAGTACTGTTTAAAAGTCTTAGGCAGCCTGTGTTTTTAGTATAGTGTGTTTTTAATGACTTCAGTATTGCGTTAGTAAAAACTAAACTTTAACTAGGTTTTTGACATAATTTAGTCATAGCCAATTCCCAAGTGTCTCTCTATAAGGGGAGATTCCCATCAAGGCGACAACCACCAACCAGGGAGTATGAGGACTATAACATGCTTCCTTGGAGACATTTGACTCCAGGCAACTGCATCTTTTCAAACTGCTGCTCATGCAACATTGAGTACCTCTGAGGAAAGCGCTATCCGCCCCTTCTGCATGCTTGAGCTCATAGACACCCATGATTGACCAGTATCGCTATGATTGATGTAAGAGTTTGGGTATGCCACCACTCTCGACCCTGAGAGAGCTCTACAGATGGCTGTAGCATTCAAACTTTAGTATTCCAGTACAGAATGTGTTACAGACACATATTTTTATGCCAGAAAAAAAATTATGTAATATTATATATTATAGAATATACAGCATATTAAGTAAGAGACTACAGTATGTTCTAGATGAAAAAATTAAATCAAAGTGCCTGAGTTTTGCATGCAAAAAAAGTCCTCAGAACTCTGGCTTGTTCTGCAGGATGCTCAGTAAAACGTAACACCGCACAAAAGTCATGCCTGCTCTGACTAAGCATTTCAGTGCATATCATATTGTGTATGGTTGTGTATGTGACAAATAATTTTTTTTTCTTGAAATAATAAAATTAAATGTTTCTAAATTCAAAATAATACTATAAAGAGCAACAACTAGTAATTAATGAGACAAATGCCATATTTGATGTTATAAAATTTTTGTCTCATGTAGAGTTTGTGCAGTTTTATAAGGAATATTTTAAAGTGTTCCCTTACATAATATGACGCATTCTTTTCAGGAATACAATTATTTTTTATATAACAATTATTTTAAATGTAATTCTGCAATTCAATTTTGTGCTGGATTGCAAATATTTAAAAATCAGAAAGGTTTTTGTACAAACTCAATAATGAAGTCATAAAATAATAATAATAAAAACTGTATAATAATAATAATAATAATAATAATAATAAGTTACAAAGTCAGTACTAAAAAAGCACAGGTTGTGTAAGACATTCACACAGTACTGACTTGTTTTTGGTGTTGCAATGAACTAAGTCAATCAAAAATATATGATTCTAGAGAAATGTAGTGATACAGTGTATGGAAATCTAGCAAGCAGAAAGTTTAAAGTCCGACTCGAAAATTGTTTGGTGAACGAAGGATGCCATTTTGGTTGGATTTAAAATTAAACAGTGCGGCTTGTGTTTCAGGTTTGTTGTTCATGGCCTTAAAACAGGTGAGACGTATGTGTTCCGAGTGCAGGCCATCAACGAGCTGGGTCTTAGTGAGGAGTCGCAGGAATCAGCGCCGCTGTCTGTCAAAGCCGCTCTCAGTACGTATGAGCCCAGTAATCTCTGTCAATTCAGGACACAAACTACATTTCACCTGTTAGTTTCTTATAAGAATATCGTGCTTTGTAAGTACAATGTTTCACAGATCTAAAAGCTAGGGGAAATGCTACTAATAACAGAGTCCATGCAGAATTCACGGGGAAAAAAGGTAGAATTAAATGTGCCCACTTTGCTACTTCAGTGACAGGGAGTGACTAAAAAGCATAACGACAAGCATAAAAAAAAGAAAACAAAACAAAAGGGAAAGTGTGTGTAGTGGTGTCTGAAATTCACGCTTTGCAAATAAACTCAGAAAAGTGAGTGCTCGGCCAACATATTCTTTAACTGTGGACTCATTTTCTTTATAGAAGAGCACAATACCAGCATGGTAAAATGTGCTGCATCTTGTGCATATATTAAGTGTTAAGTCTAATGAGTAAATATAACATAATTTGCACTGATTAATATTTACATTTTACATAAAAATTTATTTAACATTTTCTTACATTTATCTTATTTATACAACTGAGCCAGTGAGAGTTAAGACCCTTGTTTAAGCAGTGGTAGCTTGGTAGTGCTTGGATTTGAGCTCACAACCTTCTGCCCAAAAGTTCAGTGAAAATGGAAGGTTGCTGCGATATGTAATTTGATGATTGATGATTTTAATATGATTGAATATGAATATTCATTTAGCAACATATTCACCATATAATAGACTCCTTTTAGATTCCTTTCACTCTCTCACGCTATCATCTCATTCATGGTCATCATATTAGTCTTTTTTTTTTTTTATTGTGTCCTCACATACAGTACTGTACACATTGTAGAAGAGTGAAATTCTTTTCTTTGCATATCCCAGCTTGTTAGGAAGTTGGGGTCAGGCTGCAGACTGAGCCATATTATGATGCCCCTGGTGCAGACAGGGTTAAGGGCCTTGATCAAGGATCCAACAACGGTAACTAGTTAGAGCTGGGGCTCGAATGGCCAAAACTTGGATCCGTAACCTAGAACCTTAAAACACTGAGCTACCACTTTCTGTACTTAACAACTAACAAAACAATCTACTGTACCTCTGAACCATACCCTAACTTGCTTCAGACTTTAAGGAAAGTGATCTTGCTTAAATGTGGTTATCGAGATGTTATTAAAATACCTCGTAACTGTTACATAAGAAACAATAGGTGTTATAAATTAAACGCAGGTTCACAAAAAAAGAAAGAAAAAAATTTTTTTACCCCATGTAAATATTCATGTAACACTCTATATGATAGCAACTAGCATCCACTGGGCATGCCTGCAACACTTGCTTTAAGATTTAAAGAAGACTATATACAGCATAAACTATTCTGAAAGACAGCTATAATCTTTTGACAGAAGGTTTCTATTTCAGCCATGAAATTTTAACTGCGCTTCATGTTTTCCAGAGCAACTGTGTGCGAAATGCAACGACCGACAGCAGACGTCCGTTTAGACAGAAGTCTTTAAGAATTCAAAGCTGGTGTTAATCTAGTCTCATACATAAATGACACTGTGGAACACTGTGGCCTAGTCAGTGTTCTTCAAGTCTTATAAAAATTTCAGACCAAATATACTGAACAATCAGTATTTTCGCCAACACAATCATAAATATACACAACATCAACCATAATGCTGATGCAAATAAAATTGCTTCATAAATCAGTGCTAGGCTTTACCGCTGCAGGAGCTACTGACAATGGCTACTTCGTATCTTAGCATAGAAAACTTTCTGAATTTAAACAACCGCATTCAGGTCAGACTCGTATTCATAATTGGTAACAAAAAAAATGAGTCGTTATGCATCGCATCCGCTATAAATCATTCCCACATTATAAGTCACGGCAGACAATAAATGGCCACGAATTGACTTTATTAAAAGCCAGAGATAGCCAGAGTACAGCACGCTGCTGTGGACGTTGAGTAATAGGCACGTAAAGCACAAGTCATCCATCTTGTCTGCAGAGCTCCCTTCGGCTCCCTATGACATCGCACTCCTCCACTGCGATGGCCAATCCATGGTGCTCAACTGGAAGCGTCCTGTCCGCAGTGGGGGTTCTCCGGTCACCGACTATTACATAGACAAGTTCACCGTAGCCAAGAAAGCATGGCACGAGGTCAACGTATCGCCCATTAAGGAGAGGCTATACAAGGTTTCTACAAATTTACCTGCTAAACTCCTACACAGTTTATGTTAGATGAGAAGAGTCTAAAGTGAAATGAAATATTTTCCATGTCTTCATGTTCGCAGGTTCAAAACCTGACCCCTGGTGCAGTGTATCAGTATAGGGTGTATGCTTGCAATTTAGTCGGTTTGGGTAATCCATCTGCCGCGAGCCCTCTATTCCGCTGTGAGGCGTGGAACATGCCTGAGCCAGGTACAGTAACACCACACAGATACTGTACATTATATACTTTACCTGATGAAAAGCCATAATGCAAGTGATTAATCTTGTTCTGTAATGTTCTGTAAATGGTCCTCTACCAAGCCAAATAATTGGAGTTCAAAAATACTGTACACTTCTTTAGCTTTTTATTGGATAATACAAATACAGTCCTTTGTCCTCACATGAAGTCTTCATAGTTGGAAAAGAATCTTGACATCATATTAATAATAACATTGGACTATGCATTCTATTTGACACAATCACAATTATACTACTGTATATACACTGAAGAATAATTGTGAATGCTTATTTGGTTTTTATTTCAGGTGGGAAAATAATTCCTCATGCACCCAGCACCATGCTTTAAAATCCTTGAATATGCTCGAGCAATCAGAGAAGAAAAAGTATATACATGTAGATGTGATAACTTCACATCATTCACGTCATTTTATTGCCACATAACGTTGCTGAGCCTAAACCTGACCAACTGGTCCAATCCCAGATCATAACACTGCTTCCAGAGGTTTGTACAGTACAGTAGGCACTGTCGATTCATGTGCTTTGCTTCTTACCCTGAAACTTCCATCATTCAGAAATAGGGTCAAATCCTGTACTTGAGTTAAAGTAGAGATTCCCTATTACGCAAATACTGTATTACTCAAGTAAAAGTCTTCCATTTATGTGTGTACCTGAGTAAAAGGACAGAAGTAACCACCTTCAAATTTACTGAAGTATCAAAATACAAGCTTGTTTTAGCTGACAGTAGCCTTTTCCATAGTAAAGTAGAATCTCTCACTCTCTTTCTCCTTCTCACATTGCAGCTCCATTCTGATTTCAATCACTTGTTGTGTCATTTAATGTGTCAAAATTCTAATACAGCACGTCACGGTTATTAGATAACGCATTGCCATAAAGAATGCAGATATATGAAGTATGTATAGTAACAAAGTAAATGCGCTCAGTTACTTCTCACCTCTGTGCTTAGTTCATTGAAAAAGCTGTGCTTGGATTTGGAGTGTAGTCAAAACAGAAAGTCTCCCCGCCCTTTTTTTATTATGTAAATCACCATACCATTAGGCACTGGTAGATATAAAAGTACAGTAGATCTGACCAAAAGCAATCTCATGACCTTTTTTTAAGTCCCCATTCACAACTCTGGTCTCAACCAGATGTCATGTGAACCGTACTGGCAATCTGTCTCTAATAAAAACAAATGAATGAAGGTGTTTCTATTCACAATGCATATTCCTATTCATTACCTAACTGAGGTGGATGCATTTTCCTGTTCTTGCTGTGTTCATGGCCAGAAACAGTGCACCTACGTTTGTGGTGAGTGGAGTGGTGCAAGACGAGAAGGGGTGTGATATTGATTGGACTGGATATTGCAGCAGCACATCTAACACACATTTAGACAATGTAACGAAGAAGGATTTTATAT
>JAOTQY010000039.1:4662514-4672774 GCA_026413445.1 Dolichallabes microphthalmus
TTGTGCAACGCCCACATGTAAAACACAGACACTCCTACCTCCGTAATAAACACAGAGATGTTAGTCCCGTCCGAATGAAATGACAGACGTCGTCTGAAAAAAATTCAAGCTCAAACGTCGTTTGGAAAACTAGTCCCGTCCAAATAGGGCTAATGTCAACCCGCACCTCCAGGTTAGGAAGTGTGTTTCGCACCTCCGCTCTGTGTGCATGCTCTTCCTGTGCTTGGTACTGTAGGTTTATTTGTGTCTTCTCATTTTCTTCCCATCCAAAGTCATTCATTCCAGATTGCCCATAGTGTGTGACTGGTTGTATGAGAGCGTGTGCTTGTGCTCAGTTGGCTCTGTGCTTAAAACAGGAATAAAACAGTCCATCAAATTTCACAATTAATACACACTGCATACACCACACACTACACACTTTAGCAAAGCCAGTCCATGATTTTGGACTGGATTCTCTGGACACTACTGATGCGCGGGTCGTCTGGTAGCCCGCGGACTCTGCGGGTAACCCGCGGGTCGGGTTGGGGCGGGTAAGGAAATTGTCGCTTTATTTGCGGGTCAACAAAAACAAAATAATTTTTTTTGCATGCAATTCCCTATAGCCTATATTAAATATTTGGGAATAAAGTTCTTTGACAAGGTTACGTCACGTGCCAAGTCACGAAAGGGCCAAGCAGCTACCACTGCCAGTCACAACAAAAACAAAGAAATAAAAGTGAAGATGGAAGACGAGGTGCGAGAGAAATTGAGTTCGGGAATTTATGCCTAGTAATGGTCGCGGGTGCGGGGCGGGGCGGGTATAAAAATAGATACAGTGGTGCGAGGCGGGCTGGGGCGGGTCAAATAATTTCATAAAAGCGGGACCCGCGGGTTGGAAAAATACCCGACCCGCGCATCACTACTGTGCGCCAGTGCACAAAGCAAGGTCCATAAAGACATGGATGAGCGAGTTTGGTGTGGAAGAACTTGACTGGCCTGCACAGAGTCCTGGCCTCAACCCGATAGAACACTCATTCACTCACTCACTATACCGCTGTATCCTGTATTCAGGGTCGCGGGGGGGCCTGGATACTACCCCGGGAAGCTTAGGTCACAAGGCAGGGTACACCCTGTACAGGGCACCAATCCATCTCTGGGCACAGACACATACATTCACACACTATGGGCAATTTGGGAACACCAATTAGCCTAATCTGCAGGTCTGGACTGTCACACAGACCCGAGGCAGGAATCGAACCTGGGCCTTGGAGGTTCAAGGCCACTTTGCTAATCAATAAGCACTCGTGACTTGGTCAGTTATAATAACACCAAAAATTTCGCAATATGTTCATAATAACAGGGTAATGCTGATGAGGACACCAAAGGCAATTTAAAGTGATATCAACAGCACTAGAATAAGGTTTCAGACACAACAGTAATGAAAGGTTGCCAGATCTCCTGTATGCTTCTGTGTTCAGGAGTTGTCTAGTCCCAGGATCTGGCAGGTCTTCTAATTTCGGGAAGGGCTTTAAAAATGTCCTTTCCCTAGGAGCATTTTCATCACTACAGAAATGTTATCTGTGGCTGTTGTTACATGGATCTGTAGAGAAGGAAAGGCCAGAGTGGTAGCAGTAAACACTGGCAGTCTAATTGGGTAATTCCAGTAGGAGGGTACTGGTAACAATATATCAAATGTGCAGATCCTGCAGCAGTTAGACTGTCTCGTGCGGTGCCTGGGAGAACTTGCGGTAGAGCAAAAAGTAATTAATTAAGGGAAGAAACAAAAAACTGGTATACCTTGCAATGCAGGAAAACATAGCTATTAAAATAATGAGATATAATACCTATTTTTTTGGTTATGCTGTCCCTTAGGGGATTCTAACTTTAATCGTTTTCCCCCCGTCTCATTTGGTCTGTGTTTAACATTTATCTTCTTCTGCCTTTTATCCACCCCTCTAGTCTATGATAATGCCTATGCAGAGTTCCAGAGACTCAAGTAAGATAATCGTTATTTGGGAGGCTGCTTGTTTCTCTCGTCTTCCCTTTGAATGTTTAGAAATGCAGAGCATGCGTGGCGCATGTCAGTGTGTGCATAAAATATTAGCGTGTGCGCTAATGAGCCTGCTAACAACGCCATTCTTCTGTTGCTTTTCAGAGCGGAAGCATATGCTGAAAAGAGTGAGTATGCTCATTCCAGTCCTCGCTGCTTGTCACAGCTTCTTTTATTGACATAATTACATCCTTCACTCTGACTGGGGGTGTGTGTGCCACGTTTGTATTTTCAGATCGCGGCAAAGTCATTGGAGGTCTGCCTGATGTCGCAACCATCATGGAGAAGAAGGTTTGGAATCATCTCAGCATTGGTGTACCATAACATATAAACAATAGGTTTTGGTGGGTGAACTATGTAACTAATGACAGGCATGAATAGAATTTGAGAGTTGAGAGGCAAGCACACTTGTATACAATAAAACACATAAAACAAACATGGATGGCTCAGAGGCAAGTCGCAACGACGTAGAAGCAATCATTAAGGGGGACAATATGTTGTTTATGATGACATAATGTTATCAGATGTGTTTTCTTGCTGAAAGTGCTACCATGACTGGCTTTGAATATAGAATATAGCAGAATACAGGCAGCTGCTCTCCCCGGACTGGCCTGCTTTTCTCCCATACTAGCAGCTCATTTAGAGCGTTTGTTCAGCTGTGTTTCATCCACAAGGTGTGTTTCTCATTGCCATTTTCAGCACACACCGACGAGGTAAGATCATTAATCGGGGTTGCCAGGTTGAAGCACAATTTCCAGCTCAATTACATCTCAAATACTACACAGAACACCTGAAGTAAACAGGAAAAAAAAGCTTCTCTTTCTCAGGTCACTGTGGTGCGCTTGTATTTCTCATGTATGGACATAGACATCCATAATACCTATTTTCTAACATCATCTTTGCAGCATAATATACAAAAGAAATGATTCTGCAAATGGTTTGCAGAAATGTATTACGTTTGATTATGCTCACTCACTCATCATCTATACCGCTTTAACCTGTATAAAGGGTCACGGGGGGCCTGGAGCCTATCGCAGGAGACATAGGGCACACCTTGGATGGGGCACCAATCCATTACAGGACACATACTGTACACACATGCAATTTTGAACACCGATTAGCCTAATCTACATGTCTTTGAAAACCAGAGTACCTGGAGGAAACCCACCAAGCGCAGCGAAAACTCGGGCAAACTCAATTCACTAGCCAATTTTGGAGTGAATAAAACAACCCTGGCAACCTTGAAATTTTATTTCCTGTCCTCTAATACTAGATGTGTTCATAGATTGCACAGTGGACAGCAGGGTTTCTTCCCCAGTGAAACCCTTTTAGCACTTTGACCACTGGTGAAAAAATAACTCTAAACTTGTCAGGCCAGTTAAATCTACAATAAGCAGGACATTACTCTTTAAACCATATTTTATATATATAGTTTAATTTATTTATTTATTTATTTATTTTTTTACTCAAAATGGTATATTTACAGTATATTTTGATGTAATTTAAAATTCATTGAGTTGTGAACTGGTTAAATGTACATGGTGAACCACCTGCCCCTATGGATCAGCGGTCACTGAAAGACACACAAATATATGTTTATCTGAAGGAAAACGGCACAGAGAGAAGCAGCATAGCTTGTTCTGAGTAGTGGTGAATTTTGTTCTGCATTTTGCAGACCATTAATTTGGCCCCCATGGTAATGAAGCGATTGCATTAGTGATCCTAGACACCACAGGGCAGTTTTGTAGTGATCCTGAATGGTGTGTGGTGGCGTGTGAACAAGCCAGAGGATCATCTCCTCTCTTCATCATGAAAATTGTGTGTGTGCGGCTGGGGGGGGCGGGTATGATACTCCTTCATTTTCTCCTGCCTTGTAATCCACTGTTGAGAAAGCTGCAAGGAATATAGTCTATTCAGTGGATCTGTCAGAATAGACAACAGTCTAAATGTCAAGAATTCCCCCCCTCGCCAAATCCCCCCACCCCCACCCCCATCCTGTCTCTCTTGCACCCACTCTCTCTCTCTTTCTTTCTTTAACGCCAAGTGAATGCACTAGTTCCATAGCTGTAAGGTCCCATTAAAAGGCAAGGAGCTACCACATGGGACATTAGCAGGGCTCTTACAATGGGCAGAGCTCTAATGAGAGCTCCCTTAAAGATAGATAGTGGGCGAGATGGCCGTTGTTAGACAGATCCCAAGGTCTTGCTGGAGCAGGTCCATTATTACAGCCACAGGAGCATTATGAGTCCAAATGAGCAACCTTGTTTATACCTCTTAGGGAGAGCACAAGTTGAGTGTCAGTTACATATTGTAGTAGAATGTTTAATAGAAAATTCTTAGGGAAAATGTTCTGAAAAGACTATTTACCATGAACAGACTAAACCCACAGCTTTGCCTTTGGGAAATACCATACATACACTTTAAACACACTGTGCTTCATTCCTGGCATCCACATCAAATGATTTACTGTTAACAAATACATGAAGAATGAATGCGGGAGGTGACTTTTTTCTTGTCCAGATTCAAGCAGACTCAGTGCTGGATAGATGATTATGCAGAGTGAAATTCTCCTTAGATTTTCCCCTAGAAGTTCATTGAGTATGATATTTTCTCAGCATGATATGCTTATGATATTTTTTCTGTGCACACATTTGTAACTCCTCAATCATTTAAGGCGAATGGGAAGGTGTAATAAATGAAGTTGAGGCAGACTATTAAGCTTATAATCACTTTTCCATCAAAATGTGCTGTGTAAGGGCTCCACTGTTTAAAAATGTGAGAAGTAGGATGGACATGTCGCACCAAGACGCAATCCTTACTTTAAACGGAGATGAATATTGGAAAAAAGCCATTAGCCATGGACTATGGCAATGTGTTGCTGGCTGGCTGCGCTGCTGGGTCTTTAATCAAATTTGAGCTAGTTCAGAATGCAGACTGTGTCTTTACCTGGAAGAGAAAGATACGTAGGCCACATTATCCCAGTATTATACAAGTTCTGCTTCATAATGATCAAAGCACAACATAATTTAACTCTCCTGAAGCATTATAGCCCAACCAAAGATCACAGCTTAGCATGTACATTTTTTTTCTTGCGTTGCCCATAAATAGTGTTCCAGACAACATTTCCCCAAATGAGGGTCTCATTTGATGTTTTATATTAAAATACACCCCTTTGTTTAATATTCATTGTTATATCCTCTCTACATTTGGTTCTCCATAGACCCTGAGCCTGACCTGCACAGTGTGTGGTGACCCAAAACCACAAATCACCTGGTACAAGAATGACCAAGAGGTGGAGCCGGGTGACCAGTATCTGATCTCGCTGGACTCTGGCAAATTCGCAAGCCTCACCATCAAGGGGGTGAGCCTAGATGACTCAGGCAAGTTCACCATGTGCGTGCAGAACAGATATGGTGGCGAGTCGGTGGATGTCATTGTCAGTGTCTACAAGCATGGAGACAAGATGCCTGACATCAAGCCCTCACCTGCGCCCAAGAAAATATTACCTCCAACTCAGCCGATTGTACTCCCTACCCCCAAGGTGACCACCCCCACCCCTGCTCCAGCCCCTGCCAAGACAGCTCCAGGTGTCAAATCAGCTGGCATGAAGTCCCCAACTCCTTCCCGGAGGAAGTAAACTGTCCTATTCTGGACAAAAAGAAGCAGCAGAAAACGGAATAATGGTATATTGAAAGTTGCATTAAAACAATGCCATTTTTCATCATTGACTTTGTTAGGATTGATAGAATTTAATGAATTGAGTGAAGAAAATAAAGAGCAAAAATGTAAGGAGGGACAGTTTCATGTTGTATTAGATTTCTTTTCCACCCCTTACAAAATAAAGTGCTTAACCTTTTGGCATCTGGCTTGCTTGAGTGGGGGTGGGTTTTTAATGGATTAGGCTGCCTCTGCCTGGAGGTCCTATGGTGAAAAATGGCCAGTTGTTTTCATGTTTACTCCATTTTATCAATATTTTTTAAAAGCTGCACTTTCAGTCAGTTGGGGGAATCTTGAGGGATTTGGATGGATGGCCTACAGAGTGCTGCGTTTCTGCTAAAATACTTCAGATAAACCTCTTCTCCTCTTACATCCTCTACTCTCCACACCTTCATGACCTTCTGCCTGCATTGGTGTTATTAAAAAAGGTGTAGTAATCCTTTGTGCTTGTGTTGCTTATATGATGTGTGCACACACACACACACACACACACACACACACACACACACACACACACAAACTCTCTGTACGAGTCTGTAAAAGCGATAACAGCAGTCAGACCTTTTTGAATCGCATCCGCATCATGTCCTCATACCCACTCACAACATGTTTCATGTGCTTCATGTATATGGAAAGTCTTGCGTGGACGTGAGGCTTGTTCCAGGTTCCAGTCTGTGGCATCGATTTGCATCACATATTTTTCCAAACATAGAATTAATTTAGTTGTGTCATAGGAAGCATATTCATTTTTGTCTTGCTCTCAATTTTCCTTTTCATTGTCTTTCCTCTCTGCCTTTCCAAGATGATTAACCATTTCAGTTATAATGGTTTTAATCGGAAGTAAAGAGAATTTCTTTTCCAACCTTCTCATTTTGCTGATGAAACTGTTCAAGCAGTTATTGCGCATCAAATGGAATTTGATTAAAATAATTAAAATGTAGTGAAAATTGAAGTTGTTTAGATTTTGAATTTGACTTTTAATTAAATTGTGAATATTTAATCACCAGAAGTTATTTGCTTAGAAGTCATGTTTCTATGGAAACTCAGGAAATCCATAAATCCTACATGCCCCCCTCCCCACAAGCATGTTTACAAGATGTCACCTCATGATGTATCATTTCACCCTATGGAAAAATATTGATTGTGTTTGCACATTTACTTGGGCGAGATCCTACGGTCTGTAACAGATTGCAGCACTCAAAACTATTGTTGCTTGTAGGACAGTGTGAAGCGGGGTGTAGAACACTATGAAAGAGACAACCACATGGTGGCACTGGTGCTTCAATATGAAACATGCCTCACCGATGGGAGAAAGCACTCTGACACCAAATTATAGGGCTCAATTTTTACACATTGATTTGCTGTGGGATGGTGAAGCACAGAACTGGGAGATGTGGGCAAAATACAACAACAAATACACTAAGTCACTGGATGAGTCAAAATCTCCTGTCGAACCCATGCGCTGTCTAAGTCTTACGGCAAAAGCGTGACAGCACGAAATATAACCCACACAGCCTGAGCTTTAAAATGGGCCACGAGATTGGGTATTTTGGCAGGGACGGTCAGAAGGAGGCAGTTTTTTTGGTAGTTGCTTATACAGGTTCAGCAAAATGTTAGAAAAATTACTTGCTTTCTTTCCCCTCAACATTCTTCATAAGTTTTCAAAATGTATTCTTAGAAAAACATGATACCAGTCAAAACTTTGGACACACTAGAATGAATAAATATACAGGAAAGCCCGAAAGTCTGGATCCATACTGTATGCAAACAAGCAAATGCTGCAAAATTCAACAGCAGCAGCTGTGTATATGCGAACAACTTCTACTCGATCTTCAGTTCTTAGTTTAGAAGCCGTCCTGGGTCTGAAATAAAAAAAAGAAAAATATCAAGTTTCATCTATTAAAAAAAAAGCCCATAGGCCTTTAGACTGGGTAGGTAGTTGTAGGTGTTGCCCCCAACACTGCCCATATTTTTTGTGGGTTAATGACAGAGTATAGTTTTAAATTGTTTGTTTTTTAAAATGAATAAAAAAAATTTAATTACTTAAAACAATTGAACAACAGTTACAAGTTGATACAATTTAATGGTGTCACATTCAGGACTTAGTCCTGCCTCATTACAGCTCTCCCAGGATATTCTCCTGATCCATGGAGACCCTAACCAGGATAACTTGGTTGCTAAAAATGACTAAATAAATCATAATGCACATATAAAAACACAATAAAACATAGAAAAAACATCTAATCACAGCGTGTGTTAGCATTAGTATCAATCACATATAACTTTTTTTTTTTTTTTACCATACTCAACAAGAAAATGTGTGCAATACCAAATACCCCCATGTAATTGTTTCCTTTGTGACTTTATCAGTCTCTCACATCATAGTGGAGGAATTTTGGCCCATTCTTCTTCATAACACTGCTTCAGTTATTTGAGGTTTTCGGACATTCACATATCCATAGCTCTCTTAAGGTCCACCGTAGCATGGATATGAGGTGTTTCTGCTGAAATGGAGTTTTTGTGAAACATGGCAATGGGCATTCAGAGCCTTCAACCTTCAAAGAAAATCCACTTTGGTCTCGCTTGTGCATAGAAAATAGTTTCAGAAGTCTTTTGCTTTGTACAGATGAAGCTTTGTGAACCTTCTGTATGTAGTGCTTCTGTGCTCTTTTTAGACAGAAGAGACAATTCTCCTGGCGACAATTCCAAGCAAACTGTACTTGTTCAGTCTTCTTCTAATTATGCGATCATATACTTTAATATTTAACATGCTCAGTAAGGCTTGTAGGGTCAGCGATGTAGCTATTGGGTTGGCTTTTTTAATTTCTCTCAGCATTGTCGACTCTGGGGAAGATTGGCAACTGACTTGAAGTCTCACTGTAGAACGTTGAACTCCAAATAGTTTGGAAGTAGTTTTATAACCGTTTACAAATTGATGTGCAGCAACAATTGTTTTTTTTTTTAAATACCATTACTTATCTCTTTCCATCTTGGCATTGTGTTAACACACACTTGTGTGCTCCAGACCAGCAAACTGCTAAAACATCTGCGTTCATAGAGGTCTGCACACCTGCTGATGATCAATTAAATACGGTCTGATAATCGGCAGCACTTGGCTCCCTAATAAATCCTATGGAAGCAGTAAGGGAGTACTTAGTATTGCACACATTTTTTTCTTTTTGGCTTCATTTTTGTTAAATAAATAATGACTTGGTGAAAAAAGTTTTATGTTTTTGTTCATCTGAGGTTGTATTTGCCCAATACTAAGACTTGCTACGGTCAGATTACACACAAAAAAAACCATAAAATGTAAAAAAGTGTTTACTAATTTATGGTCATTGATTCATTCACTGATTTGTTTCATCATTCGTTTGTTCTTTTGTTCATTTATTCATCGTCAGTGACTGTTCTACCAAGCAGACACAGTGAAATCTGCAGAAACTCTGCACAGACAGTAGCCTGAAAGGAACAGCGGAGTGATTGGTTGCCATTGGATGGAGTGGGCCAAGATGTCCGTTAATGGTCCCAGTGTGGGGTGCACCAGACATTTACACTCACAGCTAATCCTTCAATGGTTATAAGTGCTTTGAGGATCTGCCAGTTTTCACCACAAAGTACAGAACAGAAACATCCAAAAACACAAAATGAATTATAGTACTTGTGAATAGTCAAGAGCAGTTTAACAACCATTCCTTGTCCCATCTGCTTGTTCAGACAGCCTGAGCAGTTTGTGCAGCTGAAGCCGTGTTGGTTTTGAATGAACCATGCAGTGACAGCTTATGCCGCTGTATTGCCTGCTGTCTTTCTTATAAACTTAATCACGCCTATGATTCAGTATATTATCTCAGAGCTACAAACATTTTAGCAAATTTTCTCCATTGTATTATGTATATTCATAAATATATATATATATTTTTTTAAGTAATCACAACTTTCTGCCATGGCATTTTTATTGAAAAAAAAAAATCAGGAAAATTAAAACATTAATTTTCTACAACAGTACACAATACATTTACAGTACATTAATGTCCTTATTCAAATATGTTATCATTTCTATAGTCAAAGCCCATACTGATCACAGGGACTTCTATGGCAAGTGATTTATATAATAGAAATTGATTGAAGAAACATGATATTGCTTAATATAGGAAAAAAGTCTGATCAATAATATGGTGAGGTTTTTTTATTAAACATTTATGGAAGGAGTCTCCAGTGTCAGGGCAGGAGAGTTTATGCCTTCAGGAAGTAACCTGATTTGCTGATGTTTCATTAACTGTAACTGAAAATGGTTACACAGCATAATGTGGCATTTATTAATAATCACTGACATCGCCTTGGTATAAGAGGAAGAATACACTTCTGGACATGTTTCACATCATAATGTGCCACTCTACTGTTATTCCTTACTTCCAAAATTAATTATATTTGTTATAGTTATTCTAAGGTTTTTACTGAAGAAAGAAGACATTTATTTGTACGTAGATCATAAAACACTCTTGGTCAAACATAAATGT
>JAOTQY010000039.1:4750097-4767433 GCA_026413445.1 Dolichallabes microphthalmus
TTTACGTGTAACCATACACTCATCGATTTCATTTATCGCAACTCTTTGCGATACAGATATTGCGTATACCATTATCGCGATAATGATAATTTTTCGATATATCATTCAGCCCAAACATTCGATGAAATCAAATTGTAAAAAAAAAAAAACAGTACAAGTAACAGCTATGTTTAATAGTGAAAATAAGAGCACTTCCACGCACATAATGTGAGGAGAACTCAAGGGATTGGGACTAAACAGATGTGTAGCCTATTAGTGAGGCTAATCAGAAAAAAGCTTTAATTTGCTAGGGAGCATTGAGAACGGACTGTGGAGCACTGGAAAAAGGTTGCATTGTTCCAGAGAGATGGGTGTGTGTCAGGGTAGAAGAGGGGCCTAGTGCCTACCGTACAAGCCTGTACGGTCAGTGTTATGATCTGAGGTTGCTTCTGTTGGTCAGGTCTATGCTCAAGAAAATTACTTGCCCAAAAAATTAGGTCAGCTACCAATTATAATATACTGAATGACCAGGTTTCCCAGTAATGGATTTTTTTCTTCCCTGATATCATGGCCATATTCCAAGATGACCATGTCGGGATTCATCAGGCTCAAATTGTGAAAGAGTGGTTCATGGAGCGTGAGACTTAATTTTCACTTATGGATTGGCCACCACATATTCTACACATTAAGCCCATTAAGAATCTTTGGGATGTTGGAGATACAGCTGTCTGACTCTCCCATCATCAATACGAGATCTTGGAGAGAAATGAATTCAACCCTGGACTGAAATAAATGTTGACTTTGCATGAGCTTATCAAAATGATGCCACTACGAATGCATCAATCAATGCATATATTTATTTATTTATTTTTTTTGGCCAGGCAATGCATATAAAAATACAAAAATAAAGACTTTAGCATATATTTATATCCCCCAAAAATTTTTTCTGTCAATTTAAAATTTGCAGAGAGTATGGTGATAGCAGTGAAATGGTTACATACCCCGAATCTTGTTTTTCTGTATGTCTGGGTCTCCCTTTGACTTGGTGTTTATTTTTGGGCCAACTAGAAGGCAGATAATTGACAAGTTGACATTTGCAGGTGCATTCTGTCCTTACATGTGTGCAATGGGATAATGATCACAACTTTAAACATTGTGGTTCATTATGAAACGAATGATTAAGTTGTGTAGTTGAATGAGCTACATCCCACAACCTGTAGATGACTGCATCATTCTGTAGCTTTAAGTAATACACAAAAGCATGAACCACTGAAAGAAATGTTTTTACAACAAATCAATTCCTGCAAGCAAATTCCTTACCATTTTTAGAATGTTTAAAAACAGGGAAGGTTTCTGACTGGTTTGCTCTGATAATTGCCTAAAGAGTATTGTTGCAGCATACATCATCACAGATACTGTACATGTCCCAGCCTTAGCCACAGACATCCTTCAGCTAATGTTTTTACTTAACGCTTTTTACTCACAGCACAGATCAGGGTCAGTACCTTTGCAGACGGGAGGTTTGCCCGCCCACCGGCCATCTGGCCTGCATGTCCTGTGCTCAGATCCCCCGGCTAAAAAGAATCCATCTTGGCACGTGTACATGAGGGTGTAGCCCAATGTAGGCAGGTCAATGGCCCTCACATCCACGTGAGATGGTGTTTCAGGTTGGCGGCACGCGTGAGCTGCACAGAACAGATGCAATATGTAAGGCTGGGAGGAATACCTTTATAATTTGTTTTTCATTTTGCAGGCCAAGACGGCGCAGTGGCATTGGTGGGAAAAAAAAGTCTATGTGCCTTAAGTGCACCTTACATAATATATGAACTCTGTCTTCACACCTTGCTTTTAGTTGACTCATTTCTTCGCACGAGCATGCTCAGGAAGTAAAGGTACTTTTTATCAGTGGGTCACAAATTAGGGTCACTGAAATATAACTAGGGGTCTGTGACATCTTTTTTTTTTGGTAAACTTGTGAAAGTCACCTCACACCATTATCAAAGACATTTATTGAGTTCTTGTAGCTATTACCCTGGTTGACTCATCACTTGACTCATCACTTCAATCCAAACCTTTTAAGTAGGACTATAAATAACGTCAGGTTGAATCTAATGTAGTTTATCAGTTAAATGTTCAGGAATAAAAACCTCCATGGCACCAGTATATAGTCATAGTCCATAGTAATATTTATGTATTATAGTTCCTGTAATAAATAAATGGGGATCCAGTCCCTCTGTTACCTTACACAGGATAAGCAGTATACACAATGGATTGATGGATTTTCTGTAATACAGTATATTACAAAATAGTTGAATAGTATGTTCACATGGGGTCTGTAGAATGTGTTTTATATTTAAACGAGTCCTTGGCTGCAAATTGATTGAAAACCCCTGCTCTATATGAGTTGCACGGCAATTCGAACCAATCCTACAGATTCTGTGTGACTTAATCTTTAGCTACCTATAAGCCTTTCTTTCAAGGTCTGCAGTCTTAAGATCATTCATTGAAATGAATACATAACCTTGCAAGAGATATTCACCTCAAACAAACCACTGATTGATTTTTTTTTTTTTTTAGCCCATATGTAATGTCTTTAGGACATAATCCCTGCTTAAGTTGTAAAACCTTATGAAGACGATGATGAGACTGGAGTAAGTCACAGTAGGGTTTATCTGGGTACCAGATCCATACTTTGTTGTTATTTTATGAATAAATGTTTTATAAGTTTCTCAGGGCAAGAAATAGGATGAACCCAAAATGTTTCAACATGGACATGCTGATTCTCTCACTGTACCTTTTATTATTTACTTTCCCTTGTTTTTGTAAACACATTGTTCCTGTCTCCTTATCTAATGAAAAATTCTTACCAACACACTCCGGCTGCATTCCGCTCCAAGTCAAATTTTCCAGGCACGTTCTGGTGGTGGAACCCAGGATGTGGTAATTTTTTCTGCATTTGAAGAAAACCTTACTCCCCACCTAAAGAAGAAAAAAAGAAAAGAAAAAAAAAAAGATTACAGCATGCATGACATGAACCTTCTTTGCAAAAGCTTGGATTACTACCCTTACCGTAAATCCCTGAGCTTGCAGTGGAATTCCATATGCAGGTGTTCCTGGATCCTTACATGCATTATAAGCTGGATCTGTCATAAGAAATATTACAAATAAAAGACCATCCTGGAGCATAAACCCTACCTTCAAGATGATCATAAGAATGTTCCTAGTTTGGAGATTACATACCAATGCAAGAAGGCTGCATTCCACTCCATGAGCCGTCCTCCTGACACGCTCTTCTGGAGGAACCCACTAACAGGTAGGGGGGACGGCAATAAAACGACACTTCGGAATTGTAGGTAAACTGTTTCCCTTCTCTATAGCCCTCCGCAGGAGTTCCAGGGTCCCCACATAAGACAGCTGAAAACAAGTCGGACAACAGAAAATTGTGAAGTTATAATGATACTACTGGAACGACCAAATTACAGCATGAACAATTGCAGCCAACTCCACCCATGACAAAGTCATCATGGATATAAAATATACAGCATGTATACTGTATGATGTTGTTGTTTTTTTTAACTGGACCCACTTAAGGCTAGAAAATAATACTGTTTCACATGATAGAGCAAACGGCTTTCTTGTACTGTAAGAAAAAAAATTGACCCATGGCTGGCTATGAGGCATTAATCACTTTGAGCACCTCCAAGCAAACCATTTCCTTATGGTGACCAGTCAGACTTACGCTGTCCTTTATGTCTTTCACCAAATCAGCTCTAGGGTGTTTTTAAATGGAGGGCAATTAGATATTCTTAGTGATAAACCACTGTAACTAGGTGTCCTTTGTGAAAGTGGAATTAAATCCATTATCGGTGAGATTGTAGATCAAATGCTTTAAAAAATAAAATAAAATAAAATTGTATCACCGTTTGCAATGCAACTATTTCTTTAACTAGTTTTATTATTGTTATTATTACATACACACAGGATTTGCTTTAAACCCTTTAACGGTGGAATGATCTCACTTTTCTACTTCTTGCACACCCTTAGTATGAAATTTGGGAGGGGTTGACTTACAGTTGTGACTTCGGTACTTCATGCTTACTTAAGATTTACTGTTGCATTATTTCCTGTTCCTCACTACGTGTGGCTCTGACAGCTTTAATATTCACATTTTCCCTTGCAGAATTTAACTAAGACTTATTTGGGTTTTGAGTAAACATTTATTTATTGATGGAATGCACACAAATGCTTTTGTGTAAAAAGTCACTTATTCCCAATCAAAAACTGTGGGGAGTTGATTTTCATTTCAAACCCGTTTTTACCTGAAACCGTTGTTTAATCTCTGTTGCTGGTCATATGGATGGATGGATGGATGGATGGAATCCTCTGCAGTTGTTTATTTAAATATGGTCACCAGAACATAGGGGGGCATTCCCCTTTGAGGTTATAATAGTATCCAGGAGTTAAAGATTTTAGTATTTAAACATTTTAAACCTAAGTTTTAATATGTTAAATAGTAGTTAATTCATTTTTTACAGTATATCAATGCTTCTAAATCGTGCAATATAGCGTGACATACTGTATATCCTTCTTTTTCAGCAAGAAACAAGTTTTATTTAATTTTGGTCAACTTCTAATTACATGAATTGTCAAACCCACACAAACAGGTTAAACCTTATTTACAGAATTCCCATTCAAAATATGGGAACACCATTCACATATTTTGGTAGCAGTAAAATTGACAAATTTTTAGAATAATGATTGATAACTGGTTCTACATGACACATCCAAAAATTGGTCATTAAACAATGCTGTGCTTGTGGCACCAGTCCATGCAAGGGTTAAACATGTACTAAATAGCAAGCTGCTTAATGCATACAACATTGTGTGCATAAGGAGCTTACAGGAAATGATAAATTGGCACATTTCTTTCCATTTTTCTGCATTGATGAACTTGATTGGGTGATAAACTGTAATGATTGGATGTTAATCTTCTCTCAACAAGAGCCAAAAGGAACAATTTGTAACCTGGCATTAAGGCAAATAAACTCCAAATAGACAGCCAATTTAGCAGTAACTCCAATCCAAAGCACATATGGGAGGGAATAGATAAGCACTAAATATAAGTGCTGTGCAAACGGTGAGACCGTCACTAATGTCACTCTGTGGCGGCTTACACAGAAACAGTTACAGTCAGGAATATAGAGTGCATTCGTTTTTATGTGCTCGCGTAGTTAATCATGAGAGTATTTGTTAGCATACTTGCCTGCATCCTCTATGTTACAGCACACCGGGGGAATTCAATAAGACAGTTTTGCATACAGTAACTTAAAACTTAAAAGCACATCACAACACTGTGAACTAGACTTTGGATTGATGCAGCACTCACAGACACACTTTTTTGGTTGCGCCCACCTCTCCCCTTATATAATTTTTCACAAAACTGTTATGGTTATTGCACTATGGTTGCACTTCATTACATGCTGGAAAAATGGTGCTTTAATGATGCATCATTGTCATTTATACGCTATGATTTAATTGTTTCATTGGTATAAATAAATAATGATTGGTGTTGACTGATAAAGGGTCTCTGTGTTTGTTTACTATAGGAGCTTTAGGACATTTAAGATGGTCTTTATGTGCTGGCAAATGTTTAGGCATGCATATTTGTCACCGGGAAGCGGTTAAAGATGTATTATGTAGGGTGGTGTAATTATGGAGTTGGTTGCACAACTTCTCTGTAAAACTTCCCACCATGTTTAATGTGTCTGCTTACTACACTGCCCCACCATTTACATGCACATTGTGTCTTGTGGGCATGACGGGCCACACTGCATTAATTTCTGAGGACGTGCACAAAGTGCACAACAAAAAAAACTCAGGATATGTGAAGCAGCCATCATGCCTGCACGTATGCACAGTCCATCACAGGGAACCATGCATATATAAATTAACACTTAATCACCACTAGATGTAAATGTGTATATGCATGGTGTCCATCACAGGGCACTATGCATTTATACATTCACATCAAGGCGTGATTAAGTGTAGCTGCTGGCATGTTCATGAAGGGTGAGAGGAGGCAATGTAGACATGCATACTGTATACAGCAAGTGTGAGACAAAACAGTAAAATAAGCTCAGGATCAAACCCTGGAGCTGTGAGGGGGCAATGCGACCTGTTGGTCCACCATGACACGTGTAAACAGCAGTCCTTTAATTAAAGAAACCACATAGGGATCTAATGACACATTAGCTGTAATGCCACTGAGATGGCTGTTCTCTACCTGAGATGGGTATCTTAACTAAATATGAACATCATTCTTTAACCTAGTAATTATTTCAGATTTTGTTACTGCAGTTTTCTTTTTCTTTTTTTGCAAGCTCAGCACTTGACACTTTCTTCCATTTCACAAACCCTTTAATGTAGCAACATATGGTTCATGCTAACTACTATACTTAGTTAGAGCCAATAACAATATAATGGCATAATCCACTGCCTGCAACTTTAAGAATATTAAACAACTGCTAGTTGCTCCCTAGATAGTGTCACCCTTTTGCATATTATATTTGGTACAGGCAGCTATCTATGGGCTAAGGAACATTTCATGCGCCAGGTGTACTGGCAAATAAAAATGATTCACATTCTGCGGTTGTTCATGTCCTTGTGCTGTCTGTCAGGCTGTTGCACTTCTTAAGTTTTCATGCAGCCAGAATTGCTTCCAGGATCGTTACTGCTCTGCAAGAGTTGCTTCTCCTCTCTTCTGAAAGCTGTAGATGACAGGCCATTTGGGGCATGAAGTTCCTAGCACTTTTAACATTTCCTCTGACACTGTGTCAAAGGATTAGACTCAAAACCTGTAGGCTTTAGCAGCAGATTGGGGCCAGGCACCTTGTGTAGCTTGCGCACAGTAAGAACTAGCAGGAGGACGTATTTGTGACATGTTGACACTTGTTTTGGTAGTGTCACAGCAGTTTAATGACCTGTCAAAACCTGCATCTTGCACATTCTCACCTTTTTTTCATTTTTTTTTTTTTTACATGAGACATACATATCCTGCCATACATCCCAAGTCCCTGAATCAGCATTAATGAATCAACAGAGCTGATGAACAAAACATCTACATTTGGCCTTGAATTTAAAAGCCATTTTTTCAAGAGGTCTGTAAATAAAAGAAAATGTTTAGAGAATCCATTTGCCTTTTTTCAATACATGTGAACAACTTTTTTCCTTCCTCAACCCATCTACCCATCCAGAGATTGTTGTGTATATACAGGTATAACCCTGTGCTGCTCAGCATAAAAAGCTACTGTATGCATGTGGTGATTGGTTCGAGCTGCAAGGAAGGGTTATAGAAACTTCACAACTGACATTCGCAGAAAAATATTTTGGGCCAAACCTTAAGATGGATAGGCTACAGCAGAGAATGTCTACATCAGGTTCCACTTCTCTCAGCCAAGAACAGAAGGCACTGAGGCACTTGTGGGTACAGTGTTACCCAAACTAAACACGTAAAGACTGGAAAACGATGAGGTGAACTTCCAATGGTTTATTTTGGTTGACTCTCAGTCCGTGCCCATAATGGCTTCAGATTCCTGTTCATGGCTGACAGGGGTGGAACTCTGGAGCTTACAGAAGTTGTGCCTACATGGGCTGCTGCTGTAGCCAATCCATATCAAGGTTGATCATTCATTCATTCGATCCACGCGGAGATGTTTTTTTTTTGTTGTTGTTCACCACAGTTGTAAGGAGTACATACGTATTTACATTTTTACAATATACGGTATCCTTCCTGGCAACTCAAACCAATCTGGCAACTTTCCTCTGCCCTCTCTTAACAAGGAGTTTACACCCACAAAAGTGGCACTCACTACGTTTCTTTTTAATTTTTTATTATTTTTGTTTTTGCACTATTCTGTACAAAATCTAGATACTAGATACCATCAGACACCAACAAAAACCCATGTTTAAAGTTACACAGACAAAACCTTTGTTTTCGTTATGATGTTTTCTATTAACTTTACCCCAAAGTTCTTGCCTTGCATCTTCATAAATATTTTGCATTGTTACTGCCAAATGTTTGTTTAGATAAGTTCACTTATTGTGTGGGTGTTCCTAATGAGGGTATGGCACTCTGCATAGTGATCATCCATTACGTTTTGTAAGGAATGGGAGGAAGATTTTGGATCAGGAATGGGTAGTACCTGTGCAATTTTAGACCTAATTTAAAATATTCCACTGATTCAGAATATTTGGCATATCTCAAACACCCCTCTCCCCCTTATTCTAGGTCGTAATGCAGTGTGTTAATTTAGAACCAGCATATTATGCTCTCCTCAATGACTAGAATCACTCCATAGTCATAACTAATCAATTGTACTTACGCAAACACTGTGGGATTTCACCGCGCCATGTGCCATTCCCTTCACACATGGCTATTCCAGGGGAGGATAATTGATAACCACTGAAACAGCTGTAGGCCACGCTAGAGCCCCACTGCAGATCAGAGCCCTCCACTTTGCCATTGCGAATGGCCGGGGGCTGGCCACACATGATCACTGCAAGCAACAAAAAACATAATTATCATTAGCATTGGTTCAGCCATCGTGATCCTAAGGTAACCTCAGACATTCCTACTGTCAGCATTTTTTAAATGAATGCTTCTTCCTGGATTGTGTTTCTTGTGGATGGAGGAATGGGAGTCTATGTAGGTACACTTCTGAATCAGAGGAGACTAAAACAACAAGATTGTCCAGAATTATTTTCTCAGTACCCTGCTTGCCTAGAATACATGCTGTATTTCTCATACTGTACACACACACACACACACACACACACCTAGGAAGACTCAAAACAATATGCTGAAATGAGTTTGCTGGCTGTGTATGTAACTCAAACCTAACCAAAGATCTGAAAACATGGAGCTTTTGCTTCCCCAACCCTCCCGACTGTTGTTGTTCTTTCAGTATGTAAAAGTGAAAATGCTCTCTCTTTGGCAAGGGGGTGGGTGTGGGGTGGACTGAAGACAGAAGTTGAATCAAGATCAAAAAGTCTTTTCATGTAGAGAGTCCGGCAACTCCAGTTGGTCGTTTTGATATTCATATCTAAACCATTGTCTCGGCAGCAAGCTGTATACATTTTTTGTATGCTGATTATCATCTGTCTTGAAGCAGGAAAAGTGAGAAATTTAAATAATAGTCCACAATTTCCCACAATGTTAACAAAAGCCTTAAACGTTTAGGTGCGTCATATATATATTTTTTAAAGTTTTATACCGCAGCATTGTTGAACGTGTCAGTTTTCTACAGCATCAACTCTGCAGTAGTTCCAACCCGAATCACAGGTTTATATTAATGCACTTGTTTCAGTACATTGTTTCTATAGTAACAGCTCTAACACAGTGTCATGTATGCCAGATGCTCCACATAATTTAAGTCTATTAATAAATGGATTCATTATCAAAACAGTGTAATAGTTCATGGGTTTGTTCTTTAGTTCATGTATTAATGCAGATGGTTGAATTTCTTTGCAAACATGAACATACAGTAGAACAAACCGCTTTTTAAAATGATCTAAATATATAAACTAATCAGAGATTACAATTTGGCAAAACATCCATATTATTACTACATTGGCTATTGTAGTGTCTTTCCAAACTGAACAAAATAAATATAATAAAAAATATTTTTTTGTAGTGCATACAAGTTAATTTGTTCATCACAACAGAATAAATTGAATAGAGCCTATTTTGCATTGTTGTATTTTGTTGTTGTTGTTGTTAATAGAAAAGTCCTTTACCGGTTTCATCTATGTTAAATCTTAACATTTGCTGTGTGTTGTGTGATCGCATCTTTCGGCTATGTTTTACTGTACCTCTACAGGTAGGTTTGGTTTGATTCCACGTGCCGTCTTTGGAGCAGTAGAGTGTGTCCCGCCCAGGAGGGTCCATGATGTACCCAGGGTTACAGCGATAACGGACTGTCTTATTGAAGGTGAACTCATTCCCCATGTAAATTCCATTTGCAATAGGACCAGGATCTCCACAGCTGATAACTACAAAATAAACACAACACATTGTATTAAAGATAGTCTCTATTTAAAACAAATCACTTGTTTATCCTGAAGGTTACTCAACAAAGACTCAACCGGATTAGTGTAGACATACAGTATAAACTGGGATTAAGTAGTATAAAGTTGGCTATGATTTAACCACAATGGTCTAGTGCATAGTCCAGAGGGTAGAGGTTGGTAGACAGAAATGATTATATGAGGAATTATTTTTATTTTTTTATTTTATGGAACTTGAAAATTGTTTGGGAATTTATAACTAATCTTCAAAAAATTATTGAGCAGGTAACCTATCCTATGTAGCTTTAAAAATATATATATATTAGACAAAACTGCATGGATGTGTTTTACATCACCATTTGATTAACTACTGTAATAGTTCACAGATCCAATACAATAAAGCTGCATTGAAACGTATAACCATTTATTAGCATGATCAGATTATAGTTTTTGCCCCATACTGCTTGGTTGCTAACTGATCATTCGTCACACTACCACTTAAAGAAATTGCTTGCAAAAAAATGACAGCATGCCTGCAATAGTCATTTAACATGATATCCTAGATTATGACTTGCTATTCAATAATCTTAATTTAGCATTTGAGTGAACTAACGGCTTTAAAGAGGAAGCCTTGGCTCTGACCTGTGCAGTCCGGAGCTGAGCCGGTCCATGTGCCGTTGGTGGTGCAGTGGCGAGTTGTGAGGCCTGTGGTCTTGTAGCCCTCCCAGCAGGTATACGACACCGAGCTGGAGAAGTGCATACCATCACTGTACACGATCCTAGCATAGGCTGGAGTCCCAGGATTCCCACAGGACACAGCTGGGAAAGTCAGGGCGCAAACACAGCATGACAAGAGCACGGTTATCATTACCGTCACAGTGAAGGAGAACATCAAAATAAAAAAGTCCTTTCTGCAAGTAACTGAAAGAATTACGCAGAAGACCTGAACTGTAGAAGCCAAACATTAAAGAATGTTCTGACTTAAAAATTAACTTCCACATCTCCTGTTATATTGAATTTCCATCCATCCAACACATAGTATGACTGCAAAACAATCCCTGCTGCCCTGTCGAGTGTGATTCCTCTCAAGCTTTTTTCCTGTTTCTATCTCGGGGAGTTTTTCCTTGCCACTGTCACCTTCAGCTTGCTCATCAGGGACAATCTGATCATTTTGATCGCACATTTCATAACATTTCCATAATTTTCGTTTGATTCTGTAAAGCTGCTTTTTTCTGACAATGATCATTGTTAAAAGCACTATATAAATATCATTGAATTTAATTGAAAATAGCTGACGATAACTTAATGTACCGTTGATGGAGAAAGTTGTTAAAATCATTGATTTTGTATTTTACAAAATCCAGAAGATTCCACCTCAGTCTTTGCATGGATCCACATATTCTAAAGATTCAAACAATTCATACACCTTATAATGAGAGCCACGGTACGATAATGAGAGAAAAGGGTAAGTAGAAGACAGTCTTGTGCATGAATGCACTAAGAGAGTCCTGATTATTGATTGAGCTCATTTTTGGTGAACTGCAGGATCAGTTTGCAACATGAGTGTGAGCATATTCTAATATTGTTACTATTTTGTGAACTGAAGAAAAACCTTTTTCAGAGTTGGAGGGAAATATGCAAGAATCGAATTCTCTACTGATGTAAACACAGTTTACTTCCAGCAACCTGCTGTGCCACGGTTGTGATTTGGACTTATGATCTCCTGTTAAAGCGGCAAATGTTTTTTGTTTGTTTTTTGCACCACTTGGGTAATACAGTACCTTTTTGACATAAGTGTAACCAAAATCATATACAGTAATAACATACCAATATCTAAATACTGCTGAGCTGTTTTTATTGATGTTGGTTATGAAGTGCTGCTACTGTATGTTAAGAAGTTTGTTGACTCCAGGAGGGAAATCACTTCTTACTCATTTACTTTCATGTGGCCATGAACAAGAAGAGCGACACAAGGTTACAGCCTAAGAAAGATCTGTTCTGTTAATGCTAGCTAGGTTTTTACTCATTTTGTTGTTGATGGATGTTGCTTGTTTGATGCAGTTGGCTTATCTTTGCTACAAACCAGGATTGTGATTATTAGATTAAGAATATATTACTCAAAGCTGTGTTAACATATTTCCTCTAATGTCAGATAAATTGCATTTTATAGTCAAAATGTGCTTGAAATAATTTGCATCAATAATGGATTAATAAAACTTTATACTATACAATCGCTATGTTGCCTTGGATCCCACCTCATCAAAAGCCCATTTAGCGTATCGACATTTCGAGCATTTCTAAAGAGAATAAAGCAGGTGAAATATCTAATAAACGTGGCCGGTTACTATCAAACACAATAAAATTTTATGTTATTAGAAGTAATGTTGTTGGGTAAGGGCAGTAAATGTAATTAACTGCATTAGACTGTAAGGCTAATTGAGATGGCCCTTGAAGTTAAGCCAGTTAGACTGAGTTTGTGCAGAGAAAGAAGACTTTTCAAACTATTCATACTGTATGCAATAAAATATATAAAACTCTGACATTACTCATCCTTTCTTTTCATACAAGCGTTCAGTGAACAGATAAAGGTTTTTTTTGTTTGTTTGTTTGTTTTCTTGGCAAACTGAGGTTTCTAACAAGAAATTATTCAAGACGTTTTGTGTGTATGATAAATTACTCGTTTTCCAGCTAAATCGTATGGTTGTGAAAGAGGCCAAACCCATTAATGTAATGCACAACCCAATTCATAACAATCATCCAAAGAGCACAGGTTTTAAGTCTTCACCTCTCAAGGCCGTTCATCATAATCAGTGAAATTGTTAGTGCAAAATTGCTACCTCACTATAAACATGACCAGTTTATTAAATAGAGAAAAAAATGGTTCAATAAAGAGTTAATGAGATCTCAGTGGCCTGGCTCTGCTCTGGGCAAATATATTTCCAAGTGGCAGCAGGTTAGTGCTTTTCCTGTAGTCTAAGATTTACATTTAGTACCCGTGTGGTGTTATTTGTATCCCCAAGACAGTGCTGCAGCCTCCACCTGCATCACCCACAGGGCCCATCCATCTCTTCTAGCTTAAAGCAGCTGTTAAAAGCCCCTTACTCAATTATGGATGTCCTCTAAATAATGCATCTGATTGATCTTGTGTACATAATCCGTGGACTTATTGTACTCAGTCTGCCAGCAAAAAATAAGGGATTGAGGAGTTGGTGATGCCAGACGGATTTGCTGTTTATGTTTCTTACAACTTATAAGAAATGACCTGGAAGTTGTTTATATTTTAAATAATGTGAAATTATATAGAAAACAAATGTTTGTGCACCAGCAGCTACTATTTAAGGCCATTTTCTTACAACCTCTCATTAATGTAGTGCTTAAACAAGCTCTGGTATAATTATGGGGGACTTGTGTATCCGCACTAACTAGAGCCATTGAATTAACTAGCAATTACTGATTTTAGGTCTGGCAGCATTAAATGCTCATGGGTGTACAAAATGACTAGCCAGGGCAACTGGGCTGAGCTGATTTCTTGCCTGGGATATTAGTTTTTTTCCTTTGCAGTTGCCCAGTGGACAAGTTGCTTCAACCTAGGAGATTCCTCTTTTGTGGCTCTCCTCTTTACTGTATCTTACCCCATGTGTTTTCAAATGGGATAAAGTCAAGAGATTATCGTCCTGCTGGTAGATCAAATTTCTAGCCACAACCCATTAGAAATGTTTAATCCTCCTCCTCACTGTAAGTGGACAAAATACATTCATGTACTCTGAAACAGGTTAATTACAGCTTTAGTTGTTTTAAATTTTCATTTTTAATTACTGCCCAAGCAGTGGAGAAAGGGCCTTTTAGGTATCTGGGTATGTGTATATACTGTATATAGCCCTTGCCTGATTTATGAATGTGTCTCTTTTTTTTTTTTTTTTTGGCCGACTCCCCAAAACTGGACAGTTGAAGACTGGAAAAAGACCAAATTATTGTTTTTTTCCCCTCCAGCTGTCCAGTTCAGGTATGATAGGTTACATACTGAAAGAATAAATGTTTTGTGCATTCTGAAAAGCTTTTCTTCTTGTCACAATTGTCAAGTGTGATTGAGTTACTATATCCTTCTTGGCAGCTCAGACCAGCCCAGTTATTCTCCTCTAATCTCTTTAGCAACAAGGCGTTTCCGCTCACAAAAAGGTCTTTCACTCAGGTTTTTGTGCGTGTGTGTGTGTGGGTGTGTGTGTAACCATCATTCTGTGTAGAGTCTGTTGTGTGTGAGAGAATTCTTGATCAGCAGTTTCTGAAATTTCAGTTTCTACTTGATCTGGTATCAACAATCCTGCCATGATGTAAGTTCCAGAGATCTTACACTTCTTCATTCTGATATTTGATGTGAAACTCCTTGACCTGTGTTTGCATGATTTTGTTCATGGTGTTGCTGCCACATGAATATCCCTGCCTCAGACTTGTTTGTCTAGCACATCCCATACATGGTTGATGAGATCTGGAGAATTTGGAGGCAAAATACTCAAACTGTCAATTTTTGCAGGATGGCAGGGTGCATTATGCTAATGAACGAGGCCACTGCTATTAGGAAATACTGTTATCACGAAGTGGTGTACAGTTAAAGAGGACTGCGAGCATAATTCGCAAAGCATGCACGCACATACACGCATCTTGGCCTAAAGGAAACTTTTTTTGTGTGTTGCTTTAACAAGGACATATGCTAATGGCACATAATTTTGCCTTCTTTTGAGAATTTTCTTGTTGCGTTATGCACGCACACATTGTCACAATATTACAGTAACAATTTCCAGAGCATCTCACTGCCTTCACTGGCTTGTCGCCTTCTTATAGTGCCTCCTGGTATGAACTCTTCCCCAGCTTTTTCCATTGGTCCATGATCCAGTCCTAATGCTCACTGTCTGTCTATTGTAGGTGCTTTTCGTGGGCAGGTGACTGTAAACTATTGTTTACATTTTTAGCATTTCTGTTTTTCTTATCACATTAAAATTAGCACCAAACAATTTCTATAGAAACTTGATTTATGACTGTTTGTCCCCCACCTTCTCAGTCACACATCTGTGTCTCCTTACCCTCACAAACGGGCTGGGTGCCACTCCATGAACCGTTCTGCAGGCATGTGCGCTCTGAGGAGCCCATCAGCATATATCCTGCTTCACAGGTGAAGCGCAGGAGGCTCCTGACACGAAACTCCTCTCCCAGACGTGAGCCGTGTGGTGGAACACCTGGGTCACCGCAAAAACCTGCACTGCCACCTACAAGTGATAGAGAAAAGCAGATTTTTAATTCACCAAACCTTTTTTTTTTTTTTTAAAGTTTTGTGGTCATACCTTAATTAAAAGTCTCTAACATTTCCTAATTAGTATCACACTCTTTGCATCATGTGTGTGTTAAGATGGCCTAAAACTCTTATAAAATATACTTGTAAAGGATTCTATTGCCAGTGTTTAGGAAAAGGTTTATTAAACTTTCACTGGTGTTCCATAAATGCAGTTACAGAAGCATTTAGTTTTCTTTTTTCTTTTCCGTACATTCCCAACAGTGCATATGTTTAGACTTTCCACAAGCAATTTCCTCTTAATGATCAAACACCTAATGTGCTGAATCAGGTATGAGAATTGTCACATAATCACTGCTTTTAATACACCTGTTCCGCCTGAGTCATACATGATTGATGATGAATATACTGACTTATGGGTAGGCATATTGTTTGAGATAGTAAAGCTGGACAGCGAGTGACAGCTTGGAGAATCTGAGAATTTTGCACAAAGTGTGCAGAGCTGCTGTTTTCCGTACCTGAGCAGTAGGGTGGTGAGCTACTCCAGCGCCCATCCTCCTGGCAATGAAGCGTGGCATTTCCCACCAGAGTTCGGCCCTGGCTGCAGGAGTAACTCACTACTGCGCCATTGGTGAACCTCCTGCCTGAGAGGATGGCGAAGGGGGGGACGCCTGGATCACCACAGGAAATGGCTGTAGGAGAGAAATGTGGAAGGAAGCAAAGGAGAGGGGTCCTTAAAATCTTAAGAAAAAAAACAGGAAACTTTTACATACGTTACTACAGTATATCAAAATCATTGAGCTGCTCTATTTTTGACAAATGCATCAGCTAATTCAGAAACATAAATGTACAGTGGAACCTTGGACTGCGAGTGTTTTCACACCTTTGCTAATTCTGAAGCTTGTTTTTTGTAGCTTTGGTGCTTTTACAGTTTTAATGCCATTTATACTAATTTGTTTGTTGTATTCTTCAATATTAGGGCTAATTAACTTGATGAAAATCTTTAACGGATTTAGTCAGCGGAAAAATGGCTTTTACGCTCTCTGTAGTACACCTAGTAAAATCTAAAAAGTTTAATTTTACCCATCCTTTTTATGGTGGGGTCCATAAATATTTAGACAATAACTTTTTTTTTTGGTAAAACTGCCTCTGCACGCCACCACATTGGATTTGAAACAAAGCAATATGATGCAACTGAGGTGAAGATTTTAACTTTAAATTAAGACATTTAACAAGATTATTGTATAAACCATTGCAGCATTTTTACAAATTAATAATTATTATAGAAATAAGGATTAATTTTAAAATGTGGATACTAGTTCATTGCAGTCAGTGGCTGCTTAATGTCTGGAACCCATGGGCATCACCAAATGCTGAGTTTCCTCCCTTGAGATGCTTTGTCAGGCCTTTACTGCAACCACATTCAGTTGCTGCTTGCTTGTAGGTCTTACAGGCTGACTTGGCAATTTAAGAACATTTAATTTCTTTGCTTTAAGAAGCTCTTGGGTTGTTTTTGCAGTCTGTACTGTGAAGTGGTGTAATATCAGTTTTACAGCATGTGAGTGAATCTGAGCAGAGTGTATACAGTACAGTATATCTATACACTTCTATAATCAGTCACATTAATAAACCCCAGTGACCCAGTTATACTGTCAGCCATACATACTGTTCCTATAATATACTTAATATGATAGGTGGGATTTCTGTTTTTGAGTGTTATAAGTGGTTTTCATCTTGAGGTATTTATATGCATGAAGGAATCAGTATAGATTATAGATTTGACAATGATACACCTACATCCCTGTGAGAGTGTTCTTTTCTTGGCTAGATGTTGTCAAACATCTTTTGGTGTTGTTGAGCTACCAGTGCATTCCTTCTGTTAAAAAAAGACAAAATGTTTCTTTTGGCCACTTAAAAAATTTCTGCTATCCCTCCCCCAGGATGTTTACTGTACATCTAAATACATAGGCAGTCACATGCAAAGATGATCTCATTGCCATTTTCCTGAATC
>JAOTQY010000039.1:4783753-4807596 GCA_026413445.1 Dolichallabes microphthalmus
TGTAGGTGACCAAATACTTATTTTACTGAGGAATTTACCAATTAATTTATTAAAAATCCTACAATGTGATTTTCTGGATTTTTTCTTATTTTGTCTCTCATAGTTGAGGTATACCCAGGATGAACATTACAGGCCTCTCTCATCCTTTTAAGTGGGAGAACTTGCACAATTGGTGGCTGAATAAATACTTTTTTACCCTACTGTGAGCAGGATATTTGGATGAAATTCAATTATTAATTTTGAAGAGCAAGCTCAGGCTGAAAACATGACAGGTTGATTTTTCAATCGCACCGTAAAAATGGAAAGGGAACAAAGTCGCTATCTTGTGATGTGGAAACCATCCGTTGAGTTACAACAAGAAGGTTTATTCACAGACATGTGCCACATATTTAATAATATCCTGTCAGAATATTTCCTGGAAATATTAGAGCTGTCATTTCTTTATCTACCCACCTTCCGTTTTTTGAAAACAGTAAAATGAGCGAATCATCTAAATATAGATTAAATTGTGTAGTGTCACATACCTATTTCATAATCTCTGTCTTCAAATAATATTTCTGCCTCCTCTACAGCAGGAGGAGGGGAGCATTTCTTCAGAGGATAAGCTAAAAAAAAGAGAAATATTATGAAGAGATTTGTCACATTTTTATTATATTAATTGAAGCTATATCAGCAAAACAAAAAATGACAGGATAAACAACATGTATCTGAAATTGTACTATATAATGTATACCAGAGCAGAACTTTACTGTGCTGTTATTGCACATGGTGGATTACAATATTTAATTTTTTATTTTTTTAATTAAAGACACTTCAAAATCCTTCACTTTGTCTTTCCTTAATTGTATAAAAATCTCTGGTCTAAAGTTGCTCAATACAAAGCACTAACACTCACTTACAGAAAACTATATTAAATGTTTTTTTTTTTATTTCTTTAATATCACTGTGTATCAATCTGTTTAATATTATTCCTTTTTTTGATTACAATTAGGTTATAAAGCTTGTCCCTATGGCCAAGCTGTTACTTTAAAAACCATAGAGTTCATGTATATGAACCTTTCGTTTAATTATAGCTGGAGCTGTGGAACACCCCTGCAGTTATAGAACATTTAACATACACACTTTCTGATCTGAGAACTCAGCAACACTGTGGGGTAAATGTATAGTGGCGGCTAAAAGTTTTGCACCGAAAGTGGAATTCAATGTTTTAATGATATTCTCAATTTTTTATGTAATGATAATCAAGATAAGAAGAACAATTTTTATATTAATTAATATAAATATAATTTATATTAATATGTAGCTTGAAGTCCTTTATTCTTCGAAACCTGCTAGATCCGGCTGAGCATAAAGTGATAAAGACGTCTGCAGTACTCTGGTGTCACTCAATCAACTCATGCCTGCTTGATTGCTTCTTGAAGATCATGTACAGAAGACGGTTTCTTGACTGCTACTGCATTCTTTACCATCATCCAGCAGTTTTCTATTGGATTCACGTCGGGACATTACCCAGGCCAAGGCTCTGGTTATTCACTAGTTTAACAGATAATAGCACAACTCTTCAGACAGAAAGGCTAGAACTAATTAGTGGCATCACCCGTTTCCAGAACTATAATACATGGCATATTAACCTTTATAATACTTTTGTCGACCACTGTATGTATTTTCACTGTATGTAATTGTTATATATGAAAAAAAAATGTAGCTCTGGTAACATCTAGCGCTTTTTTTTTTGCTTTCTTTTACACATGCTTACATTCTGAAACACGTCCAAAATCAGGTAGTGTCTTTTTGTGACTAAAATGCTCATGTCATCAGAACCAGTGGCTGCTTTATTGAATATCGGGTACCAGGATAAATCTCATATTTTAGCCACTCTACCAGAAGACTTTGCATGATATGCATTGGTTCAGAAGCGAAATATTTTTCCCATACTGTAGAACAGAAACTAACCATGGAAATTGAGGACAAAGAATCCGCTGGTGGAGAAGTCACTGTGAAACTTGATAAGAACCTGATTAAAAGAACTGTAAGCTGACTCCAGGGCTGTATTGCCGCTGAAGATTCCAAGCTGCGGGTTGCTTTGCTCTGGTCCGTCCCTGCGGGAAAGCGAGCGAGAACACATTGGAAATACATTACTCCCAATTCTTGCATTAAATAGTTTAATAACGCCTTGCTTTTTTTTTTCCCCCTGACTGGTTGGAGAAAATTGATTTGCTTTCAAATCTATGGCTGGATTTTGTGCTGACTTTCATGTGAAGCCATTTCATTACAGGCCATGTTGAATGAAAACCAGGAAAAATGATGACTTAACAGAGTAGCCCACTCTTTTAATGGCTTCTGAAGATTAATGCCTAACGTAACTAAGAAAGGGCCTAAGATAGGCTACACTTTCTTCAATGCTACACATCTTCTTGATCCATTAAAATGGAGGTGTCAGATAGAATGAAATAAAAATGGCTTGTATCATATACAGTAACTATATGGTTAAATCTCATAATGAACACATCTCATAAAATGCCAGACAAACCATGCATAAGGATAGAAATGCTTTATCATAGGATGAAGGTGATCCTTCAGAACAACGGCACTTCCCTCTGAAGAACTCAAACTATTGCAGTGAAATCCCCAGCAAAATCCAAGCAATTTTCTTTTTCATTTCTCACCTCTCTGTGTACCTTTACACATACAGTATTGACACTTATAAATAATAAAGATTACTGAATTACTATTTTACTGAATTATTTATATTATATTACTGAATTATTCTAAAGAGGGATTTTGTAGAATTGTAATCCCCACCTAAAATATTTTTAGGTGTTCCAAGTGATTTTTTAATGCTTAACATAACACACACGGATTAGTTTAGCTGATTATACAGTATAAATGTCAGAAAATATTTAAGGCAACAAGTGTGCTATAATAACAGTCACAAAAGATCAACTTTAAAGAATGGAATAAATAGGATTAACCAATGTAGACCAGGTTTTATAAGGTAATGTGTCATTTCTGGCATATTATTTAAATTATTTCAGTTGAGTCTGTCATAAGGTCCCTGTTCATAGGGAAAGATTGCCAGACTGATCTGAAACATGCAAAACATTGCTAAATATACTTTGCTTCTCATTAGTGGCAAATAATTTTGTCACACGGAGTCAGGTTTAGTCCTAGTTGCCCATGCGAGTGGCAACGAAATCCATCGTCATTTGATCAACATTGTCAACTAGTTGTCGCCGTCCTAGATCTCATACTAACTTCATTTTGCATGTTTCTTTATCTTCCCCTTAAATGAATTCCTGCCTACCACTGTTCTGTTCACGTTTCTATGTTCTTATCAGTGTGATCAGTGTTGAGAGCTCACCACACCGCAATGTAGTCGGTTACAGGCTCAGTCTGGAGCAGTGTGAAGTTGATGTACACGCCATGGCCGTGCGGCACAGTGATGAGCCACAAGCAGTCCTGTGAATCCGGATACTCATTGGGGTACCCGGGCGAAAAAATTGTACCGTTCAGAGCTGTCACGTTGTAGCCACAGGGTGCTGTGAACAAAAACATACACAATTCAGGAACAAGGCGCTATGATAATTCATCTTTCCCAAGAAAGATATTCATGGCAGATGATCAGCAGTGGGGAAGTGCGACATCATCATACTAATGACAGCACCGTCAGGCAGGGGACCATGGCCTTCTGTTCGGATTATTAGAGGATTGGAGAAAAGGGAGGGGGGTCCACAAAGTGGAAGATGGGAAGGAAGGGGGAGAAAAAACATGGTGTAAACTGTGCAACAGAGGAGGAAAAGCAATGGTGTCTAGTGCTCGGAGACAGACAGACAGAAGGAATAGGAAATGCGCAGTGCTGGTGATTGATTATGGGCTAGACGGCTTTCACACTGCACTACTCTGATTGATCATCAAGGCTGCAATTTAAAGCGGGTCCCTGTAGCCGTGGTCTCCACTGGATCAGTCTTCAAGGTGCTTAATTTAAAAGGCAGCTTTGGGGGAAAAAAGTAGTCCTTGTTATGCTGTACCAGTATAACACAAAGCAGCAACACTTCAGTTAAAGAGCATCATTAAAAGGCCTTTGGGGATGTACGTAGAATGGTTAGAGAAAATCTGCAAAATTATTCTACTGCAAACTTGCAGCAAATATAAACCTGCATTTGCCTCTGAAAATCTTCAGAGATCACATTATGTAAGGATACCTTGCCTGAAAAAAGGAATTTAGCCCAGAAAAGGCACTGATAAACATTTTTTCAGTCTTGCAGTGTTTTCCACTTACCTTCACATCGTGGAAATGGATGGTTCCATTTACGGTTGGTTCCATGCTGGCATGTTAACACCGAATAACCAACTAGAACATATCCTGGATAACATTCAAACGTTACGGATTGCCCTGCACTGAAGTCACTGTGGATTATATATCCATTAGGGAATGGATATGGATCTTGACAATTTTGCAATTGATAGGCTGAAAAACAACAACAACAGAAAAGTCTATTAATCATTTTCTTTGGGACATATGGTGCCGGAATGTGGTAGTATGGTTACAAAACAATCAGCAAAATTAGGCAATCATGTTCATACTTTTACATTCAGGTCTTTTTTTTTTTCTTTCATTACCATCTATTATAAATGATCATCTATTCTTTGCACTTCAGTGAGTTTCTAGGATATCAAAAAACTCATAATATATTTCTTCAGGCAAACAGACACTTGGGGCTTACAAATCAACTCAGACGATTTCAACTCTTGAACCTCGGCTTGGTGAGAAAAGAGACGGAAATATGAGAAGAGGCATGGAAGCTATCTGACCTACAAGTGGGCGAAGAGGACAACGGTGGGTTATTTTTATCAAGCTTTTTAGCATGCCAGAATCAGAAACACGATGATCATGTGATCCACTTATTGATTCATTTTTTTCTGTAACTAAATAAATCTTCCTTCCACCAAACAGTCCGATAAACACTGTCAGTGCTTTTCATGACGGAGCAGACAGATGCTGGGAGACGTTGTCATTCTCTAGAAGGCACACAAGCAAAAACAATTTATTTAATCAGCCATGAGAAACTTTGTGCAGAAGGGGAACTTAGTAACTAATCCACCATGAGTGGCTTCTGCACACGAGGTTAAGAAAATCCAAGTGTACCCCACCTTTTTTTTTTTTAAATAAAGATTTTTCCCTTCCCACATTTGGTCACCTTCCAGTCACCACCACCAAGTCAGCTTCCCCCCCGTCCTGTCATATAACAGCAGGCAAACCTTTTGAGTAAGGAATCCTTACAGTCAGCAACGGAAAGTCTGATAATACTGCTTACCCTGGTATGTGAGCCTGAATCCCTGCCGATTCTGTGAGTGGTCGCTGTAGAAGTGGATGACTGTCTCATGAGTCGTGCTCAGGAGAGGAGCCGGGATCTCACTGCCGCTGTACTGGCCGATCAGTGTGCTGCTGTGCTGAGGTCCATTACGCACTTCGAGAAAGTCGTGGTTATCTTCAGTTGTGAAGTTCAGGAATTGGATGTGTGCTCCTGCAGGATGTGGAAAAAAGCTGATTAAAGCACTATACAAATGGCCAAATGCCCGGGTCAGAAAGCTTCCTGTGGTTAAAAACTCCGCAGCCAGCATGCTAAACTGGGCCAAGTGCCTTGCCTCTACATTAGCACCTGCAGGAAAATACAACCTGCTTTGCTCATTATTCACCTCCTTATTAAGAATAAAGATCAGTAAATAAAGAGGACACGGGGGAAACCTGGACAACACTGAAATAGTTACTACGGATAGATTTATTTTGAATACACCACAATAACAACATCCGAATTCACCTGCAAAACCATTTTCATAATAATTGCATGTACTGTAGGAAGTGGAAATAGATTTAGTCATGTATAATTATTCTATTGTGTGGCAATTCATTTATCGATACGCTGACTCCAAAATAATTTTTCTTTTAAAACATATTTGCGTTTAAAGTTTTAAAATGTTGCAGGTCCCCTATGATCCAACAGGTGGCTCTACTATCAACTGCTCATCTATTCACACACTGGCAAGCAGGACAGCACCGTGTGGTAGAGCAAAAGATTTGCTATGTTTGTTTAGAATTGTAACAAACTCTGTAAATTATAATGAATCAGGAATTTATAAAATTCATAATATTTACAGAATCACAATAAAGATCAAATCGGCACCTAGATGTTGTCATGATATATTGGGTGATCCCTGGTGATCACCCAATAATAAACCCTAATCAGTGTTATGTCCTGTAAATGACATCACCGTAACTGGTGGATATTTTTTTTGGACAATGTCCACATCAAACATCTTTACAACCACAAAAAACATAAAACAGCACAACCCCATCAGGTTCCCCTCCTGTTGCGGTTTGCCTGCACACGATATGCTAGCTTAGAAACGTCATCATCTTTTTGTAACCTAATCTGCTTGTAAACGTTCCACATTCTCTCCCAGCTTCCGTCACCAATTCCGCTATGCCCATGGTCCCATACCACGGTACACTTTATCACAGATCTGCCCTCCTCTCAAGGCCAAACCTCCATAATAGTAGTGATAGACTGCTTTTCACAGTCCCTCCGGCTCATTCCACTTCCTACTCTAGCCACAGCATTTGAAAAAGCAGAACCTCTGTTATAGCATGTTTTCAGACTTCGCTATCCTTTAGTTGAAGGACGTTGAGTCTGACTGAGGATGGAGGGTACTGTTATTATTATTCTGAGAACGCGATTCGAGTTTTGACCACAGCATGCTTAACGTTGTCTCATTTAGGTTCTCTCGGTTTTCACCCATGTATTTGCCAGCCTCACAAATACTTTTTTGTTTACTTCATACTTTACAGTTAAGAAAAAGAAGAACAACAACAAAAAAAGTGCACTTGCTTATATTTGTCTGCTTCGTGACATTTAACTATTGTAAAGAATTACAGGATTTTAATAGGACATTAATGTAGCCTGACTCTGCACATACTGATGATTTTAGTTTTAATTGTGCATTTGTAGGTTTCTCTAATGCCCTTCTCTTCTGAGAGAAAGCCAGGAGAGACATTCAGGCCCCAGTATATTCAAAACATTTTTGTGTAATTATGACAATAATACTGACAAAGTTGGGCTCATATTAAAAATTAGCCTTTAAATAGAATTTAAATAGCACATGTGAACATTTAATACACGACACACTAATGTTTGCACCATTTTGCCACTCATATTGTACTAAAATAATTTCCCTGAATTGTCTCATTTATATATTATTTTCAACCTTTCTTTTGTATCAACTTAAAAATCAATAAAGTATTGTTTTCCTACCTCTGGGTTCTCCTTAAAGGCCACCTATTATACAAACACATGGGTCTCAAGTGTGTGCACATGCTGAAAACAGGAGGAAAAGACATCACCTACAGTATCCTTTTTCCTCCCTTAAATTTGCATATCTTTCAGATTGGCTTGTTGTTTATAACCTTTTCATTATTCTGATGGGGGGGGGGGGAGTTCTTTTTTTTTTAAATGCTTTCTCCAGCTCAAGGCTCAGCTCCACCCAGAATTCACCAGCCTCCAACAGGAGGGTGTTGTGAACTAGAGAGCATTAGCCAGCTCTAACATGTCAACGCCAAAAACAAGATGAATTCATGGGCTAGAAAATTATGAGAAATACTTAGAATGCACCACAGCATTGATGTGCAAACTTTGAACCAATTTAAATTGCCAATATGCATTGAATATTTGGGATATACAGTTTAAAATGCGATTGATATGCAGCTAGATGTCCAGTCTGAACAAGAGGTACTGTAAACATGGGTACACTAGGTTAGCGTGTAGTGGCTAACCTACGCTTCTTCAACTCATACTCGTGGTTATTAAACTAAACACTGAGGATGCATGTTTTTCAAAGGCACGTTTCTGCTCCTGCAATTTGATTGGCTATGAAAATACACTTCTGTCAATTAGTGTTTTAGGGCAGTCCATTAAAAGCTACCGACACTAAAGAAGTGTGTTTAGTAGACTTGTTTAGTATAATATGTGAGCTTTAATATCACTGGTATCAGGAGTGTGATGGTAGTGTACTATGATGGATATCAAATATAAACATAATCAAAAATGACTTTTAGACAAATACAACCTCAGACAAACAACTTCTTTTTTTTTTTTTAAGAGGGGGTACTTTTGAACATCACTGTATATCCTGTTGAATTCTGTTTGGTAACAATTAATCAACATAATTAGTAATGTTTCACAACAGCAAGTAATTGTGTTGGGCAAATCACATCTTTATACTGTATAAATATCTTGTTTTATTATATTGTTTCTACTGTAACAGCAAACAAACATTGAAAAAAGTTCTGATCATTTCAGACTAGCAGTGAAAATATTTTAAAGAAAAAATATGATTTAACTGGGAAAAATTTTGTTAGTGAAGTTTTTCTACAAAAGTGCAACTCTCATAAAAACTTATAAATTTTACCATTTAACTTTTAACCATCAGAAGCAGCTTCTGCAAATTTAACCTGCCCTACAGGCATAAACTCCAAATGTAGTAAATCATACAGCAGTGCAAAATTGATATTTTCTGTTTGTATCTTGTACATTAGAGAAACTGACAAGAGGTGCAATTTTGCTCAATTCACTTTTTCTACTTAAACCCTGTTAGTCAACTAGCTCTGATTTCTCCCCCAATGCATTATCACATTTGCACATACATTGTTACACACTTAATTAAATGAGGGCCTTATTAGCGCATTTTTCACTGCAACAAATAGCATCTAAGCAGGTAAACATATCTTGAATATATATGGTGTCTAAAAAGTCAGGAACCAATCAGTATAATACAACATGTATTTACTTGCGTATTAATTATTTATTAATTACAGAATATGCTTCACATGTTCAATCTGATGATCTTTGCATTTTCTTATCTGTTGTATTATTTTTTGCTCAATATATTCAGATTGATATGTTTGCCAATCAATATATTGACACCCTGTGAACAACTTTACAGTATATATAATTTCTCATTATAAGTACACAATAATGCAGATACATGATTGTTAATGTTTTTATAACTATTTTTAAGCTTGAAATTGTTTAGTTCTTTATTTTTTTTTCTAGAAACAAGTAAAGTTATACGCCAACAGAAAACAAATGCCTATGCATCTCAGGTTAAATATTCTTAAACTTAAAACTATTAGATACATTTGCTTATTTCCAAGATATTTTCTTGCTTGGGTTTATTTTTTATTTTTAGCAGTGTACCTAAAGCTTCCATCATCATTTCAGGTTAATGAAATACATTTTCCTAAACCTGTCCATTCATTTAAAAGATGGAAATATATTAAATAATTGAGAAATCATTTAAAAATGTATAACCAACAGCTGAAGTGAATGAATGAACCTAAAAACGCTCAACCTCAAGCGTCGGCATTGTTAACATACAGTAGCTCTAGAGTAAAGTGAAAAGAAGGATCAGAAAGAAACACAGGTGTCCTATAGGAAAATGTCAGATGTGACACTGAAATGACACAAACAGGTCAACAATCAAGACATGCAAAAGACAAGCAGAGCTGAAAGTCTGGCTTCGCTACCAAGTATGAATATTTCAGAAATGTAGGGCTCATAAATGTATGAATTTTTGACCAATTATATGATCCTTTACACCCAGAACACTCCCAGGTCCGGACTGAACTCACAAATCTGGATCCACTCATCTCCAAGCTACTAAGAAGTAAGATCTCTCTCCAGAGAATATATACCATTTACTGATCTATTGATCTGTTAGATGGTTAATGTTAGGATTACATTTACTTTTTATTTAATGTATTTATTTAAGGATTTGGTTTAATTTAGGCTTAAGTCAATTTGCTTACCATATCCGATGGGCAGGAGGATCCTCCATGTGCAGTCCAGGTTGCCAGGGTAGTTTCCGGGGAAGCCGGGGCTCAGAATCACGTTACTCATATCATTAAGTATCGCACCACACTTGGCTGGTTTTACATAACATACGATAAAAAAGAAAAAAAAAAAAGTCAAAAGCATTTTGTAATATTATTTAGCTAAATGCACAAAAATATATAACTTCATAATCTATAATGGAAAATGCAGCACATTTAGTAGTTTGGGCATACCAATACACAGCGGAGGTGGGTAGTTCCAGCGTCGGACAGTGCCTGGCATACATGTGATATGGGAATGACCCTAAAACAAAATGAAAGATACAGTCAAGTCTTTCAAACAACAAACACAAAATAATACTTTGCTTCACTAAATTGGAATACCTACAGTACTATGCCCTTTTGTGTGTTCAAAACTACAGAAGTAACTGATGTATGTTAGATTTGTTACACTAAATTAAGCACCAAGTACATAATTAGCTAGCCATGATCAGCAAGTCACTAACTGGTTAATGCAAATGTGACACAGTTTTTCCTTTTTGTACTTTGGGTTAAGATTAGGGAGACTGAAGTGTGCACTGTGCCTTACTTGCAGCACATATCCTGGCTCGCAGCTGAATGACACCACCTCGTTCACCATGTACCGATCTCCACTCTTAATCCCATTTGCCGGCACAACTGGCTCCGGACACGCGGTCAGGCCTACAGCTAAACACAAAAAGAAATGAAAGACATCACTTTACAACTGTCCATCCAATGGTAGCAGTGCAATAGGTGTCAAAAAAGAGTCCAGGAACGAACATTTATGGTTGCAAATGCTCTACATTTCATTTGTCTACCAGTCACTACTAGTCATAAATCTGGACACACCGTCTAATTCCTGATTTATATTTCTTTCTTTATTGTAAAATACTGCTGTGAAAGCATCTAAAATATGCAATAATCTACTTTGTACAGTTTCTGCTACTTATGTCCTGTAAAGCCTTCTGAGCATGTGAGGCTGGTGACTCTAAATGAACAACTTCTCTGCAGCAGAGGGAAGTTTTGGTGTCGCTTTTTTTGCGAAGGTCTTCATGAGAGCCAGTTTCATCATGGTGCTTGATGGGTTTTGCAAATGCACTTTACAATACTATTCTTGAAAGAACTGTTCCAGAACATCTGACCTTCATGTCTTAAAATAACAACTGACGGCTGTTGTTGTTTTTGCTGCTTAATTACTCGATGTGTGTTATTTCATAGTTTTGAAATCTCGAGTATTGTTCAAGAATGTAGAAAATCAATCACTAAACGAAAAACACTGAAGATGTGTCCAAACGTTAGACTGGTATTAGAGATCTTGTATATTCAATCAAATCATGTGTGTGTGTATTTTGAATAAGTGACCGAGTTGCCTCATGCCAGGAATCATAATGCACATTACCGTCATTAATTCAGAGATGATGTTTTAGCCTGTGTTCAGATTCTCAACTGAGCCACTACTCCACCAGAGCTGATTGTTATTATTATACTTCTATGGACCATTAAACTGGCGGCGGGCCTAATTGGGCTACATGTTGATGGAGTGTGCCATAACTCTGAGATGTATTTAGAGTTCACTGATTTACTGAGATTTTGTAGGGAGAAAAAAAAGTAAGCATAGAAGCTCATGCAACCGAAAAATTCCAGCATTTTTTTCCTTTTTTTGTTTTTGGCAGCAACCTGATAAGCATGAGGGCAGCATTAAGATAAGGGAAGTGCTTAATGCTCACTTTAAGGCAGCATCATTTTGTGGGACATTGCTAGCGCTAGCTGCTGTGCGGCTCTCTAAATGGATGCAGGCAGGAAAGCAGACAAATTGGACCGTGTCGGTGAGGGGACTGAGGATAGAAACAGACAAATGAGCAGATGTAGGGAAGTGAATTAGGTGAGGTGGTGTACATCAGCGCTGGGCAGATGAAAAGCCATGCTCTAAACACATGGACATGCATACAAACACATCCATTTTCACAAAGACAGAGGAACCCCGATCCTATCTGAATCCGACTACTGGTTCGAATAGCATCTCGGAATACAAAGTGGGGGGAATTTGCAGCACTTTTTACAATTCATCATTGGAATCATCAGGAATAGACACACCAAGAGGAAATTATTGCTTCCTTTATGGACTATTTTTGATTATTATATTGAACAATAAATTGCATAACAATTTAGAAAAGGGCATGGAACATTACCCTATCAAGAAAGTCTGGTTTTCTGACAATATCCTTCATTTATTCATCATTAATAACTGATGCATTCTGTTCAGGGTCAAGGAGGGCAACGCAGATAAACACCCCAGGTACAAATTAGAGTCGCCAATCCACCTTCCAGGAATCCTGGAAGCCGGTCGAGACATGTAAAACCCACGCACAGTATCCAAACTCGATTAACCTGGAAACCCTGGAGCTTTGAGGCGGCTTTAGGTGTTACCCCACCAATTGCCGTCACTTGGTTATAATATTAGATCACGGTTTTACGGTTTATAACATTAGTTCACCATTAGCGACATATACAGTAATTTCCCTTTGTTCAGATTACATAACGCTACTGTACATCTTAAAATCATCCTTGCCAGTCGTAAACATGGTCCTACAGGATTTGGGGTCTGTATCTGGTTATAAAGTAAATATGAACAAAAGTGTAATTATGCCTCTTAATTCTGCAGCTACACAAACCTCCCAAACCAATTAAAAAAAATTAAAAAACTCTATCCATGATGCGCCAATAAACTAATCAGTCTGGGCTTGTAGACACACAATGATCTTACACAAGTGTAGAATTTAAACCATGCTCCCCTGTTTAATGAAATACATGAAGGTAATGAGGAAAAAAAAGACTTTCATTAGCCATGTAATTTGTATCATAATGAATGTTTTACCAAATGTTATGAACCAAGCTGCAGTATGGGAAACAATTTATGAAATTAATTCAATTTATACCAATGTTGATGAACTCTTAAATATCGCAATGTGTTGTGTAACGCCTTGACAGTGGTACTGTAGATTCAGCTCTAATTCAAATGGATTTACAATGCACTCATTGGAACGTTACACCCTGCTAGTACCAAGTTGGACCCCTTTTGCCACCAGAAAGGCCTTAATTATTCATGGAATAGATTCAACAAGGTGCTAGCAACATTTCTGAGGGACTTTGATCCACATTGAAACAGCATCATCATACAGTTGCTGAAGATTTGTCAGCCGCACATCCATGATGCAAATCTCTGAGTCCATCACATCCCAAAGGTGCCCTACTGGACTGAGGAGGCCATATGAGTACAGTGAACTCACAGTCATGTTCAAGGAACCAGTTTGAGATGATTTTAGCTTTGTGATATGGTGCGTTATATTGCTGGTCATAAAGGGATGGACACGGTCAGCAACAATGTTCAGGGACACTGTGGCATTTAAACACTCAGTGCTCAATTGATAAGAGCTTGAAATATGCCAAGAATACATCCCCGACACCATTACACCACCACCAGCAGCCTGAACTGTTGATACAAGGCAGGATGGATCCATGCTTTCATGTTTACGCCAAATTCTATTGGCCAAATTCATTCTCCTCTGACATCAACAAAGGATTTTCTCCCAGAGAACTGCTGCTCACTGGATATTTTCTTTTTTTTTTCCAGACCATTCTCTGTAAACCCTAGAGAGTATAGTGCATGAAAATCCCAGTCGATCAGCAGTTTTGGAAATACTCAGACCAGACCATCTGGCACCAACAGCCATGCCACATTCAAAGCGACTTAAATCACCTTTCTTCCTTATTCTTATGCTCGGGTTTGAACTTTAGCAGATGGTGTTGACCGTGTCTACATGCCTAAATACATTGAGAATTGCTGCCATGTGATTGGCTGATTAGATATTTGCGTTAACAAGCAGTTGAACAGCAACTCATTTTGGTGAACAACTTACAAACTTAATGATGAACCATGATGTAATTTAACAAAGGAAAATTGTATACTTTTACTGTAGGTATACAGTACTGGAAAGTCTTAAGAGTTTCCAGGCTCTTGGTGACATGTCTCACATAATGCATGCTGGATGTCAAGCCCTTTTATCCTATTAGGTTTAGAGTAAATTTAAATCATATCATATACTGTATCATATCATTAATAACTTTGTCAATGAATGTTCCTTATGAGGGAAGTAAGAGGGAAATGTGTATTTGTGCACGTTTGGTGTACGAATCCACGTGTCCGGTGAATGTTTTCCTGTTTTTTTTTTTTGTATGGGCATCTGGGCGCGTGAATGCAGGAGTTGTACAGTATGCATGACTCAGTCTGATGACATTTTATAATTTTCACTGAACCACTCCAAGGTCAAACAGGGGAACACACTGCCAAGCATCACATTTTCTTTACTCACTTTTGTACTCCAGGTGAAATCCAGCAGCGACGACGCTGATATCAGTATGGAAGTGTAGGTAGAGCTGGTTAGATGTACTGTTTAACAGAGCTGGTGCTGTTGTACCTGAAACACAAAATAAAATGTGATTAACAGATAAAACATTCTTTCCTCTTCAGCACAACGATGACTGAATTAGCTAGATGTTAAAAAGAGGAATATGGTTCAAGAGAGCAGGCATAGGTAAGCCACTTCTTACCTTCTTACCATCTTACCACCTAAGGTCATTCAAACAACTGTCAAAAAGGTAAAAAGAGACTGAGGGAAAAGGAAATGAAAGAACTTTTCTGACAGGCCCTAGGAAGTGAGGTTCGTATGGCCTTTTAATGCCATAAAAGAACTTTCATCCGGCGTTTCAAGGGGAATCTTTTTCCACTGTGACTTTTTTTTAATGGCACGACACAGACGTTCTGTAGAGTCAATGTGCTCATGATGTAAATTAATAAACTCCTATTTAAAAAAAAATTTTTTTTTTTAATATTGTGAATTATACTGCACATAAGAAACCGAAGATGAAAGACTTAATGCTAGTGGCATTACCGAATAGCAATATTCATTCTGAATATAATTATATGACTTGGCAGCTTTTTAAGACAGAATTGATATACTGTATAGATGTTGACATTATTATAGAAAATGACACTGATATTAGATTCATCTAAACATCTCGGCCCACATTCATAATTCGATTAAGCATGTGTATTTAGTACTAAAATTGCCCATGTCAGACATAACACTTACCGTAACTACAGACTTCAGTTACATACAACAAAAGCATTGGCATCATTTTCTTTTGAGATAAAATAGCCCACATTGTGCACACGTTACGTTACATTTCGTTGTCAATTCGATTTAGCATCTTGTGTCTCTATTAATTAGTCTGCATGTGTAAATATTGAGGCACAATATAAAAAAAAAAGTGAAATAATAGCCTGCGCTGGATTATCAAGAGTTGCCATGTAACAAAGAAAAAAAGCCATAATGATGAATTCAAATTGCAGTGATTCATGTGATAATTACATCTGGGACTATTCATGCAACAATAAATTGGCAATGTACCAAACCACAATTTGGTTTTTATGTCAATTCTTTTCATTTATAAGTGATTCTATTCGTCTATTCCATTTAATTTTTTTATTGTTTCTTACTTTATTGCACTGTATTACATTTGAAGCAGAAAAGGGTGAAGAACTCAACAATTTCCTTGTTCAGACTTCATTTATTTCCCTATTTTTTATGCTGAAAGGCCAGATGTTTAATCCTGTTGGTTGATTCACTATTTAAAAAAAAAAAGGTCTTGATTATTACTGTAGGAAATAGTTGGCAACCTCTGAGGCATGAACTAAAAGCAAGTAATTTGCATAATCTGAATGGGGAGCCCAGGAAATGGACTTATTTGTAGCCCATTCCTAAATAGGAATATCTTTTTCTCTTTCACTATAATATCTTTAACCACAGCATAATCTGTGAACTATTTAGTGATCAAAGAGCCTAACATAATGGTCTAAACTATGCCTATCCTTTTGTCCAGCCTGTAATGGCCTGAGTCATGCATTTCTAGCCAATTGTACGCATGTATTAGTCCTAGTGCATCACAGTGATGACTGAAGCAGGAAAAACGCTCCTTTGCGCTTGAATGACCTGACTAATAATTTCTAGATGAGGTTTGACAGGCCTGATAGAGCGCCGTCCAGTGTCTATGTATTCGGCGCATCTTCATTTCTGCGAGCGAGACAGCAATCTACTGCATTCTTAGACCTGTCAGATGAGAGCATGATGGGTCTAAATAGATTTTGCCGGATTGAATATGGTGCATTTAGGGCACTGCATTACTTCGCGGCCAGGAGCAATTGTAACGACAGAGAAATTTCTCCCAGGAAATATCTCGGTTAGTATTGCATAGATTTTGTGTGTATCTGCATCTATGTGTGTGTGTGTGTGTGTGTGTGTGTGTGTGTGTGTGTGTGGTCCTTCCATGTTGTTGCCGGGGAGCATTCTTCCTGTTTGCATTAAATATGTCTAACACTTTATTGACAAAAAGCAACATACTGTATTTATACTTTAAACTACATACTATCGCATACTAGCTAACATGCACCAATCCTTGGCACATCAGGAAATAATGAAACTTAAACATTCATTAATATCAATTAAGTAATATATTTCAGTAGCGTTTGAATGTTGATTACACACATTTAATTAAACCATTTTGAGTGAATGCATATTAATTGGATTAACTGAAGAAATATCAATGTGAAAGAAATTGACAAACAAAGCCAACAAAAATCCCTAAATTAAGACAAATAAGACCATTTATTTCTTTAAGATGAAATACCCTATAAAAAAGCGGATGGCTGCAGTGGCTCAGGTGGTGTGTAAGTCAGGTCCATTTGCCATGGCATCTTCTTTTAAGGCTGTGCTACACTTCATTAGAGCCAGCAATAAGCGCCCAATAAGTGGCTGAACTGATACGTCTCAGGCTGCAATGTGCTGTACGTACACTCCCTAGTGAGGTCCGTGCTTCAGTAGCAGCCAGCTAGCCATCTAACATTAGTGATCATGAGCTTGTGAAAATTTTTGCTTTTTCTATATAGTCGTTATAGATTTAATCAACGTATGTGTCTATATAGGGTGATCTAATAAAAACACACCTACTGTATAAACACATCTAAGGAAGTACAGTGATATTAATTTATTGTTGATTTTTACAAATTCAGAGTAGGATTTCTTTTTCTTTGGTTTCTTCAAGTTGCAGGTTGGCCATTTCATCTTAGGAGCTTTATTTAAATGTAGCATAACGTTCATAAATCATGATATCAATTAACCGATTTAGCCAGATATAAACTTCTATTCAAATCAGACTCAGTTGTCTGTCAATGTATGCATTTCGTTTATTTCCTGATGCACTAATCGTACTGTAAGGGCATGTATAAATTTACTATTATAAACATTACTTACTTAAAATATGCCTATACTGCTCACATAAAGGCTTTCTCTACAATGCATATGAATGTTTCAGGGCAATGTGCAATGGCTTCCTGTCACATGCCTGCTATGAAGGCAGAACTAGACAGATTGTTTGACTAAATTGCTGCACCAAAAACAAGCATCTTTGCAACTCATCTGGCTATGAATCTTTTTAGATTTACCTTTTGGCTATTTTCAAATTTGATAAGTCATCCGCCAAATGACTAATGACTAAATGGAATTATAATGTGAATCCGGTGAGCTGTCAATTTGTAAATCTTCATTCAAAGTTGTATAGAAACCTGAATCAGTATTGAGGACGATGGTCACTTAGTGTGTAGCACTGTCGCATCGCACCTCCAAGAATGGGTGTGAGGATCTTTGCCACTGTGTGTGTGTGTGTAGAGGTTGCACGTTCTCTCCGTGCTTTGTGGGGTTTTCTCCTGGTACTCCAGTTTCCTCTATAGTCAAAAGCCAGGCTGTAGGCTAATTGGTGCTTCCAGCTTGGTTGTAGTGCACAATCTGGTGTGAGTGTATATTATGTTATGTGTGCTTGTGCCCTTTAATGACCTGGCACCCCATCCAGGGTGTCCTCCGCCTTGTGCCCTGAGCTCTCCGAGTTAGACTCCAGAACCCAGGATAAGCGGCATGGAAAATGAATGAATGGATGAATCAGCACTGACAGCGCTTTGAGTTTTTGCAGTTAAATGTAGACCACATCTTTGTTTTAAAGGTCTGTGATGAACGCCCTATATGTATAATGGATTGTGGTAATAATATGCATTCTGTGGGATTTCAAACCAAGTATATGGGGACATGGTAATTCATTGCTAGCTCATTTCTCCTTAAAATTGGCAGGATTCCTCCAATTTGCCTTCACGGTGAAGAATTATAGTCATATATTAAGAATTTTTAATATACACTCTAGCTGTGATGGGAAAATAAATGCTGCTTGTTATACTGTACCTTAATATAATTACATGTCCCAAAACCTTTAAGTAAATATAAATTGTAGGCATCACCTTGATTGATTTAAAATTATGGTTGAAAAAAACATGCACCACTATAATTGAATAAGAAGTAAGTTCTGTATGATTTAAAAAGAAAAGAAACAAAAAAAAAGCGAATGGGACAGAAAGCCACAAAATATACCCGACACTAGGACAGGATCATTTGGACCACACTGAGTCCCAGATGTGGAGAAATTATCAATTTTTTTTGAGCTTCTTCGATCACAGGGACATGTCAGATGAATTTGCTGGGCAATTTCCAAAGTGGTTGATGAGTAAGCAGGGGGTCTCAGCGTTGAGTATTTGTGCCGAGCGAAACAGGAGTAGGGCAAAGGGAGTTGTGCGGGAGTCAGAGTGAGATCATGCTAGTCAGAATGTGCCGCAGGGCACTCTTGTGACCTTTCACTAGAGTCCCGCTGTGACAGTGGTCTAAGTCGAGTAAAGACATGTTGAAAGTGGTGCTGCAGGACAAGCCGCAATTCACTCATGAGGGAGGACACTGGGAAAAAGATTAAACCTCCCACCTTATAAGGAGGACCTGAGTCACTCCCCTACTATAAGCAATGTTCCTTCTTATGTTTTTGTACACAGATGTGCTGGTACAAAGGGAATTATTATTAATAATAATAATAATAATAATAATAATAATAATAATAATATCATTATTCTTATTATTATTGTTATTATTATCATCATGTTATTATTTGTTTATTTATCAATTATAAAACCAAATGATGAAGCAGTGCAAAGCATTTAAGTAATGTTCAGATCATCCATCAGAATCGAGAAAAATGCGGTCTCTATAATTTTGACCATCCTGTACCATGGTTGTTGCTGCCAGACAGGCTGGTTTGAGAATTTCTATAATTGCGGATCTGCTGGGATTTTCATGCAATAGTCTCAGTTTAGTCACAATGGTGCAATAAAGAAAAACATCCAGTGATGTCTTTTTGATGAGAGGGGTCAAAGAAGAATTGCCTGAGTAGTTCAAGCTGACAGGAGGGCTACAGTGTCGCAGATAACCACTATCATTATACAGTCATGGTAAGCAGAAAGGCATCTCAGGATAGACAAGCATTGAACCTTGACACGAATGAGCTACAACAGCAGAAGCCCACATTGGTTCCCACTTCTATCATGCAAGAACAGAAAACTGAGGCTGATTCGGGCATAGGTTTACCTGTGGGACTGGGGGGGGGATTGCTGTAAGATTGTTGATTTCCATCATGATAATGCATCATGTCTTAAAGAAAAATTCATCTCAAACGGGTTTCATGACTATGACAAGTTCATTGTTTTTCTTTGGCTTTCAAGGGTGCTGGATCTAAATCCAAAAGAACATCTTTAGGATGTGGTACAATGAAGTCAGGGGCAGATGAAATGATGCACCAGTTACAGTATGACTAGTGCCACCCATACAAGCCTGTTGGGACAGTGGTACTGTACGATCTGGGGCTGATTCCTCTTGGTCAGGTCTAGCCTCAGCAACGTTACAGTAAAGTAAGTGCTCAAAAGGTCAGCTGATGACCTGAACATACTAAATGGCTGTTTTTTTTTTCCATCAATGGATTTTTTTGTTCCTTGATATTAAAGGCATATTGCGAACCTTTGGGATGTGCTGGAGAAGTATTTACGCAGCTGTCCAACTCTCGCATCATCAGTACAAGATGTCGAAGAAAATTAATGTTCCTCTGGATGGGAATAAATGTTCTGGTATTGCATAAAACCGATGCCACGACCAGAATCAAAGCAAACGATGTTCCAACGAAATATTAGTGCCAACGATATTTTTGTCCAAGCTTTGTATATGACACTAATGTCGTCCTATACACCCTATTCATATGTTGTAAAGGCTGTTTGTCTACATCTGTAATTTAATAGGCATATTTATATGGCTACAATGAACTGTGCCGTTAGTATTCCTGGTTTTTTTTATATAAATATATTTCAACCATACTGTATGCCTATAATTAACAGAATTAGTGACATGTACACTAATAGCATCCTACAGAACAATCATACGATTCAGGCTTTCAATTACCAGCACACAGATGCTTAGTTGTGAGAATCCTGTGGCTATAATTAATTGGGAGGACAAGAAAGCACCACCGGTTGCCAATCGGAACCCAAGCGGTCCCCAGAGCTGATATTGTTGTTCGTCCAACTTCTAAATGAGGGCATTCATCTGTCATGTCACTGATGGCAGAGAGATGGCCTTGGCCTGTTCTCAACCTAAGTACCACCCCATTTTTTAAGCAAATAAAATCTGCAGAATAGATTGGCTTTAGTTTTAATGTGGCTTAAAAAAAAATAATGAGCCTGGAAGAATGACACAACATGGAGACACCATGTGCGCGCAGAGCTGCTGTCAGCTAATAGGGTGAATATTGCTATAAAAGACTGGAAAAGTGCTAAATGAAGAATTTACACACCTGAAAAGCTGCCGAGCTTCGGTGCAGTCATGTCGCCACCATCGTAGATCTCTAAGGAATCCCAGTTATGCTCTGTAGCAAAGCTCATGACTTGGATCTGGGAGACACCCATGATGAATATGTTACTTTAACATGCAGACAAATAAGAGCTAATACAATTCAAACAACGTTTTAATTAAAAGAGTTGTCATTTCATAGCAGGATCTAGTTTAAAAATGCAAATGTATGCCAAATGATGCCTCATAAAGGGTAAGCAGCAAACACATTTCAGTTCTGGTTATTATGCATTTAGATCTGTTTGATTGTTCATCAGAACAAGCTTGCGCATCATTTTCTCATCCTGCTAAACCTCTGTGCAACGGCATAATATTTACATGCTTTCTCTCCTGTGCCGCCTTTGGCACAAAGTGTTTATTTTCCCCAACTCTAAAATTAGCTGGTGTAATTCAGCCTGCTTGCAGTGGAGTGAAATGTGTTCCTGGACAAAATGTGTTCCAGTCTGCTGTGTCGTCGGCTCTGGCTTATTGCTTTTGATGAGTTCTTGTGTCTTTTTTTTTTCCCTCCCCATTTTCCTTTTTTCCACTTGCCTGAATCCCAGCTCCTTCAGTGACGCTGATTCTCCACACACAGTTCAGACTGTTCCCATAGGGCTCGGGGAAGCCAGGGGAGAGGATAGTGCCTCGCCTCTCGGTCATATTCCCACTGCACGGAACTGCGGGAGAAAAAGACTTAAGTGTACTGAGACATGCTTCTTTTTATTTTATTTTTTTGCACAGGATGCTAAAACTACACTTACTATGGCCCTGTATAAAAATACCAACCACCTACTTGAAAACATCTTTCTATAGGGTGTTGCATTTTATTGAAAAATATGACAGAATCATTTCTTTTCCTTTATGACCATGAAGGTATCATGTGTCATAAACTTCATTCAATTTATGTAACTGGTACATATTTCATGAGATACTAGAAAATGCTAGAAATTTATATCAGAACAAATCAAGAGCCAGAGGAAAAATCCCCAAATCATGGTACTGTATCAGTACGGCCTGACAAAAAAAAATGAAAGAAACTATAATATATTGACCTGGAGCTATGGGGAAGTGACCCAGGACTTTACATTGTATTTTAAGAAAGGCTTTAAGCTAAGAAATATAACCCAGTAGGGCTGCCATGATAAATCCAAGTAAACACTGCCTTTTTTCCGCCCTTAAGCCAAAAACTCCAGCCAAACAGTTGTGTCTAGGTTGTTGGGCGAACATATGAGAAAATCTCCAAATCCTGTTTAAGTCTGTGGGTTTGTTCTCTGAGGGTTATGATCCTTCAGCCACAATTTCTTGAAAAGATTGTTATAATCTTAAGAAACAGTCCTCTTGTTTTTCATTTAGCATATCTCGGTTGCCTTTATATTCTGCCACAACGGATGAAGTGGTAAAAGCACAAAAGTCAATCGTACTCTATTCTCCCAAAGCACATTAGAGGTTTAGAGGTTAAGGCCCTCACTTAAGGGCAAATAACTCTGTGAATTAGGGACTGGAAATGTCAATCTTACATGGATTAAAAGTTCAAACACCCATACAGCGTCTGTCCGTCTGACCCCCCCCCACACACACACACACACACACACACACACAAACAGACCTTGCATCTGCATCCCCTTTATGCTGAGCTCCTTTCACTTATACACTTTTTTTCCCCCTCACATAAAGACAAAACAAAGCAAAGATTCAGGACAATGCTTACCTATGCAACTGGGGATGGTGTCGTTCCATTGTGCCAGCGCATTGGGAACAGAGTGGCACTTAATGGCTTTGGATCCCTGTAGCAGGTATCCCGGGCTGCATTCGAATCGAACAATGGAGCCGGCGGAGAATTCCGCACCTATTCGCCTGCCGTATCTGGGCTCGGGGATGGAGCTGCATTGCGTGTCACTGGTGCGTGGAACCGCTAGACAGGTGCAAATGGATTTCTAATCATAACAGAGCAGATGCGCCACGAGGCACCTCACCCGCACACACGAGCCCCTTTTATTTGCAGTGTTTTTCAGAGCCATGTTATTGTAATGAGAAATACCAAAATGCATAATGAGTCATCTTGAGCGGTTTAAATGAATGTCATTATAACCCTGGAGGAGTCTTAATTAAAGCATCTCCGCTCAATCTGGGTTCACGGAGGTTTCCTGAATTTGATATGATATATATGTGAATGTGCAAGCAAGTTGTCACCATGTGGCCAAAGGAGCTGTCCAGTTAAAGAATTTCTTGAATGCTATGTGCCGTAAAAAGTGATAAAAGAGACAAATTTAGTATGCAGTGGTCTGCAATATGTACTGAAAACTGCCCGTGGAACATCCCAGTTTTATATGAAGCTGCTTACAACACCATTTTTTAAATAGCTACATGGTTCACGTGTCATTTTTATTACTTCTTTGTAACCAGAGGCAAAAAAATAAAAAGTCTTGACGTATTCATTTACACAAAAGTCCTCCTGAAGGACTATCCTCAATGTCAACCCTGCTTTCACCACCTTAAAGAAAATCATAAAAGGTACTAGAAGTATTTTCCTGTTCCTGCCTTACACACTGTATCAGATTTGTTCTTTTAGGTAAACTGTGCCTTAGTTGTGAGGTTTCTCTGCATACTTTCAGCGCTGACTCTGGCATACTGATGAACACGACAAGCATCGCTTTGCTTTCTTTATTACTAATAACAACAACCAAGTCTGTTTACTTTCAAGTCCCATGCATTCACTTCTAATTTCATTCCAATACTGTTTAAACATATATAAAGGAGCTTATTTTTAGCTATAGGAGATGCATTTCCCATAATAAACACACAAAACCTGTTTCAATAAATGTATCATACTTATTTAGCTAGCTAAATGAGTGATCTGTGACAAAGGTTTCGGGAGGAATGAAAGGGAAAGTTTACAGGATGGTAGTGAGACCAGCAATGTTGTACGATTTGAAGCAGAACTGGAGGTGGCAGAGCTGAAGATGCTGCAATTTGATTTGGAGGTGACAAGAATGGTGTGTTTAAGTATCTCGGGGTCTTGTTCACGAGTGGGGGTAAAATGGAGCGGGAGATCGACAGGCGGATCGGGGCAGCGTCTGCAGTGA
>JAOTQY010000039.1:4850563-4869927 GCA_026413445.1 Dolichallabes microphthalmus
CCCATCCCACCCCCGCTGTTAAAATTTTTTACTCTGGGTAAATTTTTAATGAGCTACTTTTTACTTTTATTTGAGTAGATTTTTAAAAGGGTAACTTTACTTGTACTTCAGTAAATGTTCACTAAAGTAACAGTACTTTTAGTTAAGTACAAAATGTTATTACTCTTTCCACCTCTGATCATAATACATTCTTATCATTTCTTCTATTTAAAAACAAGAAACCCGGGCTTCTCTCTGCAGTTGGCTGAGGATCTGAAAATCCGAAGCTAAATCATGCTTATAGCAGAAGATGGCTATAAAAAGATGGCAAAGCACTTCTAGATCCATGGTCCAGAATGTCATTAAGATTCCATACTATGGAATTCAAAGCAAGATCTGGATGGATGGTTTAAATAGAACTGCTCAAAAATCTAAACAAATGTACTCATTTCCTGCGGAAATGCTTGGCAGACATACAGTAGGAATGAAAGTGCACAGTGCAGCAGTACGGGCAAACATGGTCTGCATGGAAGAGTCTGCATGGAAGAGTCGGCAGAAGGAAACACAAAAGTAATGCTTTGCATTTTACTACGCAGGTACTGTAGGTTAGAAGAGTAAATACTGGAAGCAAATGTAACAGTCACGAGAAACTAAAACAAGTTCGCAAACACTCCTTAAATATCTACAATGAACTACTTCATAAAATGCACTTCATAAAGTTTTTTGAATGGCTGTCACAGCGCCCAATATTAACATCAAAATATTCTTAAACATGCTGTGCATGGAAGACAGCCCAAGAATATGTCTGATCTAGAAGCATTCTGGAACTCTTCTGGAAGAAGAAAATTCACTGAACAAGAACTGAAAGACTCCTACATTACAGTAAGTGCTTGAATGTGTGATATTTCCCAAATGGGTTGTTACTAAGCACCGAAATAGTACACCGTCCATACTTTTGCACATGCTTCAAATTATTTCCTTTGTTCTGTTTTTCTTTTTACTTCATCTCTGTGAACTAATATTTGCATTATAGGATTTGCTGCAGAGATTGCGTTTATTTCTTTTCAAAATGATTGCATACAACCCTGTGGAGAACAGACTTGTATTAATCATCTATATGTCTCCAGTGTCCGTTCTTTGTATACAGTGAGTATACAAGCCAGTAAGATTTATCTTCTTTTTTGCCTTTGGATGGTCTTTTTCCAGAACCGTAAGTTGTTTGTAACTGTAAATGGTCAGATAATGAACTAACAATTCATTTCACTCAGTCTCTCAACAGTATAATAAGTAAATCTTGCATCATATTTAACAAAAAGGCCTAAAGTCTTTAGAAAATGTGTTTAACCTCCTGCAGTTTCTAAACAAGTGCCTGCTGGTAAACACAGCTAATAGGAATTGACTCACTAGTGTATATCAGTTTGAAGCCTTTGCTGGTTCCCGTCCCGTTACTATTGAACTCGACCCACAGATGGTTGGAGGTACTGTTGACAATGATGTTGGCCATTTCACTATATGTGAAATTGCCCAGCAGTCTTGATGAACTGTCTTGACCATCGTAAATCTACAAACAAAGAGAAAAATGTGAAAAGCATGGACACACTGGATCGACTTTTGTGTTTTGTTTTTTCATTTTTACAAAAGTGCCCTAAAGAAAATGTTAGAATTTTGGAATGTGTGTGTTGACTTCCGTGATTGCTTTTGCATATTACAAGCATATTGCGACAGTAGGCTCCATATGGGAGAAGACAACAGCAGCATGGCAGGAAATATTAAAGGTCATAAATCAACATCAAGCCGCATTTTTTTCCTCCATTTTCTGCAAGAGGAAGACATGGTTTTAACCCTTAATGGACTATATCATGTGACTTGAGCATGGTATCCGTCAAGTGAGCAACGAAAATGTGTAGGAACTCAATTCCCTGGTTGTGTGGAAAGATATTTCTAGTGCAGATCTTCTCATCCAATCAGCACAAACACTTTCAGAGTTATTCATGCAACCCAAATTAACCGAAGAATCATTTGAACAAAATGGGGTTTGTCACAATGATAAGTGTTGTATCAAATGCAACGGGAACAGAGATAATAAGGCTATAATGTCTTCACGGAAATAGTTTCTGGGATTCACGAAAATAGCTAGAGACTATAATAAAGGTTCGAAGTGTATCTGGATGCGACAAAAACTGCAGCTTATATGCTTACACCGCGGCTTAATTAGTGACCGTAGTGCTCTTCTGGGACCTCCTTTCTCTTCGGAAGTTATATGTGCCTTGAGCGCTGTATCTTAAATGAATCTATGAATAGTTAATGTCTTCACTTAGTCACATGTATGGCTGCCTTGTGGATTACGAGCTCCTTCATGTTAGTTGTGCGGCAGATAGATACCCAGTGGCGAAACTTCTGCACAGACGGCTGATGAAAATGTAAAGTGGCACAAATGCTTTTTAAAATCAAACTCAATTAGTGAATCATTTAAACACTATTATGTCTTCTTTAACCTTCATATTCTAGTTACCTTTTAGCAAAGGTGTGAGTAATAAAAAAAACAAAAAACGAGTAAGTTAAACTGTGACCCTGACCACAATGAAGCATTTACTGAAATCTTGTATTCTCTCATGTTAATAAATATTCCTGCACTATTGCTGAATCCCACTCCTATTGCATGCATTTACCTTTTATGCACTGTATTCATTTTTATGCAACAACAATATAATTTTTTTTTTATGCAAAACGAATTCCTGGATTTATGCACAAGCATGGCGGTGCATTACGCAGAACAAACACACCTGCAGGAAATCTCCATCACGTAGCTGGAAGCTGCTGGCCATGAGCTGGATCCCTTTGCCGTTATCCGTCTGGATTCGGTAGATGCACTCATGGTTGTTGTCATAGTTAGCTGGGTAGTTAGGGGACAGAAGAACTCCTTCGCTGCCTAGAGAAGAGGCGCCGCACTCAGCTGGGCACGACCCCACGAGAGCATGTAGAAATAACGGAAAGAAAGAGGATGATCGTTGAGGAGGGTTGTGCAAGTGCAAGACTATGGTACATCAATTTAAGTTGGAACAGTAGGGTGTAGAAACTGATCGCTTTCCTTTTCTCACACAATACCTCAATGTTCCAGTATTCGCAGTGTGAAAGTCTGTCACTTCCCTTAAAGTAGTCCCGTATAGTAGTGGCTCTCACGGCTGAAAGTGGTTTTCACTTGAAATAATTAAGCCAGCAGCACCCTGACAGCTGTTGCTCTGCTCCTGTTGATAGGCCAGTCTGACTATTTTCACCAGATGGAATATGAGCCTTTGTCACTTTGATGGATCACAACTTCAAACTTCGGAGGAATGCTAATTAACACGGGGCTTTATGTGTTAGTTAGGTATTGGTCACAAAAGCCCAGGGCAACACTAGAATGAAATTTCCTTGCAGTTAATATTCTGCTTTTGTAGGCTATAGTATATGAGCAGATGTTGCCTTGATTCTTGTGGTGGCTACCTACTATCCAAACTTTTTAAGAGTATTTATACTTCATTATATTAAATTCTTTATTAATATATTCATTTTGGGAATTTGCTCTAACAGCTGACTTGGTGTTCCTTTGTGATATTTTGATGAGGAGTGTTTAAGTCAAACTAGTGGTCGTGATGAAACTTCTCATGAATGAAGGTGTACAACTCGTATAGAACACGTATAGAAGACTTCAAGCACAGTACAGTGATGTGACTCTTAGCTGCAATGAAACATTTCAATGGTGTAAACATTTTAAACAACGTTGAATATCGATGAATGGTGATCCTGGCCGAGTTGGCTCAGGACCCACTGCAGTCATTTGTTCCTTGTTAATCGATGTATAACTTGTCGCCAACTTGCAGAAGAACTGCACACACAATCGTTCACCAACACCACTAGCACGTTACAGGAACTCAGCTGGGATTTTGTGTCACATCCCCGTATAATCCTGGCCTTGCTCCAAAAATGTCCATGTTTGGGTCATTACAGGAGTTCCTGGGAGGCCAGCGTTGATGATGGTGCCGTCTTACTGAGAAAACATTCTACCTTGATGGTATCCAAGTACTGGGATAAATGCATTAATGTAGCAGGGGATTATACTGTATAGTGAAAATGAAGGACAATTTTACTTTTTATAACTGTGTTTCTGCACAATCAACAGTCCAGAGTACAAAAGTCCTGGAGACAAGTTTGACTTGAATATTTTTTTTTTTTAAGTATTTTTATCTGTTATCCAAGAGAACTGTATAAAACAGGGAAAAGTAGCACAACATTGATTCCCCCCCCCCCTACTTCCCAGTATTTAAAGAGGCACAAAAGCAATGTGGCAATGTAATGTAGCCAACATATAAATCTCAATAATTCAAGACTAATGAATCCTGTAGTCATTGCACCAATTAGGCGCAACCATGGGGTTTTGTACATCCCCATATGTACACCATACACACACAGAACTCTTAAATGATTGAGTACACTAATAATCTCATGCAAAAGCCTTGAACAATAGCCATTGATCATTCAGTCAGCACTTTCAGACTTTCTGTCCAAAATGCCATTAAAAAAAGAATGAGCATGTGAAATGATTTCACATTGCCATGCTTAATTTGTCAAGTTCGATTAGAAATAAATGTAACGAATGTTTTAAAAAATGAGAGATTCACTGATGCATTCACTGACAAGATTGAAATCCTGACCAAGTTGATCTTACCCACTTACTGCAGCTTTGCAGAAAGTAACATTTAACACTTCCTCAATTGGTGTATAACGAACTGAAGCCTGTATTGTATTTGTGGACAATTTATTATTAGATAAATGTTATTAAACATAATATTAGTATTGAAAATGATTGATCTTTGTAAAGGTACTTTATGTGTATAAAAAGAAGGAATATAATTCATAAAAATACTACCTACCCACACACCTGGGCAGGGCTGCACTCCAGACACGCCGGCCTCCTCCCAGACACGTGATCTTGCTCTCACCCTCTAGCCGGTAGCCTGCGAAGCAGGTGAATACCAGCGAGTCACCCACTCCGAACTGGAAACCCACCCTCCTGCTGTAGGCTGGCACACCGGGATCGTCACATGGCTCCAGATCATATTCTGGAATGTATAAAAAGCCATTAAAATTCTACAACATTCTGTATATGTCGCATACTCTCAAGAAAGCACTTTTACTTATCAAGAATTCGACAAAATCAGTCCATTCGGGCACAGATACCTGAGAAAGTGATGTTGAAGCCCTCGTAAGACATGGAGAAGTCAGAGATGAAGCGGATCTGGGCGCTGAAGTTTCCAAACAGACCGGCTTTGATGGAAGGTGGCAGTACGGAGCCTGTGAGTCGAGCCACAGGTTCGTTGAGGCTACCATCCTCCATGATGAGCAAGTAATCATGCGAGTCCTCCAGGTGGAATGTATGAAAAGCCAGCTGCACCCCTGCAGAATTGCAGATGAGATTAAATTCCTCTATGCCAAAGATGCTTGCTTTTGGCTTTTGTCAATAGACGCATGAGAGCAGCAATAACAAATACAAATCGCCTCTAAAGATGAACAAGGTATTAAAATGGAGAGGAATAATCAAGATTATGCAAGGCCCTGTTTACATCTTGTATCAATGTGCGTCTTAAGTAATCAGACCGCAAGTGGCCAACTGAGATGGATATCCATCCACACCCAACCACTGCACAGGGCAAATTGTGATTGCAGCAGTTGCGATAAGAGTGAGATCTAGCATAGGTTTCATGCCGGATACTCTTCCTGTCACTCTGACATTTACTAACTGGGCTTAGCGCATAGGGTTAAGGATGTAGAGTGCAGTGGTGACCTGGCAGTGATGGAGCTCGAACCCTTAACCCTTCAATCAGCACCCTAGAGCCTCAACCACCTGAGCCACCAGTGCCCCTAAAAACAGCCTCAAAACTGGGCAAAAATCTAAATTCATACACCACGTCCACACCTACACAATCTTTAATGGTAAGGATCACCCATGAGCCCGTGCCCACTTGAGCCTCTAAATACTGATGTGGTCTTCTGCTCTTGCCGCTCACTCTACTCAAGTTTCTAAATGCTACGCATTGTGAGATGCTTTTCCACTCATCATGAATATAAAGAGTGTCTGTTAAAGTTACTGCAGTCTTCCTGTCAGCAGGAACCAGTCTGACCTCTCGCAGAACTAAAAGCCTTCCTGGATGTTTTTCGTTGCACACCATACCGTGTAAACTCTAGAGACTGCGGTGTGTGAAAATCCCAGGAGATCAGTGGATTCTGAAATACTCAAACCAGCCCAGCTGGCAACAATAACCATGCCTCAGTTGAAGTTACTAAAATCGCATTTTCCCCTCATTCTGATGGTTGATGTGGACATTAACCGAAGCTCTTGACCTGTATCTCATGACTTTATGTACTGCGCTGCTGCCACATGATTGCCTGGTTAGATAATCATGAACGAGCAACTATTCATGTTTTTTTTTTAGGAAGGTGGATGCTGAGTAGATATAAATATATGTTTCCTGATTAAATGGTAAGGTGCTTGGTTTAGTCAATAAAAGCTTTACCTGTACTGTTAACAGCAGACTGCATGGAGACAGGAAATTCAATTATGTGTCTGGTGATCTGTTTGTTGTTAATGTCCGATCATTATTTCTGCTCAACATCTATAATATCACTTTCCAACATTTAATGCACCATTTGGCTGAATTCGCACAGCCACATATCGCTTGAGATTTTCATTAGTTGCTTGATTCCGTGTGAAAACGCACCTTAATACAAGGCATAAACGAAGCGTAAAAGACTGCGAATTGTGCGATTGTCACAAAGAGGGTCTGATTTCAGCTTCAATAATCATTCATTTAAAATCTTAAACTTAAAACCTTTAAACTTTTTTTTCTTGGCTTACCTTTACCATGCGAGACCTCAATGGTCCATGTGCAGTTCAGAGAGTTTGGGTAGAAATCCGGAAAACCAGGAGAAAGGATAGTTCCAGTTTTCCCCTGGACATAACCACCACACAAAGCTGAAAGAAAGGGATTGGGGGGGGAGCACATATGGTGTTTGATTATTGAAGTTCCAGGCTTGATTTGTGTACAGCTTGATTTGTAATAAAGGGCTCCCCCTCAATCTCCCAACACCTGGAGTACGGTCTGCGGCACCGGCGCTGCAGCTTCCTTCGGTAATTATTCGTGTGCATCCTTGTATATCAATTTAGTTTTCTTGCTAACAACAACAACATGCAATACAACAATAATTAAACCCATGGACCGCCTTGTAAGATTGGATTTGATTAGTATTCCAATTGTGGGAAAAAATTACCCAAAAGAAATTGCGACATAAAAAAAAAAAGTCTAGGATTAGATACGGAAAATCTAGGTCAGACTCAGTAAACTACATCCCATGGTGCAGAGAATCTAATATGCACTTTATAAATTCCATAAACACACTTTAAACTCCTTCGTTAAGTTACTCGTAAAGAAAAAGATGCTAACGATGATGGTTTTCTAAATGAAAAGTATTTGGCAAAAACATGTAGAAGTAGGCTCAGTATTCTCAAAAATATCCCATGTCTGTGTTTTAATAGAACGAAACTGGGCCACTTTGCTTGCTACTTGCTAGGGTAGTGAATTTCGGACACGTTCATATACATACACACAATATATATAAAACAAAAACTTGTCTTTATTGGAAATGGATATGGAAATATCTTCCACTTCTCATAAACCAAGGTATGGAGTGTGCAGAACTTGAGGCTATAGTGATGCTAATGATTAAATGAAGCTTGCATTGTGTATATATTATCATATAGGCTGTAGGCCATGATGAAAGCTTAATCTACATACACACAGCTCTTTCACTACGAGACAAGTAATGTACAAGTAATGGCAGAGAACCCATCTGCAGTACACAGGCTAGAAGCTCATTCATCATTTACTGGCACTGTCGATCAATGCTTTCTGTAGGAAACCATGCTAATGATATTAGCCTGTTCAAAAAGCTTAAAACCACTCCTCAAAGGTATCGAAACAATGTTCTGAATGAAATAAAAATCTATTTTTGTTGGAGAGATATGCATACTGCGGATGTACCCAAATACAGAAACGTTATTCGGATTGAATTCAGAACGTGTTCTAAAGGAGTACAAATATGAATATAAATACTGTAGTACTGATCAGGAACCTCGGATCCCACAGGACGAGGAGGGTTGTGGTGGTGGTGGTGGTGGTGGGGAGGGAGTCATTTTTTAGTGTGAGGTCTTTACTTTCATGCAGCGCTTGAAAGCGAAGCTCGCGGGCAGGCTTGCCAAGTTTCTGCAAAATTCCCCACGCCAACTTTATTTCAAAAACTGCACGGAAAGACTTAAAACTGGCCCACAACTTTAAGCGCACTGGACCAATGCTTTCTCATTCTTTCCATTTGAAACAAGTTCACAGCAGTGCACCTGCGTTTCTGATGCAAGTCCAGGAAGACAATGCATTCAGGAAACTTTTCCGCAATGTACAAAAACCCAACTCTAATAGAATAATAGCTGGCATTGGATGTCGAATAATAATGAACCCTGAACGAGTCGGGGTAAGACTGGGAAAGAAAAACTAAGGCTACGTTCACATCAAAAGCTACATCGTTCAATTTATTCATTTATTTATTGTCAGATCGGATGTCATGAGTGTTCACATTCATAAGCACGGAGCCTAATGTGACCCCGCATTCCTTTAAGACAATGGATGCAATTACTCTTGGTATTTTGATGTGGAGGACAGCAAGTTATTCGTTCCATAGTTGTTGAGGTCTAGAATCAGGAAGAAAGTCAGACACCTTGCTGTATCGCTATTTTAATGGCTGTTGAGAGCAACACTATGAAATCCCTGCATTGCCGCTGCTGATTGATGACATCAGCTGTACAGTATATCCAATCTAGATATACAAAAGTCACTTAGATACAATCTGAAAAAAATAAAATAAAATCAGATTTGTACATTCAGACAACCCTGCAGATCAGATCTGTGTCACATTAGGGTAAAAAAAAAATTGGATTTGAGACACATCAGGCTGGACATATGATCATGCAGTAGGCAAAGTTACTGTAGCTTGATTACTCAGTCAGACTTTAAGGATAGACAGAGAATGGACAAATACACAGTTGTCATGGTTTTGTCTCTGTACACTACCACAATGGGTTTGAAATTAAGTAATTATAAGATGTGATTTTAAAAAGTTCCTTTATTTTTACAAGGTTAAAAGTAAGTAGACAACTGTCTGGCAGCCTGATGACCAATTTGGACTTGTTTCCTAAATAATGCCTGACAAATTAAGGGCATAAAATGTCTATCATTGATTCCAAATGAAAATTTGCTAGCGAACATCAATAAGGTGGAAGAAGAAAAAAAACAGACTCCGAGAGATAGAGGAAACTTTACCTTCTTAAAAGAAATAATGGACTGGTGAGCCTTTTGACATCAAAAAGCATCCTTGGTGAAGAAAAATCGCTTCACATCTACCCATGACAAGAACACTCTCAAGGTGGTAGGGATATCATTGTCAAAGTGGCAGCATCACAAACATAAACATAGACTGTTTAACTCAAGATGCAAGTCATTATTACTGGTCAAGAACAGAAAATCCGGATCAGATTGGCTAAAACAAAAAGTCTGCACAGTTCTGATATACAGTAGTATTGACTTGTACCAGAATAATTAGTAGTGACGTCTATGGAAAAGGGACGGAAGGGATTGTGTTGCTAAGCATACGACTTCACCATCACCAAACATGGTGGAGGCAGTGTTATGGCGTTGGCATGTTAGATAGGCAAGGGAACCAACTCACTGGTGTTCAATAGTGCTCAGATTTAGTGAAATGCTGCAATACGGGTGGATAATGAGCCAAAACTCACTGCAAAGAAACACACAAGGGAGAAAATTCAGCATTTGGTGATGCCCATAGATTCCAGACTTCAGAGCATCACTGACTGCAAAGTTTTTGCAACCAAGTTCATAATATTTATTATGATGTTAGTTTGCCCAATTACTTTTGAGCATGTAAAAAAATGAAGGTGCTTTGTAGAAATACCGTACCTGTATTCCTTAACATTTCATGGAACATTTTTTGTTGTTAAACCTCTTGAATTAAACCTGAAAGTCTGACCTTCAATTACATCTTCGTTCTGTTGCCTGTCCTAATTGCGTTCCCCCTCACATTAAGATTAACAAGTTCTGCGTGTTTTTACTGAGACTGTCCGTCTGATACGGAGTTTCTGGAGATACAAAGCAATAACAGGACCTACCTTAAAAAAAAAAGTAAAAGCGGATCGATAATTGCTGTTTTTTTTCAATTGAAGTGCACTGTTTCATAAACCCATTCAACTACTAGAGCAAACCAAGTGCTACGTATCTAACGGCACAGAGCAATTTTAAGAAGTAATCGAAGGAGAGGGGAAAAAAAAAAAAAAAAAAAAACACCCCATACAAATCTATACAAACTGAGTTACTGAAATCAGCTGTTAAAATAAACCTTTGGATTGAAGAGACCGAAATCGATAAATGGCTTTACATGGCTTAAATATATATTTCTAACTCCTAGAACTCCAAGAACAGGTATGAGAACGTGACTGTCCTGTTTATCCCATCTATAATGAACATCAGGCTCAGATGAAAGTGCATCAGACCAAAGCGTATTCCATTAGGAGGGAAAGGCACAGGGGTGATAAGGAGCAGGCAGAGGAGACGACTAGAAATGCTGAATGAAATGGGCTGCGGGTTTGATTATGCTTACTGGCAAACACTTCACGTGCCTTTTTTCCAATCGCCCCCTTCAGACTCACGTGCGCACGTACACAGTCAGGGAGTAAAAACAAACAGCTCAAGTGGGCGCTCTCAAGTGAGTCAGCCCTCCCGGTATAACCGAATACTTCTCCTTTTTCTTCATCTTCAATAAAATTATCTGTGAAAATTTTTACTCATCAAAAATGTATGACTTGGGAGAGCGTTCTGACTGCTTATGCTTTCTTGTGCTGATAAATAAAGCTGGTACCTATGAAATACTGCAGGGGTAGTAGACAAGAGATGGGATGAGAGAAAAAGAAAAAGTCTTAGAGAATCATTTAATTAGAGTCCTGAATATCCCCACAGTCAGTTTTATTACCTGTTACTCATCATTAGACTCATCATGCAGAGGAATAATGCCTGCCTTGTTTCTCTGTGGTGTTTGGGGTAAAATTCTTAGGGTTTCAAGGTATCATTTGAAGAGAATGTTTACTACCTATTATCCATCCGCACATCTGTATTCAGACCTCAGGTGTAGGCACGGAGACAAGGTACTATTAAAGGAGAGTAACAAGAGCACGTTTGAGTCGCAGGATTGTCTCATGATCCTGTACCCCAACCGAAGAGCATCTTTTTTTGCACAAGCTGCAACATTAATTCTACCACCACAACCCCAGACAGTTTGATGTAACCACAGCATTTATCAACCTTTTAAAGTCCACTAGAAGTTTAGACAGCGAGACAGAATCTTAAATCAGAGACATTGCTTATGTATAAAGTTGAAGTTAGATTGAGCTGTCAGTCCTGGAGATCAATGCTTGGGTCTGCTTGCTCTTAATCTTCAAGCACGTTTTCTTTGAAGCAGCTCATGAATAACCGTAAACATGCCGTCAAAAATTTTATTTTATTTTTTTCATTTTATTAAATTGAGAAATTATTTAAAAAATAAAATTGCTTACATCCTGCAAACACAGTATGATTTCATGACCTTCGTCTTTTGTGGATTCATTAAATTACTGTATATGCAACAGTAAATACTGGAAAATCATAAATAACAGAGTGTGTGCTGGAGGGGAGGATACAATGTTGCAGTGACAATGATAAAAATAAATAAATAAAAAACATACAACTTCTACTTCTAATAAAAAAGAAAAAAGCGAGTGCATGTCTGTGCTTTCTAATAAAGGTTCTGTGAAGGTATGATGAAACTCTCATAAATGCTTTACATGACTGGTGATGGACGACAAAGTGAATCATTTAATTTAGGGAGTCCTAAACATCCCCGTAGTCAGTTTTACTACCTGTTACTCATCATTAGACTCATAAGGTACAAAGATTCCAACGTGGGATGAGGGTTAGTGATCGCAACGAACAGCGACACAATGAACTAGCTAATGTCTAATGATCTACAGTATTAAACATCAACACGAGCCAGTTGTCCATGACACGACATCTATTAGTTATACATGAACTGCAGAATAGCGATCACACCTCCCCCCTGCTCATCACCGGAGAGAATAAGTTCAGCGAGGTACAGTAACAAATCAAAGCGGCATCATAGCAAGGCTTCTTCTGAACACACACTCAGCTCCAGTCCACCACAACAAGAACTCTGTGTTACAGTATATTAGACAGTATAAGATTTTTTAAAAAATAAACATAAAAAGCTAGTACACATCTATGCATTCTGAAAAATGGTTTGATTAAATCCCATGAGTGGTTTAGGAGGAGTTGCAGATTTGACCTTTTCATTTAAAACTTTTTCTTTTTCTTTTTCAGGAACAATAAAAGATAGCTTGTATACAGTACATCTATTATTCCTAATGGAGGTTCTGTGAAGATTTGGTCAAATTCCTATGAATGCTTTAGGTGGAATTGTGGATAGAGGAAAGGTGTCATGACAACAGCTGGCGGATAGTGACCCTACTGTACTGTATGTGTCGTCTCTCATACATTAGAATCCTATTAGATATTTATTTCAATACATTGCGTTTTCATTTTTAAATGGTCTCTTCCTTTTATGTTACACTTTTTCATAGCAAGGGGGAAAAAACACACCAATTCCTAATTCAGTCATTTCTTAAATTACAAGCAGACATCTGGATGGCATTAAAAAAAAAAAAAAAAAGTCTCTGTTACGAATGCTTATAAATAATCTGCCAATGTCAGAAGAGTGAACTACATCCAGGTAGATAATCTGAACAGCGCATCCAGAAAATCTACTAATCTGCGTGACTAAATTCTGAATACATTGCAATCTACTGTACATGCTTTCTTAATTTCCTACCGCTACACTTCTCTAATTCTCCATGCTGGTCCGACACTTCTCTAATCTACCTGATTGTTTTTGATGCTTGAGACACGAACAGTATACACAGAGAGATAAACGGAGAGGCGTTACCGTCGCAGCTGGGCAGAGCATGGTTCCACTGATGGTTCCTTTCGCAGACAATGGGCTCGTCATCGCTCAACGTGTAGCCCTTATCACAGCTGAAAGTCACCTGGGAGCCGATGGCGAAGTTATCACCATGCCTCTTGCCATTTACAGGAATCCCAGGATCCAGGCATGAGTCACTCTCCATCATGACACCTGCACAAATGTAGAGACTCTTTAGTTCTTCCTCTGGGGCCCAAAAATGAACAGAGGGAGGTGTTAAACACTTCATACAGTATAAATCATCTGTGGTTATTACTCTCTTTCTCTCGCTATAAAAAGAAAAAAAGTTTAAACATTTTTCATTTTTTCGTACAGTCAGCCAGTATGACTAAACTGAAAGTTAGATATTTAATTAGTAAATTAGTATTATATCATAAATATAGTAGCATTATGTTAGAAAAATAATGCAATAGCTATACTGCTGTTTTAAGGGCTTTTTTTTTTCTTAGTGAACCACAAAACACATCATGTATTGCAGAAAAGTCTGTGAGACTTATTTTACAGATAACCCTCACCCCATGTTCATAATTCATTAAAGCTTCCTTTAAGATCTTACTTTAGATCCCTATGTTCTGTCCAAGCCTTCTCTCTCTCTCTCTCGTGTCATGCTCTCTGAATCTCTCTCCTTATGCAGTGGATAATATTACGATGGTGCCAGTCATCCCGTTCCATAAATAAATGAAAGCTTTTCTAATCACCTTGTACTCATCATGAAAGCTGTACAGACTTAAAATAAAATTGAGATCTACAAAGTGTGACGTTTCACTGAGACTTCTTTTAAGGTTAATTCATCAAGAAAAAAAAAAGGTACATTTTCATTACAAGATAATGTACATTTTGCTCGATTTGTAACATGGCTCGCTTGACTGGAATCTTATCAACACATTTTTAAAATTTAATCATGCTGTAAATCTCTAAACATCCTCTTGACTATTTAAGTTAATAATTCAGGAAGGTTAGTGATCTTTCTCGGTTATCTACTGCCTCTCGTTATTATTAGTGGACATGTAATAGCACTACTGATTCTACTGCGAAGAGAGAGAGGTGGGGAAAAAAAAAGCTCCTCATTTATCCTTGGAGAGGTTCAAATGACTGGAAAGAAGCCCAAAACTCTGGTAACTAAGAAAAGAACCAGCAGGTGAATGTGGGCAAAAGCACAAACCTCCTGGGAGGCATGAAGCAGAAACAGCTTCTGTACCTACTGTAAAGTGCATTTAGTGCGTTGTATGTGAGCCAACAGCTTTTACACCTTGTCTAGTACACTACAGAACGTTTGGATTCGTGGCAACGCCTCTGAGGCTGACTCACTCTCATAGCGGACTTGAAAACCCTCGCTGGAGCGGCTGTTGTCGGTGGTGAACAGGAGGTACATGGAGCTTCCAGTGCTGATGAGGAAGTGGGGAGCCTGAGTGCCGTGGTACTCGCCAATCAGAGGGGACGAATTGGAAGGCCCATCTCGAACCTCCAGCGTATCGTAATTAACCTCTGTCTGAAACCTGAATGAGGGGAAAAGTGTCTGGTTATGGCCTTGATCGTTAGCGGAATTACTCTAATGAGACAGATTAGCTGTGAACGATAATGGACAAAATGGTGCGAGTTAAGTAGGTGTGAAACAATATGGATAACTGCACAGCCAACAGTTTGCGGAACATCCCAAAAGCTAATAGCATTTTTTGCCATGTCATCATCTGAACTGAACTGATGTAGCATAACTATTGCAGATTTCATAGCCAGCCGGGGCCAGATTACATTTGTGCAGCAGGGAACTGATACCTGTCAAAAGATATCTTGATTGCATGATCTTTCCTGGCTTCGATCACCCATTCACAGTTCAGAGAGTCTTTGTAGTAGCCAGGCCAGCCAGGGGACAGCAAAACTCCAGCTGGAGCAGTTAAATGCCCACCACAGGGAGCTTGGGAAAAAAATGGAAGCAGGAAAAAAAAAAAAAATTTTTGCTTCAAGTATGAGACGAGTAAGGTGAGAACTTCAAGCAGGAGATATTTCATTCTGTTCTCGGGCAACGTGACAAGGCCTACCTTCACAACGGGGCACAGCTGCGTTCCATACCACGTTGCCATCCTGGATGATGCAAGTGATGGCCTCCGAGCCATGGGTTTTGATGAAGCCTTCGTCGCATGTAAAGAGGACCGAGCTTCCCAGTAAAAAGTGCTCGCCAAAGCGCTGGCCGTTAATGGGGATGCCTGGGTCGTGACATTCATTCTGGCCAAAGGCTGCAGGGGAAAAATGAAAGTGAAAATCAAAGTCTGTGTCAAAAAAAGCAGGATCTCAAACTACACAATGCAAGTCAGCAAGTCACATTAGATCTGTTTCGTTGAAATGGTAGAAAGCAAAAAAAAAAAAGGTGTCTGCTCCAAATACATCAACTCCTGATTGTAGTGACCTACTTTTCTAATCTCCAATCTAGTTCCGCATTTATATTTTTCTTGTCTAACCACAATCTTGGGTTGGAGGACATAAGACCTGACTTCTTTTGAACGTTTGTTTGTGTGTATGTGTACATCCAGTTTTTCCCCTAAAGGCAGATGCGCCCGGGCGCTCTGAGTGGCACTCGGGTGTCTCACGGATGTCAGGTAAGATTCTTCAATTATTTGCTATGTGCAGAAGGTGCGACTATAAAACCTCAGCCGTGCTATTTTTTTCTAAGCCTCAGTTAGAGAGGAACATCTGCCTTGTGACAGGAAGATGGCTAATGCATGGAAACCACTGGCCTTAGAGCAAAGCTGACAACCTAGCGGCCTTCCTGTTCCACAGTGAGACATCACTTCCTAGCTGAGACGGTCCAGGTTTCATCATTATAGTCTCCACAGTTAGGATGTCAAACCACGCCATCGTCTGACACTGGCAGCTCACAAACAACTGCTGATATCCAACGAACCACAATGTACAGTATCCGTGCATTCAAGACTTTCTCATTCTCACACACATACACACAACACACACTCATACTCCATTAATAATGTTCAGGGGTGCATTTTTTTTATTTATTACGGGATGGTGTAAATAATGCTTATACTGTACATTTACAGTAGGAGGCGCTCTTTCAAGCCTGGTTGCTCTCACGGTTTCATCCTCATGTCATCTTTTCCTCATGGCAAATCTCACCTCCTCATTTTAAACTAATCCAAATTGTCATGAATCATATGCTATGGACTTCACCAATCCAACCAATCTTTTAGGAACATGGAGTTCATCCTTCCACTACTATTCTAGATACTTGCTGAATTAATGTCAAGATGCACCGGAGCCGTTCTGGCAGCTCGTGGTGTCCCATCACCTTCCCGAGACGTTCTACGATGGTTTACTTTTCATTCGTCGCTCAGGACGCATGACACCGGGTGGCACATGACATAGCATAATAGTTATGGTGCATTCTGTCAAATCTAGAATAAAAATAAGTTCTGAGATTCTCCACAAAGAGAACAGGGTGCTAGGTAGGCATTTTGAGGTCTAAGAAGTCTAAGGTTTTTTAGAAAAATCACACAAAACGTGGTTTAAGTGTTAATTGAAGGTTAACCCGACACCATACACTGAAGTCCTGCTTGAAAAAAAACCCTTTTAAATGGTGAATAAAATTAAAAAAAAAAAGGTCCTCTATTTGATGTAATTTTCATAAGGCTGTTACTATTATGCATGCAAGAGAGTCTCAGTGTGCTGCTACCTTGATTGGAATTAAGCAGAATAAATGAACATGTTTTCTTTCTTCTCATAGGAGACTTCAAATCACTTCAGCACACATTTCTTTACCAAACAATTTCAAATGATTACACTTAAGGGGAAACTAGACATTGCGATTCACCAAAGGAAAATATAACTCATCTCAAAAGAAAAAGGCAGGTAATGAAATGAAGTGTTTACTCGTATAGGTGATGTTGAAGCCCTTCCCGGTGTTGGAGTGGTCCGACTGAAACTCGAGCCGCATGATGTTGCCGTTACTGGCAATCTGCGAGGGCACATCTTTTCCAGAGAAGGTGCCGAATGTGGTGGGCTCGGGCATCCCGTCATCCTTTACTATGAGATAGTCAAACTGAGGCTCCACGTCGAAGTCGCTGAAAATGAGGTGGATCCGACTGCCCGCCTCGGCTATGATGAGCCACACGCAGTTCATGTTGTTGCCGTACTCTTCGGGGTAGTTGGGAGAGAGGATGATGCCCGACGGCGCAGTGAAATTGAAGAAGCAGGAGACTGCAGAGGAGAGGACAGAAATGGGAATAACCATCCATGCCACCTATTATCTTTTTGCACTGGGAAAAGGAATTACATACTGTAGAATGTTTTTGGTGTGTGTGTGTGTGTGTGTGTGTGTGTGTGTGTGTTCAAAGAAAAATTCATCTTGAAAGGCTTTTTAATGTTTATTATTAACATTTTCTTCAATGCTTTATTTAGAAATAAAATCTTTTTTGAATTTTTTTAAATTCACACTCCTTTGATGAAGGCTTTCTCTCTCTCTTTTTTTTCCCCCTCCTGTGCTGTTGTGTCATTTCTACAGCAATGGAGAACAACCTGCCTTATTTCTCATTCGTGTTTTGGGACTGGCAACGGCCAGTTGATTGTGTGTGTGCATTCTGCTCAATAGTTAACTAAACATGCCCCACATGTTTAGTTACAGTAACTATTTCCTCCATTCCTACCCATAATCCTATTTGACTACCTAGTAAAGGTGCTTGAGGACTACAGCCACTGATTAAGTTCCATTTACTAAGCATGATGCAGGCGGTCTGTCTAGTCCTTATTAGGGCTGCAACAACTAATCGATAAAATCGATAATTATCGATAATGAAATTCGTTGTCAACGAATTACGTTATCGATTATTTGGGCTGCTCGCCTTACTGAGGAGCGCGACCACAAGATTACAGAAGCGTCTGCAGGACAAAGCGCGCGCCCCGAGTCCTCCAAGGTATGGGAGCAATTTACATTAAACGCCTCGAAAAAGACGGTAAATTCCATCGTAACCTGCACGCTATGCAAGACCGAGCTTTCATGGCGTGGCAGTACCACAGTCATGCACGAACACTTAAAAAGAAAACATGTTGGTGTTCCGGATGGCGAAAAACCTCAGGGTCAGTAAAAACTGTATCTCTTCATCGTGTAAAAGTTGTGTAGTTTAAGTGCTTTTGTTTATAATGTCGGGACAATCGCGCTAGATCTGTTCACTTGCTACTCGCTAGCATCACATTGCGCAATCATCTCATGAGTGATTAGTTAAATGGCGCTACTTTAGATTAGCTTAAATTACATGGTGCGAATAACAGTAGAATATTACATTTAGTGATTGTTGTGGTTCTCAGCGAATGCAAATAACAGTACATTTGTGACTATTAGCATTTTTCATTTCTACAGTTTTTTTTTTATAGTCCACTACAAAGTTAACTTGTTAACTAGCAAACCTGTTTTAAATGAAATTTACTGTGGTTTTACTTATGCATATATTATTTTATTATACAAAATTACATTATTTTAGCTGTTTATATCTTAACAACTGAATATGTCAGTGTATTTTTTTTTATACACACACATGTGTGTGTATATTATCTGCAGTTATTGTTAAATTTTTTGGTATTGTTTTATATATAATTATAAGCAAAACATCAAATTAAAGAAGCGTTTAGCTTTTATCCGATTAACCGATAAAATAATCGCCCAACTAATCGATTATCAAAATAATCGTTAGTTGCAGCCCTAAATCAGATACTGGATGATATTTTCTTTTGTGAGAAAAGTACAGTGTGGAAATTTCTACACAATCAAAGTTATTGGCTCTCTATGTTAATCAGCTGTCCCAGGGCCATTGTGAAGCACAGTCTTTTCTTCACTACCTACTAGGGCTGAGCGATATGGCAATAATTTAATCTCTATAATTTTCCCCCATATTGAACGATAACGATATATATTTCATTATAAGCTGTTAATGCTGCCAACTTTTAAAAGAGTATCCCAACAATGACTGAAGCCACAAAAATTAAAGGGTTCATTAAATGACATTTTAAAGTATAGTTTATTAACAAAAACAGATGACCGATTTGGCCTTAAAAATTAAGATACTATAGGCACGTGCTCAGAATCTTTAAAAGGCAAAGAATTTTATAAAATAAAATAAACATTTAGACCACACACTAGGGCTGTCTTTTTATCCCACAATTCAGAGTTAAATGAAGGCTATTTCACACTGCTCCAATAAACTGAC
>JAOTQY010000039.1:4887429-4899671 GCA_026413445.1 Dolichallabes microphthalmus
TAAAAACTGCATTTTGTGTTTACTTGTGTTATCTTTGACTAATAGTTAAATGTGTTTGATGATCAGAAACATTTTGTATGACAAACATGCAAGAGAATAAGAAATCAGGAGGGGGGCAAATAGTTTTTCACACCACTGTATGACCATCACGCCTACTGTATACGTGGGTTTTCCCCAAAGTGCCAAAATGTTGGAGGTTATTATACCCACACAGCAGGGAGCATATCTGAAATAGGATGTTCAGCGAACACATGAGTGGTCAGGTGTACATAGAAAGAAAGTAGAGATGTGTTTTCATGTTCAATACAAATCTATTATTTAGAACGAGCAGATTCTATTATAAACAAATACAAACAGGCAGACAGGAAAAGAACTTTAAAAGAAAAAAGAAGGTTTTCACAATGATTCATATGCCACATGGTTGAGATTAGACATATGTATTGGCACCAGGATCCAATAAATTGCAAGACAAACAAAAAGGCTGTGTTCGTTAACATGAAAGTACTACATTTATTCATCCTTAGTAACTGGTTGGTAACAGGGGAGCGGTGGATTAAATTAGGCTACTTTTTTAGTCTAGGAAATATAACATTTATTAAAAAAATTCATGTATACATTTATTTAAAAATGCTAAATGCAGGTACTAGTGCACAAAAAAAGCTGTGCGATTGAAATGAAAAAAGTCCCAAGCACATGTCTAGTTGAGATGAATTGAGTACAAGTGAGGAAGCTGAGGTTGAGGAGCTTTTCTCAAAATAAAAGCACTTATTAAACATGCCTAGCACTGAGTTACAGCAAGATAATAAACATTCAAGATTTCTGTGGCACACTACTGCAAATGTACGAAAAGCGTTCCAGTCAGAATGGTACTTGTCGTTTCATAAGCAGAAGCCTTTAAGCACAGCACGGTGATGAGACTCTTAGCTGCAGTAAAACAAACTCTTTAAAGAAGACCATACTGTCATGAAGGACGAGATGGCATACGGCAGTCGTGCCCATGAACATTATGAGTGTATAAAGCCTGATCCTTGAGAATCGGCGGATAACTTGTCGCCAACTTGTGGAAGAACTGTGCGAACAATCATTCACGAAACTTCCTGACCTCACTCCAAGCCATTTCCAATTGTTTGGGTCATTAAAGGAGTTCCTGGGATGCCAGCGTTAGTCTGATGATGGCTCCGGCAGACTGAGAAAACTTTCCACCTTGATGGTATCCAAGCACTAGTGAAACACCGAGATACGTGCATTAGTGTAGTGCGAGATTATGTAGAGAAATAAAGGTACTTCTCTTAACTGTGTTCTGTTATTCCGCACAATCAAAAGTCCTGGTTCGACTTGAACACCCTGCATACTGTATATATTGGTTTCAGCTCGGTGGCCCATTGACCACATAGCACTGCCCATTAAGCTTACGGTGAATAGCGACAGTAGGCTTCATGTATACTATTTATCTATTTACAGCAATCATTCAGAGAAGAAAACATTATTAGGGATTATTAGGGATTATTTCAAGTGACGTTTGCCCACCACTGCTGATATATCACAGAGATTCTCTTTCCTCCAGCGATTCTTTTTAAACTTCTCTCCCATTCTGTAGAGAGGTATTAACTGCTCTTTGTGTTTAGTCAGGGATTATCTTTGACAACTTAAAAGAACAGCCTGGATTCTTTACTGTCTGATCCTCAGTGGGACAACACCAGGGCTTCGGAAATGCGGAGTGTGAACAGATTAGGTTAGAGATATGCGTCGATGACATCCTGAACGTAATGTGAATATAAAGCTGCATATGGGGGAGGAAATCTGATTTGCTGATGATTAGTAAGTATAACACTGCTGCATAAAATGATGACAAATATATTTAAAGTTTTCATTTTGAGTTGCACTGCCTGTATATTTGCAAACTGCTCTTACACACACGTCTAAAAACAGATCTCTAAAAACAGAATGTTTGCTAATTAAGTGACAGCCATTGAGTTGAACGAGCAGTGGAAAAAAGCTCATTCCTCATTTACAGGTCTGCAGCCTGCTCTATAATTAAGTGTACATAATCTCTTGAGATCACCAGGAATTCAGGGTGAATTATTACAAGATGAGGTAAAAGAGTTTAACTTTCCGTTTTATACGTGCAGTCTGCAAACCTCACCATGGAAAGTTATTAGGTATTATCTTTATAGAGGATCCTTGGTGATACAGAGGCGAATAAAGTATTATTTGGATCGATCAGCACAGAATAGCAAAATATAAATTGCACAAATGAACAACAATTTGAAAATAAATTTCAAATATGATATCTAGAGGGAAAAATATTAACTTTTGATTAATATCCTAAGGGAAGGTTTCAGCCTAATCCTCATATAGGGTTTTCTTGATGCATACATTATGAACAATGTAATGCAGTTCTTTAAATCATAGTGATACAATAATTTCCAATGTGGAAAATGATTTTCCCATTCATTTTCCCAATTGTATTTGCTTCACTTCAGAAGAAAAGCCAGCACAATAATGAATTCATAAATTAATGAATCAATGAAAGAAACAGTTATATCACAGATAAAACAGATGTGATGGTATGATGTGATTATGGCTATAGTGGATAAAAATAAGAGGTGGGTAAATTATGAATTACTGTATGTAATCAGGGCAATGTGGACCTGTTAAAAAAAAATTGGAATATTTGTTGTTAAAAAAAAAGAAAAAAAGAATTGCAGCTAAAATTCATGGCTAAACAGCAGCATGAAATGAATAAACAGAGCTGAAGTCCTTTTTTTTTTTTTTTTGTTATAAAAACTATAAATTACATCACTACTGGCCTGAAATTATATAAACAAATATGCACTTTTGTCTTTCAACATTGTCATTGCCGTTCTTTAAAAAAAATGTCATATATCCATCATATCAAACTTTAATCAACTGGCTGACACAAGAAGTGATGTGTTTGGTCACAGCCAAGGTTCCGTAAATGCTGATTAAGCAGCACAACATAGAATACACTACATTGGTCTGACAAAACAATATGAATTTCCTGTGCTGTTGAGAGTAAAACTTCAGCAAATGTTAGTCGGAGGTGAGTATACGCAAGTCAGAGGTGATTAAACGATAGGTGGGTAAACATTAGTCATATGTGAGTAAACGCTAGACAGAGGTGGGTAAATGATATTACAGAAATGTAGGGGTGTAAACACAGTTTACATGCGTTTAGCCTCCATTTCAGCCCTGCATATACTTACAAATAACTTATAACTTTTGACTGTGCTTGGACCTGAGCCAAGCCTTGGCCAACCAAACTTCTAGAACAATTTACCTATGGAGCACCTACAACGCCTCATGATTTTCTATGAATTGTCAAGACTTGCTAATAACTGCTACCATTTTAACTTGACAAGACTGAAAAGATGCAGTTTTCCATTTATGTCTTGTCAGCTCACCTGTTAACAGCGACCTGGATATCCCACTTTTGGATTTTTTGCATTTGGATTAGGCCAAATCGATTCCTCCTCCATATTTATCTGCACTATGTAGTTGGTGAAAATAAAGTGTTCTACATGTCAAATTAAAATCCAGCGACCCAAATTGCTTAGGCATCGCTTAAGCAGATGCCCTTCGTCTGGTTGAAGTCACCACATTATTATAAGGGTGAACGGGATGTTGAAAGGTTGTTCAAAGAAGAACTAGGGGTTCTTAACAGCGGCAGCCCAGGAAGTTTTTTATTTTTATTTTTATTATGATACATTACAAACGAGGTACAAATCACCTACGGAGAACTTTCATGAGACATTGTATAGGTTAGGAATCAAATTTGGGACTGTGGAAATGCCCCCTTACGATAACTGAGACAAAACAAGAGGAAAATACAAATGGACAGACTGTTACAGAAATGTTTTTCTTTCTGCCACACTCTACCACTCGCAAGTCCAACAAACAAATTAGAGATGGGACAATAGATGCTTTTAGTGAAGCTGTACCAAGCACAAAGTATTAGGCGGTTAATTGCTGATGCAATGTCCAATCAAATCAGCTTCTGACAGTAGCAACTGGCAGTGTAATTGATCAATCACTAGATTTCACTTATAGATTTTATGTCGGTGTTATTGAGATAGAAGGATTGCCAGGGTGATGTTCTTCATAACAAACTTTTCTACTTTACATGTCTGCAGGGAAGAGACTGCATACTAGAACTTGGAATCACTGATTGCTGCTGAGCTACCAGCCTGTCCACATGGTGCACTTAAGAAGTGGTTCTTCTATAAATTGGATTATATCATACACAGATTTTACATTATGCACATTTATTGCACCAATTTATTTCATTCTTAACAGTGTGCCCTGAAAAAAGTGTTGAAGCTGGAAATTTTATTTGCATCCTCTGTGGCCATTAATTCTAAGCTCATTCTATCATGGTACTCTAGGAAGCGCTATTAAGGGTCTTTCCTAGCAGCTGTCATCAGAATGCAAGATGCCTCATCGCAGTGAATAGTGGGACAGAGTACACGAATGAACAATAAGAATCCATACTCTGACCACTTGGATCTTGTGAATGCATGTGCGAGGTTGTTTTTCTGGACCTTGCTATATCTCTTGCACTGATGTTGTGGCACTATGTGTGATTTATTCAAATGTGTCAAATATTAATTTGTCTATTCACAGCAAGTGGTGTGGAGGCAAGATATTATGACCGTCTGCCTAATATGCTCCTAATGCTACTTGTACTCCCAAAAAAGCGCTGAAACATGGATTGTTGAACGTTCCTGGTGTTGACGGGAATTAAGACATTTCCAGCATACTGAATCTTGCAAATTGCATGATGGGCCGACCATGGCTTGGATTTCTTGTTCTGGCGCATCTCACAGGTGCTGAGTCAAGTTGCGTTTTGGAAAATTAGGAGACCAGGGCAAAGTTCTGAACTCGTCAGTGATCCATTCCTGAACAATGTGTAGTTTAGCAGAATGCATTATGCCTTCAAAAAAGGTCACTGCTCTCCAGACAAACCACTGCCATTAAGGGGTTTACTGTACCTGGATGGCAAGAATGTTGAGGTAGGTGTCACATTTCAAATAGAGTGCCTGCACCCAGGGTCTACTATAATATGTTGCCCAGGACATCACACCAGCCTCCACACCACTCACTGTCTTCTTTCGACAGTGTATTCTGGTGCCATCATTTGCCCTGAAAAAGGCGCACACATATCTGGACATCCACACAATGTAAAAGAAAATGGGATTCATCAGACCAGGTGACCTTCTTCTATCCCTCCAAGGTCTGCGGCTATAGGTGTGATGTGCATTGTTGTGACACATTTCTCTTGGAACCGTCATTAAAATTTTCTGTGAAATGTACCACAGTTGTCCTTCCGTTGGATCGGCCCAGACAGGAGAGGATTTGTTGCCGTGGTGCATCAATGAGCCTTGGGCGGCTAAAACCCCATCACTGGTTCATGGTTTGTCACTTCTTAGATGACTGTGGGTCGGCACTCACAACCGCTCACTGGGAGCACCCGACAAGCCATTCCGTTTCAGAGATACTCAGAGTTTTCTGACCATAACGATTCGGCCCTGGGAAAAGTCGCTTAGTTCTTCATTATTGCCCATTTCTCCTGCATCCAACACATAGATTATTAACCCTGACTGCTTTCTTACCGCTTAACATATCCCAGATTTTTCACATGCACCTTTGTTACAATATATTCGCTTCATCTGTGAGTGGTGGAAATCTTTTGGTTTAACAACGCATTATTCGTATATAGTGTCTTTCCATTATATCTTGTGCTGCTTTAGCACCCAAATTTTCCCTTGGGGATCAATAAAATATATCTACCCAGCTATATTTATCTATATAATTTAAGTGCAGTTTGGAATGTTCTTTGCTGCATAAATAAAACAGACTAAAAATGGAAATGCCTTGAACCAATTTAAAATGAGCAGTTGTGCAACCCCTAGCACAGGACAGGTTCCCAGATAAACTGTACCATCAATTCCCCCTTTGTCTGGACCCTTTCCCAGAATCTGGCCTAGACTACATGGTCTTCTTAAACGTTACATCATCACAAACAGGATAATACAAAAACAAAAGGGTTTTCTTTGTTGTTGGACTATTATTATTATTATTATTAATTACAATTTTTTATTATTTTTTTTTATAGATAACATAAAATATTAGCATTAATTACCCAAATCACCATTTCTGTATCCTAAATTCATGGGTTGAAAGCTCTTTCCTCAAACTACAGCTTATGAATTTACCATCAGACATGTTTGCTAAAGTAAGCAAAACTTTAATTAAACTTGTGCAATTAAATTGTGTTTCTGTCCAGGTTGGTGGATTTGTGAGCGGCAAGGAGAGGCACAGTGGGAAGGCATTCGAAATGACGGAGCGTAATCAAAGCAAACATCATGTCTAATTAATTTATTAGACGAATGCCTTGAAAGTACTGAATATGGATGGAAAACAAAAAATGAATTCATGGCCGGTTTCAAACTGTTCAAGCTTCAACTTGTCTTTGGTGCGAAATCCCATACAAGCTTAAGTTTAATTGAATAACTCTGGTATTGAGAAAAGCAGTTTAGCGTAATTGCTTAATTTACTTCATTAGTAAACAAACAGAGTTCAGCATTAGATGGAGTTTTACACATATAAAGTTTATTTAGTAATATTTACATACGAACGACTTGGTGACCGCTCTTCAATTATTTTACTGGTACATTCCCTGATAATTTGTTTTTAATCGATTCAATAATTCATGCACAAACAAACAAAAACAGTACAAAGCTAGATATTAAACTATGAATGGAATAATTGTCACCAATTTCCCCTCTCGGTGTGGGGCCCAGCTCCATCAGAGCTTCGTATAATTGTTTAGTCCTTCTTGTGCTTTTGTTTACATTTTGAACACACTTTTTATTTGGGTTTTAGTCCCTATTTAATTATTAGTTCATTATCATTATGTGTTCATCTATTCTGTGTTTTACTTTGATTAGTTTGACTATTTCTACCTTTTGTTTCTCACTACAAAATTTGCATCGAGTGCATCTGTGCATTACTAACCCATATTTATTCTGGTTTTTTCAAAGTCCTGCTTGCTTTCATTCTAAGTATGCATTCCCCACTTCCTGTTTGCCATATCCCCCCCCCCCCCAATTAATTAATTTAATTATTAATTTATTTCAAATATATGTACACTCAAACTATGGACATTGCTTACTGTGATCTATTTTTTTTCACATTGCAGATAATAAGGATCATGCTGAGTTTATGCACTTGTGTCTCGTCTTCATGAACTGCAGAGAAAGTGCAACATAAATTATGTAATACCTAAGCAATTTTTAGCTGTTTTATAGCTCGGAGAAGGAGCATATACCCCCTTTGATGCCACAAGCTTCCCGAGCTAAAACACTGGATTGCACAGTGCCCATTTGTATGCACGGTACATCACTCTTAACGGGATCTGACAGCATCTTTACAGAAAGTGTCTGCTCAGGGCCGCGTTCACACTCACTTCGACAGATCGGCCTGTGGTCACTCCAGGCAGCCAGGGTCTCCGTCACTCTCTGGCAAGTGATGCTCTTTGATCCCTGCAGCACATAGCTGTCATCACAGGAGAACTGGATACTGGCTCCAACACTACAGAAAACCAAGGTTACGAAGAAACAACAAACAATCAAAAAAAATGTCAGAAAGTGACCAGTTACACAAAGCAATCGAGTTTCTCGCTGATTTGTCACATATACTACACCTGTCACAGGTTTGAACACACAACCGACCTCCATGTTCTTTCCTGATTATTCCTTCTTTTTACATTGTAAAACAATGCGGAAGTCATCCAAAATATGCAATAATCTCCTCCGAACAATTGATATTGAGATGGTGTTTCTGCTTATAACGACTCTAATCTGAGGGGCTGTAAATTGGTGGTTTCTGAGGCTGGTGACTCTCAATGAACTTCTCTTATGCAGACTGAGAGGTCAGTTTCGGTCTTACTTTTCTGGGAGGGTCTTCATGTGAGCCAGCTTTTATCATGGTGATTGATGGGTTTTGCAAATGCACTTGACAATACATTTACAATATGGCACTTGTAAGCAGATGCCCGTATCTACACCGACTTTTTTATCTCATTATGCATCTGAGTAGTTCAGGGGTCAGGGCCTCGTTTAAGGGCCCAACAGTGGCAACTTGGTGGTGTTTGAACCTGGGTAACATAATGCCGTAACCACTGAAGTACTCTTGGCCTAATAGAACACTACCCAAGAGTGTTCTTGCAAGAACTGTTCCAGAATGGCTGACCCTCCTGAGTGCTGCTGTTACTTCATTACCTAATGCCATATGTGTGATTTCATAGTTTTGTTCTAAAATGTAGAAAATAGATCACTAAACGAAAAGCACTGAATTGGAAGGTGTGTCCGAACATTTGTCTGGTACTGTAAATAGGTGTATGCAATTTAATTTACAAAGCACTTGAATCAGCAGCTGGATAGCCGGGTTCATTACATTAAGATTAACAGAAAAAAATCCCAAAGTTGAGTCAGCTATCAGGAACGGTGTTTGTTTTACCATTTATCAAAAGAATCATTCAAGGCCTGTACTGAAAGTGGGCATAACTTGTTTTTTTTTTATGAATTGATACAGGTGGTTTGTTGGTAAAGTAACTCTTCCTCTATAAAAAGGTCCAACTCAACTTATTCTCTCATATATACAGGAAGTGATACACTCGCTCCATCTGAAATCATTTTGGAAAATTCCCTTTGTTGGTGGTCTCGCACTACATGGTTTGTCTTTAGTGCTTGTTTCCCCCTTTTTAAACCTTTTCACCCATCTGTGCAACCGTCATCTCCCCAAACATTTCAAAACTTCCCAAATGTTCAAGGTAGTAGAGTAATGCCATTGTATAGAGCAAGAGTTACTCTACCAATATGTGCAATAGGAACACCCACTTTTAACCAATAAAAATGAATGTAGACTTTTGCATTACCTTCGGTACAGCCCTCATATCGTAACATGCATTCAAAAAGTCCCTTTCGCAGTGGTTAAGTAGAGCAGGTTATGGTAAAATATTCTCTGAATTAATCTCAATATTATTCTCACTCTTGTATGTATTTATTAAATCTTGCACAGTATCGCAATGTGGTATTCTTGTCTTCGGCAAAAGCTTTTTGAAAAAACTAAATCCGTGTACTTATCACCAGCTTTAAAAAAGTGCTACAAGGAGGGGGAAAAAAACAGGTTCTTTGATGGTTAAGATTTTCACAGAAAAATACACGGCTGACATGAGGCAAAGGACGACTCGGAGATGTACAACAGAGACTAGTGGTGCCAAACAAGTGCACATCAACGCACTACTAACACTACTCTAAGTGGCAGCTGCGGAGAGACGTTCTGAACGCGGTGTATTTTCCTTGGTTAATACTGTACGTGATTAAACAAGATGTCATTCTGAAGTAAAATATGTTGGGGTTTTTTTTACCTCTCTGAAAAATATCTAAAAGTCTTCTTCGGTTTCTTTCCAAATAACTACCAGAGCTGGTGAGAAATCTCATCATCGTCTTCTCATTCTCGTTATCGTCCTGCGTTCGGAACTTTACATGGCAAAAGTGTTTGCCAAGAAGCATAGCATCATCCATCCATCCATCCTTTACTTCACATCCTTCCTGACTGAACACCAAGTGGCTATAGGTTTCCTGTTCTCCAAAACCTGAGATTAAAGCCTTTTATCCCTTTTCTACTTTGGTTAGTGTATTTTTACACATTACACAGCTCGGTGACATCCGTTAGATTCGAGTCAGTTTTATCAAGTTAGCATTTAAAGCGGTGTCACTGCCGGTGCTGCTGCCTTGTCGCCATGATGATGCACTCTCTCTGTTATCCAGGTAATTCTCACTATTCATTCCTGGTGGTTACTGTAGGAGCCGGCGAAACCGAACACTGCAGTGTTTTAATGTGTGCGTTTTTTTTTTGTTTTGTTTTGTTTTGTTAAACCTTTTCTTCGTCTAAGAAAAGCTTTGTAGCTTGAGGAGCCGTTTCAAACGTAGTTGATGCTACATTTAGCAAGTGTTTAAAAAAGAAGGAAAGAAAGAAAGAAAGCATGACAGCCATTTACTGCATTCATTACACCCCAAATAAACAATTTTATATAAAATTGGAGTCAAAGTCTGTCCTGCAGTTCCAGTGTACACTCCCCTACCCCGTGCGTGACAGGCAGCTACAGCGTGAGCGAATTCTTTCAAAGACTTTCTATTTTTAGAGGGGTGCGGTACTGTGCAAACATCTTAGGCTCACTCATTTTTCATAATATAAATTTCGCAATGAAGTACGTGCCCGAGTCAGTACAAGAACATGGACTTTCAGAATTCAAAGCATTACTTTGAGGAAATTATTAGTAGATCTTTAGGGGAAAAAAATAGATGTGCATCTTAAAAGGAAGTCGTGCTTTGCTTGTACTGTAAGATGTTACTTTTGGTATTATTTTCAGACATAATGCACTCTAATATGGACTGTTGGGATGTGACGATCATAGTCTCCGTGAGAACCGTGGAAGGCTGAAACTTACCAACATCCTTAAATAATTACATAAATTGTACCTGAGACCACTGATACATGTTTACAAAGCAGAGCGTTGTATCCTGCCCTTGATAGTTTAATACTGCTGTAATAGACTGTATAAAGTGTTTAATTTCATTATTTTCTGAAGCTTTGTTTTATAGGATGGATTTGCATGAACCCAAGACTTTTGCACAGTAGGCGTTTTTTTTTTTCTTCTTTTTCTCTGGCTAATGGCATGAAAAGGGTTCCATGTTGAGGACTGCTGTGACTTGTGTAGCAGTGATAGGACCTGAGCTTCACAAAGGGATCATCTCCCAGTGGAGCGCAAGACCTATTGAGCAGCTTTGACTTTTATGTCCTTAGCAGTGACGACGGAGGATCAAACTACATAATGTCAAACAGCAGGGCTGCCTCTAATTACAACTGTGCCATGAAACTCCCATTACACAGGACAAGTGCAGCAGATAAGAGGAGCAGAGGGAGCACCCACTGGAAGCTGGAGCCAATTCGTTTCCCATTCTCTGGAATCCCTGGATCCGGACAGATGTCTGCACTCAATCCTCCTTGGCTCACTGCATGAAAGGAAGAAAACAGAGTCGGTACATAAAAAAAAAAAAAGCATATGATTTAAAAAAAAAAAATCAGCTCATTTGCTTTAGCAAGGCAATAAAACATTGTATGAATTTTAATAAGACAAGACAAAATTCTGAAACTACAACTCAACTACAACTACAAATGTTGATAGCTTAATGTGTGTAGCACAGGCAAGAAAAAGTGATCCATGGCATGTTCACATTTTTTGAAAAAAAAAAAAAAAAAAATCACACTAAATCATTTCTTCATGTTATAACAAGATCAGGCCCATTAGTTTTAATCAAAGCTAAATTTCCCTCTTTGGGCTATAAAATCAACCTCTAAAAGAATGTCGCAGTGCCATTCCATCTGTACTAGCTCCTGATTTCCATTCTGCTTTTTCTTAAATTAAACATTTCATTTGGGAAATGCTAAAATGTCACACCACCTGTTAGACACTTCTGCACCGAGACAGGAGCACAAGATTACGGGTAAAGAAACAACAAGGTTTTCAAGTAGTTTATTAGATATGCTGGAAAAAAGAGCAAACTGTACAAAAAAAAAAAAAAGAAAAGAAAAGGGGAAAAAAAGCCATAAAACAACAAATAGTCCAGTCTGCAGTGTTAAAATAGGCTGGAGGAAGGTGTATCAGAGTGCTTTGGTGGATTGCATTCATAGATGAAACGCCTATTCTGTCTGTGGGTGATAGGGGACGGTGCGATCAGAGGCTCAAGGCTTTTTCCATGTGAGAGAGAGAGAAAGGGGGGCTTGTGTACTTAAAAATGAATGTGTGAGGGAGAGCTACAGAGAGAGTTAGAGAGAAAAAGTCTTTAAAAAAAAAACAGAAAGAAAAGGTCATAGCACACGCCCGTCACGTTCCCTAGCTCTCCTGGGCGTTGGCGTGTTTGTATTCGCACCTCCGACACTACATCATTCTGTGGCATTGTCCAGGTTCATTTACTGGCCTAAATCACATTAGGTCATCACTCGGATTGTGCTTTAGGCATAGAGCATAGAAACAGCCCTGGTTTCCTTCTCTCTCTCTCTCTGCATTGTTTGGAATTAATTACCACTACAAATATTTTTTTTAAATAAAGCATTCTCAAAGCACCACCCTGTAAATCTAAAATATTTTATATAAT
>JAOTQY010000039.1:5093113-5106147 GCA_026413445.1 Dolichallabes microphthalmus
TCGGAGCGAGTGTAACGTTAGCTGCTGCATTCACGCGCATCTCGGATGGTCTCTCATTTCCTGATGATTCGTGCTTTAAATTTTTTTATTGAATCTTATAAACTATTAATCTACAAAAATATATGAATCCAGAGAACAAATATTTAAATTCGCGTTCTGTTTCGGTCCGGTACAAACCGGTTCTATAGGTACCGGTGCTGTATTGGCACCGGGTTTCGGTACCCAACCCTAGTTATACTGTAATAAACTCATTCATCACTTCCGTTTTTGCAAAAATAACAGCAGCCCAAAGCAAACATGTACATGGATTTACATGAACAAATCCTTAAAAGCAACTGAGGTCTTTCTTTTTCTGAAAACTTCTGTGGTCATCATGCCTACACTATTACTACAGTATTATCATGCCCTGGATCTATGACGGCATTCAACATTATTCAATATTACGTAAAGAAGCATTGTCCCATTGCACTTCCTGAACATGACATCCCGTCTTTAAAAATGGTACCACATATAGGAAAATAAAAAGGAATACATGAGCAAATTAGCTATACATCACATTTCATTGGGAAATAATGCCTGAGCTCACCTCTTTCTCCCTTTAATGCTCACGTGGTTTAAGATCAATCCTGCAAAAAACACACCTCATCCCACCTTTAAAAAAAAAATAAAATAAAAAAAACGATATTTTGAGAAAGCAATCAGAGCCTCACGGATTACTCAACAGAACTGCCGTTTTAAATTAGAGTCGAGGTTCATATAGCAGGTGGGATATTGAATAAGCTGCATTATTAATGCGATATGAAGAAGCCCCGTCTTTCTGACCTGTTTTAGCCCTCAGGTGAATGCCAATGATTCAGACCAAGTCTGCCTTCCAGACACGGGTAATGGGTTTGAATCGTCAATCCAGCTAATTCTGTGCACCATTAATTACCGGCCCGGCCACGGCCACGGCCAGAGGAGAAGCAGTGATTGTGGTTCAAGGACACACATTCTGGTTACTGAACCGATTCCACAGTGCCATAGTGTGCATTTGGATATCCACACCTGGGAATGGTTGAAGCTGAAGTTATTTATTAGTGCAGGATTTAAGGTCTGAAGAGGTCCATAAAATTTAAGAAGGGTAAAAATAAATAAATAAATAAATAAATAAATAAATAAAAGGATGGTTTATCAACAACCGCCATCAAACACTCTGTCAATAGGTCTGTTACAAATGCACAACTAGAGCCTGACGGGCTAACCACATGAGAGCAGTCTCAAACAATCGCAGTGCCTAGAGGAACTGGATAGATCTAGCCAGCGTGAGTCATTATCATCACGCTTTAATATTCACTTCGATGATTTCTCCAAGTAATATAAGCACTACATTTGGCAACACAATATTATTGATCCATAATATTTACCATGGCACACAGTTTTTTAGCTTTAAGTTATTGAATTATTCTTTTCCCAGCCTAATCGGCATTGCTAATGAAATACCCTTAAGAAAAATGCAACATGAAGATCATGCCATTATGTCCCAGGTCCCTGGTGCAAAGTTCTCTAAGGAGCAAAGCTGACAAAGTAATCAAGCACAGGTGGGTTGGAGAGCAGTCTCTGTCCTTCATTTCAGCCCCTGAAATGAACCCCTGAAGCTGACAAAAGTATGATAAATATCTTTTATTTAAAAATATATACAGACATACTCGCATGCCACATAAAATAAAAAAAAAAATCCTTTTTCTGTGCTTCATTTAATTTCTGTACTTTTTTGTGCCAACATTCATACTCAAATAGGTTTGTCAGTAAACCCCAGGCAAAGAGGTTACACACACTGATTTCTTTCACACATCTCAGCAGGATGGCCGCCTGCGCGCACACACTCTGGCGAGCTGAATCACTTCATCCACTAGCCGCCGTTCCTCGAAAATGCAGCCGTACTAAGCATCGGACTGTGTGTTAATTACGGCGAGTGGAAAATAATCAGAAGTAAGAGACCTCCACACTCCACGCAAAAAAGATGGGGATTTGGCATGGGCTGCGTGCGCCACACTGCCGCAAGTAGCTGAAATAACACAGACTTGATTTGCACACACTAATAAAATGCCATTGCCATGTAACTGGGGAAAAAAAAAAGATTTCAAGAAAATTGATGTATTTATAATACGCAGTTAACACAGCTTTTTTGTGGGACGGTTGACAATTATACAATGATTGCAGAGTTGTATGTTCACAGAGAATGAAAATGAAGTGTAGATGTATAGTGACGTGAGTGTTAAATAGCTGGCAACCGGACAACTGAAGGGAGGAAGAAAAAAAGGCAAAAGGGGGAAATCATTTTATTTAAAAAAAAAAAAAAAAAAAAAAAAAAAGTAGAACTGTTATTTTGCCATCTATAGGCTGTTCAAACACGTTTTTTTTTCCAAGCAGATTTTAAGCCTGTCTGAGATTCTTGCCGGACCTGGCAACCCTGGTTGTGCAAGCTAACTGACACATGAGGAGATGATTAATCCATCCCTGCCCATCCCATCTGTCCATCTGATTTATGTAGATGCTTCAGCTTCGATCTATTCTAATTAACTACAACCACATCGCTCCCACCAAAGACATCATCTCTGCTAGCTGTTTTTCACAAACGGCGTGTCATTAGAGCCGGTAAAACGGTTAAACGTAAAAAGTGAAGTGTGAAATCTGCGAGGGCGGCTAACTGCAGCGACATCAGCCAGATCTTAAAAAGGCCACCCAGCACACGGGTTCATGCAGACATATCAGAAAGCGCAATGATGCCGAAGAGCGTCCTTCATTTGGCAAATATTTTAAATCAGCTCCAGCCAGTCACTTAAATTATCATTCAGTGGTCTGGAAGCAGATAAAAAAATTTCAGCAGTCAACTTCAATTCACATGGAGATTTTGCAAGGACACAATAATCCCTCAGAACTTGTAGTTAGAGGGAAAGAAAGAAAGAAAAAAGAAAAAGGAGTGCTCTAGATGCAGGCAAAAATGTTTTCCCATTCTCTGACTGTATCAGTAAAAACTCTCTGAAAAAGCCACAGTGCTCAGTGTAACACTCGGAGCACTGACAGCATTCACTATCTCCAAACTGCAGATTGTGTGCCGCATTGTGTTCACAGTCATATTAGATATTCACAGCCCGGTTCTTCATTAATCTCAAATTGACAATTTATGTGGCTTCTTGCTTTTGGTTCTTCTGGTATATTCCACATGTACTAATACTAGAGGCTGCATAGAGTAAAACAATCGCTAGTTGGCACTGTGGAGGAAACAAAAAGCCAGACGCTAAAGACAGCAGGATAAAAATGTATTTTGTTAGTCTCAAAATATTTCAGAAGAGATGAAGCCAATTCTACAAGTCAGCTGCAAAATAAATCACTGGGAAATTGAATTTTATTCATATTGCACTTTTAATAACGGTCATCATCACAAAGCAGCTTTACAAAACAAATAAAAATAAGGGAAATGAGTTTGAATAGTATGAGGAAGCATGTATAAATTATAATTATCGGTTTCTCCCTGATGAGGAAGCCGAGGGCGATGGTGGCAAAGAAAAACTCCCTGGAATGATAGGAAGAAACCTTGAGAGGAACGAGACTCAAAAAGGAACCCATCCTCATTTGGGAGATAGCAGGGGGGGGGGGTTAGCAATTATAGCTAAAAAAGACCCGACATTAGCTTTTTTATCACGTTTTTGTTACAATTTTAAACAAACTTAGCAGATAATAAGCTCCTACCACACAGAATGCTGTGTTGCCTGACAGCGTGTGAACAGTTTAGAGTGATTTCAAAGTCAACGTGGTGATACATAAAAGAATCATGATGCATGACTAAATCCCCCCCCCCCCATCTCTAATGTTCAGTAGGATTCTTATGCTGGAATTTGTTTCTACTTCCCAGATGTACTTCACAAGTCACAGCGCCCTAAATGTATTTACATGCACTTTGGTTTTCCAGTCTTGAGTTTGCTTGGTTTAATGCTGCTGCTGTTCATCCTATTTTCACTGTTAACATTACCCTTTGATTGTTAGCATTAGCCTTAGCAAGTTAGCAAGTTCCTAGCCATAGTGCTAGTTTTCATCTTCCTGTTTGTATCTTGTGTTTGTTTACTTTACAACGTTTAAAGATCACTTCAAAACACAATTAGTATGCCTTACTCTACCTCCATACAGTACGTGACATACACAATACCTTTACAACTGAATAAAATGTCAAGAAACTCATCGCATTCTAATAGACTGAATTCCGTTATGACCGGGGTGGTGTGAAAGTGTGCTTTCAGAGATGTGTCTTGCACATCATCATACAATCCAGCTCAAGCTACCTAGAATGCCAGGGCAAACTAGAGCTGAAGATCTTTGCCCGAACCTGATGGGACCCGACGGGTTCGGGCTTAATTAATATAATTTTACACGGGCTCGGGTCGGGCATGCGTGGTAAGTGAGCGGTCATGTGATGCGTTTTAATTAGCGCGAGAGAAATGCGAAAATGGATGCTGAGGAGGTTTTTTATTTTTTGTTCCAACTTCCAAGTTGCCAATAGCTTACACGTGACCAAAGGCAAAAGAGCTGTGTCCTTGCGCACATTTGAATAATGTCGGGCTGTAAACGGGTTCGGGCTTTTAAAAGGCTGTCAATCAAAATGTACAGTACTTGTCGGGCTCGTGTCGAAATCTGTCGGGCTCGGGCCCTGTCGGGCCTAACTTTTAAGGCCCGGTTACAGCTCTAGGGCAAACCTTTTTTCCTCATGCTATCTGGACCGTACTTTATATATGACAGAAAAGCCTTCCAGCCCCTGCTATAGATATGGCATCCTGCATCCTTCATTAAGTTATTACAAGCTTTCATGCTGCGCGCTCTCAGTTACAGAATCAACCATTTAAGCTGTCAGCTAGAGTTTATTTTAAGAATAATCCTTAAATAGTGTAGTCAGATCTATTATTCGCCACATTTATTGCACTGATTTAATTACGTTTGTAATTTCTGTTAAATGTGGCCTAAGAAAGTTTTGATTATTATTATTATTATTTAGCCGAAATAATTATGTTTTAATTTTTTGCCCAAACTATGGAAAAGACGGCTATTTGCCTAAAAAAATAATTAAAGTCCATCTCTTTAACTCTTATGACTAAAAAAGATTTCATTAACGTCATAAAATTATATTTACATTAACATCGATCGAAACACCCCACAGATTAAAAAAATAAGAATCAAACTGTAAAACAATTATGCAAGGTTATATCAAGAAACTTGAATATATGCTTACATGCACATAAAGTAAATAAAATATTACACATTAACACATTTTCCCCCCAAACAACAGATGACAAATTCTCTTAGAGTGAACAATTAGATGTTTGTTACCATATGCACGATTACGCATATACAGAGCAACATTTTTTAATCATATTTCTTTTTGCCAAGCATACTGATGTTGCAATGTGTGTATTTATTTTTTTCTTTAAGATTTTTAATCCTCAGAAAGGTTATGTTTAAACCATGTATTTACAAAGTGTACCAAAAATTTGACCATGAGCATCCCCTGTGTAAAATTCACCACCTTACAAAAACACAAAAACTAGCACAAAAAAAAAAAAAAAAAAAGTTACCAAGAGCATCCACAGGGAATTGTATCTTTTACATAAGCCAAATTGAGTGTAGTGTCTATTTTGAATTTTTGCCTTAATGAACATGCAAATTCGGGCATTTCTGCCAGAAAGGTGCAAAATAGAGGACAGTGCAGATTCACGTTCATTAATTTTATGCCTGCAGTATGATTTACTACAGGCCTAAAGTCACTTTGAGAATGGGAATATATGCGCAAATTAATACAACTAAAGGGCAAGTCTTAAACTTGTCTATAAACTAAGCCTGTTTCGACAATTGGAAACCAAATTTAATTGACATACAGTGATATACACAAGTATCAAGTCCCCCTAAGTTCTATATATTTTCCTTTCAAAGAACCAGACTTTCTTGTGGGTTTTTAATGTAGTCTTGAGGAATAGTTCTCCAAGCTTCCTGAAGGACTTTTTAAACTCACATTTCTGGCAAGTTTTTGGCTCTCATTTTGAGTCCAGTCCCTGTTTGATAAACCACACAGTGAAATATGAATCATTCAAGCAACACAAGGCATGAAACACTGAGAAACAGGTGCAGGTGCTGACAGATGGTTCAGACAGGTGATTAGTATGCTGGTGATGCTGAATGCTGACTGGTAGGAACAGATGAGAGGGAAAACAAGGTTGCTGCTAAGGTTGTTACATAAACATTACATTTTTTAATTGGATTTTATTGGGCACATTTCAGCTTTTTACAGTATTAACTTTTTTCCCATTTCTTACATTTTTTCTATATAATTTAACATGAAGAAATGATGGGTGGCTCAAGTATTTCACAGTACTGTATTTTCTCTGAATCTCAAATTAATGACATTGTTCCTTAAAATCACAGAATTCACATCTACTGTATATGTCATCGATTTACATCTTTGATGTCCTGTTAATATACAGTGGACGTTTGCTCAAGGTTTTTACTCTCAACTTGTCGAAGCTAGCGAGATCATTTGGCACAAGCAAAAACTTCACCAGAATATGTTTTTCTTATTTCTGATAAATACCTTTATTTTACTTTTCTTAAAAACTTTTTTTTTTTTACACAGAGTTCTTTGTAAATCATTCAACACTTGTTTAACATGTCCACTTGTAATTATATAGTGCACAATTAACCATTTTTAGTGAAGATATCTGTGCAGAAAGGTGTGCATAACACTTGTACAGAACCGAGAAATGAATGGATTAGATAGAAAGATCTACAGTACCAAAAGTCAAGGTAGAGAATGTGTTGCTTTAAAAAATCTCCAGTTAATTAGACCAGAAAGCACAGCATTGCATGGCACTGTCCGTATCATCTGAGTTCATGTACTTACAAAGGGTTATGTGTCTGTTCTTAGGATTTTATGCATATGCATACTCTCTTGGCTTTTCTTCTTAAATGCCAGCTTCTGTCAACATTAATTCAACTAAAAGCGTACTTCTTCAAGGACACACTTTATTCCTGCACTCTCGTCAGGGGCATCAGGCCACAAAGAAGCAATCGATATCTTCCAGAAAATAAATATTATAACGCATTAATATTTGAACATCATCTGCATCAATAGGGAACGAGAGATTTTCAAACAGCTACACAGGTATTTTAGTCTTGAAAGGATTATAGTGAGGATTCAGAGTCCCCACGAGGCTGGAGATGTATGTTTTACCTCAATGGCTCTGCGCGCCGCTTGAATAATAACTGGAACAGGCGTAGTGGCACGGTTCCTGGCACGGCTATGTGAATATCAGCTAGCTAAGTAATAACAGCTCGAACTAGATTTATTACACTGTGTACAAAAACTGACCCAACTCTCAGGAGTGCTATTTCAGACTCAAAAGACTGGACATTAGGAATCAGAAAGACATTTTCTTCTTCTTCTCTGCAACATAAAGACATTTGTCATGCCCAAGTCTTGCAGTAGAAACTGTTCCGTATATCATACACATTTGTGTTTTTCTGGTGTTTATGGAAATGTGCTAAATTTGAATTAGACTATTTGCAATTCTAGCACTGATCTAATTTTTTGGACACAAGATGCAACACCACCACACGGGTGCATTAATAACTAATGCTTTATTTACATTATCAGCTTGAAGTATGGTAACCTGTAGCTGGTTTATTTTATGTTTTTGACCCTACACGAGACAGATTATTATTATTTTTTTTTATAGCTGTCTGAACAAACAAATCAGGTATTTTTACGATCATAGGGTGCTGACGTCATCGGTCGGCACTGGCAGCACAGGGATTTCATAGCAGTGATAGCAGCAGTTGCTAAAACATGGTCTGGCTTTCCTCCTTCTTCTTGACTTTAAAAAATACAACTGACTATTTTCCATCCTCCAGGGCAAAATCCCAAGCATAATTTTTGATAAAATCGCATCCATTGGTTGAAAACAACGAGTGATCACAGAAATATACTCAAGATAACGCGAGCAAAGCTATCAGTGTGCGCACATATGTGACTTTTTGGGGACAGACGCTTCATTAGAGTCATACACGTATGTACAGTAGTTAAGAATGGGAACTGTTATGTTAGAACGCAATCATAATATGGGCTGTAATGTGAACGTAGCCCAATTGTGGAAATGAGCATGCTGCCAAATTATTGTGCAAGATCTTAAAAGAAAAAAAAAAAGATGTCAATAGAAGAGCAGCTTATATTTGACCAACTTCAATATTTTTCACAGTTGGTCACTCAAAAAGTAACAAGTCTTTCTGTGTAATCTATATAAATAAAAAAGTTCTACCTGTACATTGTTGAGAGCTCACTTTTTTAATGACAACTTTCATACGTTGGAGGACCTGGAAAAAATTCTCAGGAAAATTTGTGTCTGTCTGTTGAGCCAGATTGTGTCGCAGCATCTAGCGGTTGTTTTTACTCATTCAGCGATTTTGCCTCAAGCTGGGTGTGGCTATATGCGTTACTCAACAAAGCCATTCAATTCAGACCGATTTCCTCAAGGTGGGCGTGGTTATACGCATCACTCAACAGAGCCAATCAATGCAAAAGTTTACCTTGTATACAGAGTATGCCGAAGACACAAAAACAAGCGTAATGCACCTACAAGCAGCAAAACATCATCAATAAACAGACACAAGACTCATCATGGCTTACTTTTTAAAAAAATTATAAAAAATGGAACGTACGCTATGAAAATTTAACCTTGCGCCATAAGTGAAATCAAAATGTCAAATTAAGGTCATGTTCCGGATTTAACAATCTGCTTTAAAGTAAGCTGCCACATGTTCAATGGAGACAAACACCTGCACCAATAGACGTTGAAAATATTAACTAAACCAGTAAAATATTCAGTTTAGCTTTTCTTATTTACTGTGCTCAAGTGGTACAAGTGCATTTTTCCTGCGCTGGAGTTATATTTTAAGATAAAACTTAATCTTTAGCCGGACTCCTTTTTGTAATTCTCATATATGATTCACTTTCCGATTAACGAACAGGGAGTGTTGTGGCTAACGATGATAGAAGTACAACGTCGTGTAAACAAGGCGTAAGATCCAACCGTACAAAATTTTATTTCTTAAGTTAAGCAGAGAGTTCTGTCGTACAGAAAGACAGGCGGACGTATGTGGACTTCAACATGAAATAATCTCACTGATTACATTAAAGCATAACCTTTAACTATTTAAAATATATATATATGTAACCGCCAACGACAGGTACTTATGCTAGTATAAATTGTATGAAGTTGTATATACATTGTGGAGCTCTCACTATGCAATTTAATACCAGATTTTATTTTATTTATTTATTTTTAGCTGCATACTGCTTAAATTCTGCAAATGGTATGAAAAACACAAAGTACTTGCTTGATTGTTGGCGCCAACTTAAAGCTGTCTGCCTCATCAACGACGCAATCAAGGATGCTAAATAAAACCCCACTGTTTGTGCACCGATATGGAGAAGCACAGCTCTTGAAAGATATATCAGAGTAGACACTTTAGCAATTAGCCGCAGTATTTAAAGCCGTTCATCAAAGGGATGTAATATTTATCACCGTTATAGCCAGTGTTTCAAACGGCAAACCGTGTTCTAATTGTGCCTGGGCTTAAGGCGCTGCTGCATGACCAGCTTTTAGGGCTTATTTAACTCATAATGAAAGTGGCACATGAAGCAGCGGTAAAAGAAGTAGAGAGAGATGATACAGAAGGTATTCAATCAAATCCTCCCTTTGTAGAGATCTGGGACAAAGCTGTTGGTGCTTTTCTCCTCCATCATTGACTGAAGAGCGCATGTAGCCACACTCAGAGACGGCCCTTTCACTTAAGGCTCTAACCTGCACTTAGACTCTGACAATTCCACAGTCAGAGGCGAGGATTGTGGGAGTCATGTGGAAAGTCTTAAGTAATGTGTGTCAACTGTAGTTAAAATAGAGACAAACAGCCTAGGAAGCATGGCTCAAAATTCCATTTTAAATCCATTTCTAAACATTACATATTTTATTGCATGTAAATTGTTTCAGACTATTGTTTGATGTCATGTTTCATCTTCAGCCATTGCTCTAGGTACAACATCAGTGTCACTATATTTAATCTGTTACATCATATAACCTGTAAACAAAGGTGGAATCTCATCGTGATTCAGCATACCTACAGTACAAATCAGTCAAATTCTAAAAAAAAAAATTACAGTATAAAAACAAAACAAGTGATCTCAAACAGCTGTGCTGTCTTGCCAAGAAGCCCCAACTAACAATAAAGCTAATGAACAACTGTGGTTGTACAATAGAGGCTTGCAAAACAAAAGCCTGTCTAAGATTAATTATAGGCCAGATTAATTCGCTAAAGTGTCGACTATCCCTCTGAGGACTTTCAAACAATAATTAGGCCAAGCAAATCCCAGAGATCGCAGCAAAGTGGATGGAAAAAGAACAGAATCTGAAGTAATAAACGCATGTCAATTTTAACTAAAACAATTTATATGGGCTGAAATCAAAACCAAATGATACAGCGCACGTTGTATTGATTACAGTAGTTTCATAGACACTTTCATGGTGTAGAAAGCAATAAAAGCTGAGACCATGGATATAACTACGGACTTAAGTGGTATTCTGACGGTTTCACGAGGGCCGAACTGATTGAAATGCTCGGATTCGTTTGCGACATGTTTCTGTTGAAATTCATACTTGTTACATGTTACAAGGATACTTCAAAAACAAATGTCACCGTGTATATGTACAGCAGTCCATCATCAGGGAAAGGTCAAGCATCTGAGTAAACCAGAAACAAATCAGAAATGAACCCGCAGCCACAACTACCACGTAGAAATAAGATGTGGCACATAAAACACAAGGTGACCCTTTATGGCGTTAAGATATCCGCTTCTATTGCTCGCAGTTTGGTCTGCTAATGACTTTATACATGTTGCAGATAAAAACAAAGACATGTGGTGCTCTTCAAATGACAATAAATTTCCAAGGACTCCATGCCCTTTACCAGGGTATGGAGAGAAAGCGGATCACACGTTCGTAAAATTCATAGGTTAATAAACTCAAACTGCTCGGTTAGCTACATGCTCAACTTGTCAGCTTTGATTAAAGTGTTAGGATAGGGTGCTATACAAAGGATTACACAGTACTCTTGTGTACCATGCTTTGTTATTCTGAGTTACACCACAGACTGATATTGAATCATCCTTGTTTTAACCTGGAACAGTTTCTATAGCAATGTCTTATTCAAAGGGGCAGATTTGTTAGATGATCACAATCTAAGCCTAATAAACACCGGTCTGACTTTGAAATCATTTGTAACGTTTATGGATGGGTTTTTCTGAAGCTCAACCGAATCTCTCAAAAACAAAAAGTTTTACTACATGACAACAGGGGGCTCCGTAATCTCTGTACTTAGGAAATGAAAAGACAAACTTAAATTTTCCACATGCAGCAAACCAAAAATGCCATCTGCTTCTGTGTGCCGTCATCCTTTTATCGCGTGCACTGGAGTGTGCAGTCCGCGGTCAACCAAAAAAATGTATAATAATAGAGCTCGGAAAAAGATTAATATATTTATTATCGTTATTATCAGTGACATCATATTAATATGACACAATTTCAACTTTAATTAAATCAAGAAATCTTTAATATTATATAGGCTAGTAATGTGTAAAAAATAAATAAGTCTCGGTACATCTTTAATCAATTATTTTCATCAATAATACGGAAGAAGTGACATCAGCGCTGGTGACTTCGCGCTGGTGACTTTGGTAAGGTTTTGTTGAGGGAAGTTCCCTTTACCGACATTCACTGCAAACAGAGCAGGGAGTAGGGAGCAGCCTGTGAAGGACACTTCGAAATGGAACGCAGCTCGAGGCTCGAAAAACTCAATAATGCATATTTTGAGCGACTAAATTAAACATGTTTGATTTACTTGTAAGTTACAAGATCACCATAATCTTAAAATTTTAATTACATTTCGAAAAGTAACGAATTAAAATAAAATACATTTCAATTAAATCCTAATTATTTATTCTCCAAAGCCACAGGTAGCCGAAGCAGAGGGATGAAACAGTCACATGCGGCTCCAGTTTTGTAGCCAACCCCCAGTGGACATTCAAGGAACTGCACCTTCTGGGCTGTCCACTTGAAAAAAAACTTAAAACTAAGTGTAAATGTAATTAATAAAATGTACTATGTTGCTCATTAATTAAAGGTGCAGTTCTCTGTACAAATTTCTATGGTAAAACATCCTGGCATGGACTGTTTTCCTACAAAAGCACAGCCTAATGTTTGTTAGTCTTTACTTGACCAACAAATTGACTCATGGCACATTCACACTGGTCATGCTCATGCATGCATTACTGAGGGAGAAGCTCTTGGCATCATACTGTATAGAAATATGGAGTATTTAGAAGCTATTAGGGCAGAGGAAGCTCAGGGGTTAAGGTGTTGAACTGCTGATCCGAAAATCCCCGATTAAATCCTTAGTGCTGTTGTGCTGCCACTGTTGGGCCCTTGAGCAAGGTCCATTACTCTCAACTGCTCAGACACAACCAGGCGTCAAGCAGAACATTGCCTAAAGCATCAAACTGCAGACCAAAAACACACCTTCAACAGGATTCCCTAATGACAGTGGCCTCTTAATGTCCCCGATACATGGCAAAAAAAAAAGGTTCAGGACTGCTTTGAGAAACCTGGCAAAGATTTCATGGTGTTGACTTAGCTCCAAATTTTCACACTGTCTGATTAAGCATCTCTGGGATGTGCTGGACAAACGAGTATAATCCAACAAGGCCCTTCAGTACATCACAGCTCACAGGACTCAAAGATCTTAAGTTTTGCCTATCTAGTGTATGTCCTATTTGCGTCCATCGTTTCCACCACATGCGAAATGTCCAGTTCTGAAATGAAACTGGAGTTCTTCCTTTCCCTAAAACCTGCAGGTTAGTCAAGCCAATCAGAGTCCACCTGCTTGTTTAATTGCAACTCCCACTGAGC
>JAOTQY010000039.1:5121126-5131481 GCA_026413445.1 Dolichallabes microphthalmus
TGGGATAGGCTCCAGGCCCCCGCGACCCTGTATATAAGGATAAAGCAGTACAGAAAATGAATGAATGAATGAATAAACACGTTTGTTAATACAGTATGTTGCTGGTTTACTAAACTCTATTATTTGGTCTAGCCCACTGAAGACAAGATGTTACCTAATATGTAGAATTCTTGGTTCTTAACTAAGTGGCTCATCAGTGTTTGAAACCTCACTCAAAAATATTAAATATTAATTGAAAAAAACATATTTAAGCTTTTGTTTCTATCCATACAAAAAACAGAATATTTGTTTATGTTGCTAAGCAACCAGAGCTTAGTACTAACACTGGATTGCATGGTGCAAGAATTGTTTATTCTGTTCTGCTGAATAAAATCAGTGTAATGCAGTGATTTTATTAAGTGAACGCCCCCTGGCAGCTTATTGCTCAATTCAATGCCCCTGGTGTGAACACATGAGCAGCCATGAACACCTGACATACCGTTTAACCCTGTAATTCATTAATTGACACATAAACAAAAGTCTAACTCAAATCCTTTGCAAAGTGTGCTTAATAAGTGAGCTCGCCTGCTCTCAGGCCTCATAGTCTGCATGCTCGCTTTGTGCTCAGTAAAGATCAGGCCCGGAACAAGAAGAACAAAAATGGTGACTCTCTAATAAATACTGTCACCCACGCAAATACAGACAAGACAATTTTTTTAGTCGACCCGTGCAGAAGTTTCCTCCAAGCTTCCTCCCGCCACCATAACTGCCGCATCAGTTGCCATGGAAACTGTACGCCTTGAAGGGGGGGAAAAAACGCATACAGTACAGGCCTAAATTGCTGAAAGAATAAGGGAGTCGAGATCAAATGAGGGAAAAACAAGTTGTTGATCAAATATCAGGGGTCTCTTAAACACAATGTCAAAGCACTGAACTGTGCAGTTGCACAGTGGGATTGCCCATTAGTGCAGCGGTTCACACTCACACACTTTTAAAAAAATAAATAAAAAATGTGGTCCAGGGACTCCCTGACACTATGTGAGGGACTGCATGCCACAGTGAAATGAGATTGTTTCCTAAGCACATTACATTACAGGAAATTCAGCTTATGAGGTAAATCAGGTTAGAGACTAAATACGGAATTCCAGTACGCTATTAATTACACACTTCGGCTCTTTTTTCGTCTGATGAATGCATGTCCATTCCAGGACTGAAACCCAGTTGGCTGGTATGAATATTTTAAAACTACTCATCTCCTGGGATTTTCACACACAATAGTCTCTAGGGTTTACAGAGAATTATGCAAAGACTAGACAATAAAAGTGTGTGGTAGTTCTACATGCAGAAATACCTTGTTGGGAGAGATCTGACCAGACAGGTTTGAACTCACAGGAAGGCCACAGTAACTCAAACACTCTTTACAAACATGGTGAGCAGAAAAGCATCTCAGAATTCACAACATGCAAACCCTGGAGGCAGACAGGCTACAAGAGCAGGAGATCACATCAGGTTACTCTTCTGTTAGCCATTTAGGTTAAGTAAAGAAAAATTCAAATGTAGCTTGTTACAAAAAAAAATAAAACTGCAAATCCCTCTGCATTGAAGAATTTCCTATCATGGAACATGTAAATAAAAACATACCATACTTCACATTAAGCTTAGTTTATGTAAATTAGTTTGTGTGCTAAATGTTTGATTTGCCCTGCAATAAAAATCTGTTTCAGAAGCATTCAGGAATAGAAACTTAACCAACACCACTGGAACTATTAGATTACAAATATATAAAATAAGACTGTCAAACATTAATCGATAATCAATTAACTGGTGTTAATATTACATTTTTTTTGCTTTGTTAATATTTTTTTGTAGCTCATGAATCTTAACTCGTTAACCACAAGAAGGCACACTTGCACAGTTTTGGACATCATACTTTTAACTGCATTGTTTTGGAATGGGGACAGACTAAACCTTATTGCAATTTTTTTTTGTGTGTGTGTGTGTTTGTTTAAACTATTTTGCCTTTATTAATTTGTCACACGTAAATATTGTGTTGAGATTGAACTGCTTAAATAAAAATTTTAAAAAAGCCCTGCACTGCAAAAAATAAATAAATAAATAAATCTTTGCAATCTTAAATATGGCTATGTAATAAATATATTTAAATATATCAGCAGCTTACTTACTATATTAATTTGTCACACGTAAATATTGTGTTGCGATTAAACTGCTTAAATAAAAATAAAATAAAACCCTGGGGGAAAAAAATGCATTTTGTTAACATGTTCAACTATTGATTATGAAATATGTGAAATTTGCAACCCTAGTTTTACATTTTTGCTTTGAAATCAAAATCAGACATCCAGTGCTATTTGTGTTGGATAAGAACTATTTGCAGGTTTAAGTTGCAGTTACATGCTTTTTTTTTTTAAAGCAGAAATTAATAATGACCTCAGGTTTAAAAAATAAAAATACACATGGCAAGACATAACAGGTACAGTAACTGCGCTAGGAAAAGCCATGTCATTTAATGAATGTTTCGTTATAAATAACAGCTAAATAGACTAAGGCAGCCACATTTTATCAACCAGGTGTACCAAACCTGCAAGGCTGTCGTCTAACAAACCATTGACGGAAGACTATCTTTAGTAATGTGACATTTTATATTTTTTCCAAGCTGAGCCGAGGCGGTGTTCTTCAGATAATGTACAGAGCTGACCTGAATATAATTACTTGACCTAGACTAAGAACAGCACTTACTCTAGGTTCTCTGGGCATGTGAAATTGCTTTTCAGCAAGGTTAATGAACTCGGAATTAGAACAATAGGAATAAACAATGCAACCCAATCTACACAGTGAACAATTTTAAACCCATACAGGACCTCGGGGTTTGTGCCAGGCCTGATTCTATTTTCTCCTTGAGAAAAAGCCCCCGGAGTTCTCCTACACTTGATTCAGAATTAACCCTCATACCCTCATGTCCCTTTAACCTTTCAACACGATCTCATGATTGCCCATTTTGTAGGGACACGTCATATGAATTAGGGAAACTGAATATGAATACATTATTTGAAATGAACAGATAATGTGCTTTAACTGGATAAGAATACAGAATGACCGCACTCAATAAAGTGAATGTGAGGTGCATTTACAAGGGTGCATTTATTAGTAAATGGTCAGGGTTTCTGTGGTTTTCAACAACTTTGATAATATTTAATTAGCTTTCTGGTTCAGGCTATACTTGCTTTAAGTTTCAAATCAAATACAGATACAAATATTTGAAGCACTTCCACATACAAATACAGAAACAGATTGAGACAATGTCATTGTGCAACAGTATTTTGGGGTTCTGATAAGATCATAGCTCTCGGTGTGAAACACAGCTAAAAAGAATGTGTGTCAGATAACTGACTTTGTTTATTTCTTTGCACGGTTAAAATGAATAAATAAATAAACCTGTCCGAGACCAACATAACTGTTTCCGGTAATGGAAAACCGATGGCTCTTTGGCGGTACAGAATGCGGACTCCCTGGAAATGGATGCGACTGTAGACTTTGGCTTGGTTGAAGTGACTTTCCACGCGTTTTCTTTAAATTACTCAAACCCGATCAATACTTCTCAGCAGGGTGATCCTAAAGGTCTTCCCTAATGCACAGTTCTTTAAATAAAAGTCTCCCTAGCTGTATTTAAAGGTGCACAATGGCTGGTTTGACTGGGCAATTAGTAGTGACGCTGTGAACTTGTCACGAGTTAAGAAGCAACTGATTTTCTCACCAACTGCGACAGTTGCAAACAAAGCCCTTCACTGCAAAAAAAATAATAAAAAAAACAGCTTACTCACTATATAACAAATGTAATAAGGAATCTTTTTTTGTTTTTTATCAATTCCAAGCCTGACACCTAAAAAGGCTTGAAATAAGCCAAATCAACTGCCAATCTCTGGAACAAGACTATTTCAAGCTTGAAATTATTCTAAAAATAACTTCTTTTTTTTTCTAAGCTACCTTTATTTATTTATGAACAATACGCCTGTATGCTAAATTACCCCAACCATCCTTTGCATCTAAGAAGAAAAATTGTGGCTTAGGGTAAATGGCCTTATCTATCATTGCAGCTTTTAACATCCACAAACACACTTTAAAGAATTTAGCACCGTCAGCAACAAACTCGTCCTCTGGGAGACTTTATGCATTACGAACTCCATGCGGTGCAGATGTTGCCAGTATGAAGAATGAAAGCTACTGACACTTAAAGTTGGTAAGAGGCAGTAGGGGGAATTGTTGGGGAATAAATTTGATCACTGCCCTTCACAAGGCTGCAAAAGTGCCATTCAGAGTGTTTGTGACAGTAATATGTCACATAAACAAAGGGAACAATAGGAACGGCCAAAACGAGAAAAAAAAAAAGAAAAAAAAAAAAAGAACCATCTTATCTGTAATGAAGAAAACAAAACATAAGGGTACTAAGGGTATAACACAATGCCACTATCCTAATATTCATTTATAAATAGTGATGGCCTAAACTAAAGAAAGTTCTTTTTCATTTTTTTTTTTTTATTTGTACTGGTCTGTGTTTTATTTTTGTTTGTACTGTAACTGCATGTAACATATTTCCAAAAGGTAAATTGCACAAAATATATACAAACTAGTAGCCTGATTTAAATTCAGGCAGTTACTAAGTATAAGTGAATGATCTCGGGATGCTGATTAATCATTAATTGATTAATTGCCATTAAGAATATATAACCGCTTAAAATAAAAGATCGAACCAATAATGTTTTGCATAATATTTCTCTTTAGCTGGTATGACTATTAACTTGGTTACCAGAAGGTAGTGCACTGCTGCACTAGGTAGTGTGCTATATCAGACATCATACTTTTAGCAGAAATGAGGAAAAAAAAGAGCAGCATTTTCGATATTTTGCATTAGTTTTTTTTTTATTCTGTTACTTTGTATCATGTAACTAATTGTGCTGCTAAAACTATTTACTATGTTTAAAAAAAACTTTAACTAAGAAAAAAGTAATATCACTAATAACTGATTTTTTTTAAACATGTTCTATTAACTATTAAGTGAAATGTATACAATTTGAAATCCTATAATGAGCACTGCTGCTAACTCTGATATCAAATGGGTGTGATCCAAATTCTTGCTGCTACTATGTAGCCAAGAGATGAGGAGAATAAACCATGGAGGAGGTGGACAGTCCTGTAAATCTCAAAAGTTTCTCTTTGGAATTCTGCTTAAGAATAGCTCAAGCTAACTAACAGTTCCACAGAGGTGGAAAGAGTAACAAAATTTTGTACAAGTAAAAGTACTGTTACTTTAGTGAACTTTTACTGAAGTACAAGTGAAGGTACAGTAATAAAAATCTACTCAAGTAAAAGTAAAAAATGGCTCATAAAAAATTTACTCATAGTAAAAGTTCCTTTTTTTTGTGTTTTTTTTTAACAGCGGGGGTGGGATGGGGGATGGAACACCCTTGCATAACAAATCTGTTCCCTTTGTTGTGCTTGAAATCGAGCGGTCGATTAAATATGACCAGGGGTTTGCTTCATAAGAATTTGTTGGCATTTCACTTTTAGCTGTCTGACATCTGTTTTGTCCGTCTCCATCGTTCTTGTGAATTTAGCGCCTTTGTTCTCCACGCCCAATCAATCAATCAGTGCAGTGGTTTCCGGGGTGCAATTTTTTTCCTACCCCGTTGTATTATTTGTATTATTTTTCATTTTCATTCATTTATTTTTTTACTCAGTAGCGAATATGATTTATAATGTAGTGATATAAAATACTTTAAACAAAACATACTTAAGTAAAAATAAAATTACAGATTTCAAAAACTACTTTATTAATTACTAGTAATGCGAGTAAATGTAATTCATTACTTTCCACCTCTGGTGTTCCAGGGTTGAATCCCAAATAGTGTACAGTGGAAAATAGTGGAAAGCTACACTTCTAGGAAAGGTGTAGAATCCCTTGTCCCACACACCAAGTGGTGACCTTGTTCAGGGGTTAGAGAGGAATTTGTGATTTAGTCTCATGTTAGACGCTAATTATCCGTGTATCTCACAGTCATGAACTGAGCGGTGAAGTGCGTCATGAACCTGTGACCCACACTGGCGTAAGCATGGGCTCAGCAGTAATAAAAGATCAAAACAACAGTTTGGAGGCAGTTAGGAACAACTTAGAAGTAACCAAGGAGAGAAAGTGTTTCCATGATACAGTAGGTTTTTCCAGAACTGCGGACCGTACCAACTTTCACCCATGATCACATCTGATACCAAACATGAAACTGTCAAAAAAATTTTTTTTTATAAAATTTAATCAAATTTATCACAATTTAATAAAACTTTTATAAAATGTAATAAAAATCCAAATATCTGTATTTCTATCTGTTTAGAACATTATCTATTTAAAAAAAAAAAAAAAACCTTTACTTCTAATTTACTTGTAATCTTTAGGTACATCCCTTGACCAACCTGCTTTCAAAGATAATGCTTGACAGATTAAACAGACATTTTCTTCATATATTTTCTCCTGTTGCGTAGAGATGACACAGATAAGATACGCAGTTTCAATATATGGCGCACAGCGGTGAATAATTTCGAACAGATATCAGAGAAAACATGTCTAACAAATGGAAGTACATTTTAAAAATTATGTTTTGAAAATGGCAGAGATTGCTGGGGTTGATAAACTTTCTACTTATCTACAATAAGTCTGTTGGTGTGAGAGTTTAACTGCAAACATGATAAAGCTTGGTAAAAAACAACGGTATCAAGGTATCAGTAATATTGTAGCGTACACACTCCTGTTACACAGTGATGCACAACTCGTTCATCTAATACCGACATTTAGGGATCATTTCTACTTATAAATGTTTGGTCATTTTTTCCAAATTAAAATAACTGCCTTTTGTGTAAAGTGTAGCTTTACCCTCAGGATGATGGCGTTAGTATCACATCCAAATTTTGGAAAGCCAAGAGGCCAAGCTGTAGAATCATAGCCAGGCATGAATCAGGCCAGTACAGAGATGCGAAGGCATGAAACAAGAAACCAGGCGAAACAACAGTGATGAATATAGGCGGAATGACAGAGTAAGGCTTTGTAATGCACACTGAGACAATGTCACTGTCGCCATGGGAGAGCGAGATCATGATGAGTAGAAAGAACCAGCTGGCTGGCATAGCATATGACAAATGTGCTTTCTGCCTTCTCGTGTGTTTTTGTGGGTGTTCTAGTGCGTGAGCCTGTAGTATCTGCTTAATTCTTATCTTTATAACAGCAATACAATTTTTGACTTCTCTCTCTCTCGCGCTACCTATTTACATACTGTATATCTGTAAGCAGATTCAAATATAGACACAAACAGGGGGTGCGCCCAACTGTTTGATTACAAGTTCACATAGTATGGTTGAGGCTAGAGATTTGTGTCAGGACTCGGATCCCATAAGATTCCCATGGACAGGGGTTTTACTTACAGGACAAAACAACACGAACCTGTGGCATTGTGCGGTGCTTTACAGCTTTTACATGCTTGGTTTGAATGTACTGTAGTTACGAGTTTGTTTATATTTCAGAAAATCGAACCAACAAATTTATGAAATGTGAGCAGGTATGAAGTGGGATCATTTTTTTTAAACCAGGCATATAAAAGAACGATAGATGGGCAGATGGATAGGCCACTCCCCCTTTAGCCATAAATAAGAATACAAATATTTGGAGCTAAAAAGATATTGAAATCGTATGTGCTATACTCTTTTCCATCTGTCCATCTTTCTATCTAACTATATTTGCATTTCATATACAACAATCAACCATAACATTAAAACCATAAAAGACTGACGAACATTAACACATTATCATCAATTATATACCAGTCAACGAGTGACAGGATCATGGACACTCACGGCTCATTTATGCCTGTAGGGACCAAAGGACGGCCCATCCAGTCCAATCCAACAGAAAAAAAGGCAATGCAGCACGACTTGTCAAAAAAGTCTTTGCTGGTCACGAAAGAAAGGCACCAGAACACCCAGTGCACCACAGCCTGCCATGCACTGTGGACAGCAGGCAGAGAGCCCAAGACTGTCAAGATGGCCTCCAAATTCCCCAGATCCCAGGCCGATCAAGCGCCCATGTGATGTGGAGTCATGTCTCAAGGTGCCAGAGCTGTCCTGGCAGCACATGGGGAACCTACACAATATTGTGCATAATGTTTTTTGCTGTAATGTTATGGATGATTCGGTTAGTAATGAAGCTGTGTTCACATCCCTAGGCATTAAAATGCATCTCCCTTAAAAAATGACATTAAACAGCGGGACACTGAGTAATCAGCTTATTTAGGTTTTTTTCCTTGCTGTTTCTCCATGTTGGTGTAATGAGTATCATTACCTTACAAACACCGTCCTTTGTAAATACAGGTTACACAGGCATTACATGGCTGTAGCGATAAAGAAGAGTGGGATTGGAAAGCCTTTCCCTGGTATTTAATCTTCATTTAGATGCAAGATGGATGAAGCAGGAATTGTTTGACACTTTGAATGGTTAAAGGTTAAAAGGAAAGTGGATTTCTTCTGCAAAAAAAAAAAAAATCATAATCCTTCTGGATTTTTTTTCCTGTGGATTTAATTCACTCTTAATTATCCTTCAAGTGTAATTACACATCAGCGTTTGGATTTTCTTTTAGTAGCCACAACTGAATTGTTTGTTTGGTTTTTAATTACTAAGGATAAGGTAATTTGGTCGACTATATTTAGTTAGTAGAAATAGGACTAGACTTTGCAAAAACCTTTTGTTTAATGCATCTGCACACCGGAACTAACCCAAGGGCAAAACGTTGTGCAAAAGTGGGTTAAAAAATTCTGATGCGTGTGTGGATCGTAAAGTGCTACAGTACATGTTACCCAAAATTATTAAAAAGACAACTTACAAAGTACCTGAATGAAGGCTAACAGAGCAGTGACTGACCACTTTAATATGAACATCTCTACCACTGCTTATTGAAGCAATTATTCAAATCACGTAGATACACACCACAAGCTTCAGATATTGTTCACATAAAACTTTTGATCAATGACTTTGGTTTCAGACATACCACACATACCACTGTTTACCCAAAATGGGGTGAAGGGGAGAAAAAAACAAACAAGCAAACAAAAAAAACAGTGAGCAGCAGTTCAGTAAAGAGAAACACCTTGTTGATCAGAGAGGTCAGATGAGAATGGCCAGAATAGTTCAAGCTGACAGGAAGTCAGCTCACATAGCCACTCTCTCCACCATGGTGGGCAGAAAAGCATCTCGGAGCATGCAGCACACCAAACCTTGAAGAATGCAGTGTCATTGTCCATTAGCAATGTCTTTCTTCTCTTTTTGAAAAAACGCATAGTGCATCTTTATTCTATTTAGTAATTGCTGATACAGTTCCCTCTAGACCTTTTAATATTGTTGATTAATGTTCTATCCTGTAACTAATCTCAAATGATGTCGGGGGTTGGGTGGTGATAGACAAAGTACAAATAGACGGACTTCAAATGACTTCAAAGGACATTCAAAGGACTTCGGAATTTTGTTTGACCATCTTAAGCTTTGATTACAGCATGCACTACGGTGGCCAATTCATGCATGAAAATTATTCTTCATGCTCCCAGAACCACTCTTGTTAAAAATAAAAAAAATATATAAAAAACAATCCTGGAATATACCTGTGCATCAGGGAAGAAAAAAAAACATAGATGTAATCACCTGGTCATTCAGTACACTCAAAAAGTCAGCTGACTATTTTATTGCCACATTACGTTGCTGAGGCTAGACCTTACCAACTGGAGAAACCCCAGAGCATAACTCTGCCTCCAGAGGTTTGTACAGTGGGCACTATATATGAGTGGCGCATCGCTTCATGTGCATCCCTTCTTACCCTGAAGCACACATCACTCTGGAATAGGGTCAATCTGAACTTATCAGACTGCATGACCTTTTTCCATTGCTCCAAACTCCGAACGTTATGCTTCCTAACAAATGGTAGCCCGTTTTCTAATGAGTTTCGATAATGATTTTCTTATGGCCACACAGCTGGTTAGTTCTAATATTGTAAGTTCTCTTAATATCTGGCATGTTTACATACTCTTACTTTCACTATTAAACATAGTTGTGATTTCTTCTGTCGATTTTTTGAAGGATGCAACTCCATGTTTTTAAATGATCTCTCATCACAGCTATTCATCTTTTTTTAACAATCACAGTTCTTTGATAAAGTTGACGCACTACCCTTTTAGGTTTTAATACACAGTATATTCAATACAATATATCAGGGGTACTCAAATATAATTGTGAAAGGTCCACTTACCAAATTTCTATACAGTTCGGGGTCCAAATTCAA
>JAOTQY010000039.1:5184895-5198130 GCA_026413445.1 Dolichallabes microphthalmus
TGGACTTCTTGTCGTGAGTGCAAATCTGACATTAAGCTACGCGTGAAAACTGTTTAAGTAGTGCGACCGCATCCACAGTAGTGTTTAGCACCTCCAGGGTCGAGGGTTTGATTCCTGCCTGAGGTGTGTTTGTGTGTTTACAGCATGTTCTCCTCATTGGTTTGTTTTGTTTCCTCCAGTTGTACCAGTTTCCATCCACAGTCCAAAGACATGCAGACTAGGTTAATTGGGGTCACCAAATTGCCCATAGTGTGTGTGTGTGTGTGTGTGTGTGTGTGTGTGTGTGTGTGTGTGTGTGTGTGTGTATGCGATGGATTGGCAACCTGTTCAGGGTACCTTACCCCATGCCCAAAGTAACTTGTGACAGGCTCTTTATGTAGAAGGTGAATGGGGTGAAATTAAGTACATTACATTCAGTCTTGGTTATTATTTAAAAAAAAATTAATGTGAACTGTGCAGCACATTGATCGATTTAAGACAGATTTAAAAAAAATAAATAATAAACTGAAATATAGGATGATGATGAAGCATTTCAGTGGTGGGTTAGTGAGGCAACTGACCTCATAAACATTTAGGGTGGTGATGTAGAAGGAAAATTGGAAGGTACGTATGTCAACCGCTCAATATTTGAAGATCCCGAAAGGAACCTTAGGAAAAGGTAGAAGTTTAGAGGTACGTGGTCGTATTGAAAGCATAGAATGAACAGCCTAAAACTAAAAAGAAATAATTAAAAGGTTTCATCAAAAATCTTGAAGGTGAATATAGACAAAATCCCATAGACTTTCATGTTGTCTCAAAAGTACTGACCACTATGGTGGAAACTCCTACTTCAATAATAATGTATAAACCGCTAAAAGAAGAAAGTGTATGTTCTGGTTGGTTTTAATGTTTCTTGTGGTGTATTGCAGGGTTGGAGCCTCCTTGATACGAGCATGACATCAAAAAAGGTTTCTGCAGCTGTACTTCAAGGTACTGCTTTTCTACAGAAAGATTATTGCTATATGAGAGGGATTGGTTGCGAATGCTCTTTGTATATGTCTAGAGAATGTTTTAGCTTGTTTAAGCTTTCATTTCTTGTTCGTTTTCTCTTCCATCATCCAGATGTTGTGGCATACGTGGATGTGTGGTCTGCGAGTAAGATGGAGAATTACTCAGATCCCTTTATTCAACAACTTCGCGATATGGGAGCTCACGTGAGAGAGCTTGCTGAATGTTTTTGCACACATGCTTTCATAGTTTTTAAATCATTAATTGATAAATTCTTTTTTTATTGTGCAATTCCAGGTGTGTAAAACCTTCAACAAAAAAGTAACACACGTAGTGTTTAAACATGGTCATCGAGCCACATGGAACAAAGCGAAGAAAATGGGTGTAAAGATGGTGTCTGTCCACTGGGTGGCCAGGTAAGCCTAAAAACCCACAAGCTGGCATGTGTACAGACTTTCAGAAACATGGACTGGAGAGGATCTTTTGGTGTTCCAATTTTAATGCAGACAATCAATGAACCCATGTTTAATAGTAGTTAATGGCTTGACTTCTCCAAGTATTGAAGAAACAGATACACCTTGAGTCACTGTTTAAAATATAAGTGTATCATGAGTCGTCTGACCCGATTTATTTATTTATTTATTTTCTGACCTGATAATTTTCCATTGTAATAAATTTCATAATCTATTCAATAGGTAAATATTACCCATGTGAACATTTGATCCTAAGGTAATAAATATGTTTTGCCCCATGTGGGGGTAACATTAGGTAACTTGACGAGATTTCCAGAACCAAATTTTGTATCCATTCCACATTAACAAACTGTGAGGAAGGGGCACTGATTTTCTGGGGATTGGTCGGAAAGAATGGAAGGCCTAACCTAATCTCAACGTTTAGATAAAAAAAAAAATTGCCTCATTCCTTCTGTTATTGATCCTCTGCAGGCGTGTGTCTACCATTTCATCAACAACAATTTATTTCTGTTAGTAAGTACGTTCAAGTTATATTTCGCAGCCTAAAAATACCATAAAGATCACCTGATAATATCTGATTTGTTATAACAACATGATTAACGTTACCTCAGGTGGTGTAGAAATACGTGATTCCCCTTTGGATTGAACTAGTTAGCTGGGCTATGCAAAGAAAGAATTTCACTGTGCAGTAATGTATATGGGACAAATACAAAATGTGTGGCTTAACTCCAATTTAACTAGGACCTCAACACTGATGGTTCAGAGGCAATTCAGAATGACTTGGAAGCTATCACTAAAGATACAAATTAATAATGTTTAAGAAGACATTACGTTGTCCGATGTCCTTTCTTGCTGAAAGTGCTTCCATGACTGGTTTTGTGTGTTGGTTTTGCCCGTGGAATCTGTCCAGAAGTGGGCGGGACCATGTCAGACAGATGTCGTGACCTCACCTGCAAAAGATCAATGTTTCTGGCAGATTGAATGCTTCACAGCAAGTATAACAGTTTTTAGCATGTCAAGTTAGAATCTCTAATCAGAATGTTTTCAATCAGATTGAAGAAATTTAGTCCATGTAAATGTAGGTATTGATAATTAGACATAAGACCAATACATTTTCTGTTCTGTGCAGGTGTAAAGAGAACAACGAACACGCTGATGAAGACCTTTTCCCTGCCCACAATGAGGAGTCCCAACTTAGTCTCTTGAAAAAAAGAACAGTAAGTCTATTGGTGCAGCCATTTTCTTTGTCTGCTTTGGCATATAGAGTTTATTGTCCGGCAGATTGGATATGAAACCATAAATTATTTAACATAATACATGTCTGTACGTGTTTTTTTTTTTTTTTTTTGCAGCACCGTTGTATGCAGCCCAGAGACATGCCTGTCAGCACCCCCAAAAGGCTGAAGAGAAAGTTTGACAAAATGATGGAAGAACTAGGTCGCTCTCCCCCCATAGGCAAGAAAACAAATGCAAACACTCTGGATTTTACCTTTTACAACAATCTCATGTTATCTTGGATGAAAACAGAACAGCCAGTGGGCATACGAGTCTGGAATGATTGACACCTGCACAAGCATCTTAACCTCTCTGATTTCGTGGACATAGTATTATTAACCATACTTCCCCAAATTTACATTTAAGCATTTGGCAGACGCCCTTATTCAGAGCGACTTACATTTTCATCTCATATCTTTCCTTAATAGTTTTTAAACCAGTGCTCTTAATGTGTGCAAGCGAATCTTTTACGGTCTTTTATCAATCATCACAGATGCAGTCAAACAGTTTGACTAGATGTTATTCCTCTTCAGCGTCTGCCTCGGTAGGACTTGACATGAGATGTGTGCTTGTACAGTTACAGATACAGACACATCTCCATTCATTATTGATGAGGAGAACGGGATAGTGTACAGTCCCTCGTCTAGAAGGGCTGACACCATGGCTCAGCGGTTAAGGGAAATGAGAAAACAGCGGGAGAATCTCTCTCCAACTGGTATGCTTACACTTTTTTTTTGCTTTCTTTTCTTTTTCTTTCGAATGCCTTTAGAAGTTTTTATGTTATGTTTTTTTCCCCCTCATTTTTGAGTGTAGAGAATGTATCATACGGCTTTTCTTTTTATCAGCTTCCCAAATTCAGGGCTCGCAAACAGATGACTCTATAAGGCCATTGCTTGGGGACACGCCCACAGACTTAAACTTGCTGCTACTGGGTGAGACTTTATATCTGTTTTGTTACTGTGAATGATGTTGACATGAATGTACAATGGCATTATGAGTAAGACAAGAGTAATCATATTACACTTTTCCTTTTGTATTGCTCGATGAGTAAAATCTGATTTACGTACATATCCATTGTACCGTGTTTAAAAAGTTTTTTATCATACTCTGTATCGTTATGTGTCCAGTCTGGTTCAATTTAATTTTGATTTAATTTCATACAGAGGAAGACGAAGGAGCTTCAGATTGCTTATCACACACCAGCTACTGCTCCAGCAGTGAGAAAGGAGTGAAAGAGCACCACAAAACAATATTGACTAAGACATCTGTAAGCTGTGTTGAGAAGTCGCCTCCTGACCCAGACGGCAGTGTGAGCTTCAGCTCTTCAGGGGTTAAAGAACTAGTTGAAGTCCCATCGCTACAACATAAAAGGCTACGCAGATCCTCTTCTGGAGTGACAAAACAGTCTTCTTTAGATTCTTACATGTGTACAGCAACATCGCAAAAATCAGCCTCACCTCTTTTATCTGAGCCTAAAACTGGAGCAACGGGACCTAGAAAGTCATTAGATAATAGGAGAAAATCCCAAATCAGGTCTTCTTTAAGCAGTACGGAAACTAGATTAAGCCGAATTCCACAAAGCACAAAAGAAACAAAGCCGAACACTGAGTCTGGCGATTGTGACCCGTCACGTTTGCCGAAATTCGCGTGTTCACCTAAAAGCAGTGACCTGAAAGTTCGGAAACAAAAGCAAGCAGACGTGTCAGGATCCCGTGGCTGTTTTGACGCTCGTAACAATAACAACGATGACAGCGTGTTTGAGGACTATTTCACTTCTGCGAATGACGCGCCAAAGCGGAAAGTCCTGGTCGTTCACTCGACTTCTGAAACTGAGCATTTGCCGTCTTTTGAACTGGAGCCTCTAAACAAAACTAGACGTAAGAGCCATTCACAGGAAAACTGCAGCAGAAACAGAAAATCCAAAACCTTAAATGATAGAGGAGTCATGGAGGCATTGTGCCCGCCAGAGGAAGAGATGCTGGCCGCGTGTATGGGTGCGTCTCTCCCAGGCCCGAAGGAATCCAAATGTGAGAAGCCAGATCAGGAGCCGTTTTCAAAGAAACAGAGGAGGAGAACCAAGCAGAACCTGGTTACGCTTTCAGAAAGTAAGGATGATCGAGAGGTGTCCAAACATTCCTGAACTTTCTTACAGTTAAAAAGAAGACACATTTATGAATGTAACACAAGAACATAGTATTATTAACCATACAAGCATAATATAAAATCATAAATGACCTGACAATATTTTTCTAATCTTATAAATCTATATTGATCTTTCTGTTCTAGCTGTTGTTTTTTTGTTATTTTTTGTTTTCTAATGCATGTTGGTACACAATTCTAAATCTAATGCATGTTGGTACACAATAATCAGCTCTTTTGTGCTTTGTTTAGCTTAATTACTAGTTTGTAATAAAACATTTAATTAAGCTTGCGTGTCCTATATCACTATGAAAGCCTAAGGCAATGTTTATGAAGGCACTCGACTGCACAAATGCACCTGTGGTGTGCTGCTTTAGTCTAAAGAGGTCTTTTTTTGTTTTTTTTTTGCGTATTTTCATTTGTAGGCACACACAGTAAAAGCACTTCAGATGGGCTCACTGACAGCTGTACTGAATTGTGTAGCGACATGAACACAAAACGGATTGTGCAAATGGATAAGTACATGAAGGTAAAGTACTGTAATTCGAGCTACAACCTTTTTTAAAAAAAAGTGTAGTTTAGTTTCTCATTTATTTATTTATTTATTTTTTTTCATTCATGCATGCGTTCACAGAATTGTTCACAAATTGTTTGACATGTGATATCTGAGCAATGAACAACTGAAAGGGTAGTTTATCTGAAATGGTCAGGGAGGGAGGTTGCACTTTGGCAAAGCTCCAAATGTTTGTGAATGTAATCATGGGAAATGAGAGATTGTGAACGTGTGCTTTGTTACCTCTAGTTTCCTGACCAACACCCAGAAGTGCATTTATATATTTAGTGAATTATTTATTTATTCATTTTAAGCTACAGTGTAACTTGGAATAGGGCTCTCACATATGTCTAACTCGAGCGGGCTTTTGGGAACTCCCTTCAGAGAGTGCCATCTCTGTAGACCATTGCAGCCTGCTTCAGAAATGGAGCATAATAAGTAGCTTTGACGACGTGACTGTTTTCCCTTGCGCTTTTGTTGCCTTTTTTTTTACTTCCTGTGTGTGTGTTGTCTTTGCTTTTGGGACGTTGCACCTGGTTGAGTCCTCCTTTCGCGCTCCTTCAGCCTTGAAGAGACTCGCTCTTGTTTGCCGTCTGCTACAAGGGGTTTTCATCTCTCTGTGATCTTTATTTGATTTTACTTATATCTGACCTGTGTCCAAGAGCACATTCAGTCATGTAGGCAGGTGAGAAGCTCGATTGTTCCAGTGAGTTCCATTCTGCAGAGGTTTTCAGACATGGCCGCTTCACCTCACCTCCAGAAGACTAGTGTTAAATGGAGTGCACTAGCAGCTAATTTGTTGGCTTGTATCAAAGGAGATCAAAGGGGAGGCCTGGCTGACCTAATTCGAGAGGTTGATCTTGGGTATGATAAAGTGATGCAAGGGTTCAAACCTGTTCTTTAGAGAATAAAACCTCTCCTCTTCTGTCTGAGGTGTATTTCAGTCATGAGCATTAACTTGTACAGTTAAAGAAATGGTAAAATACGAAACCTTTAAATCCTTTAAATTTAAAAAAAAAAAAGCTCACCTCATTCCCCTGGTAAATGCCTAATGGAACATCATGCACTCTTGCAGTTTAAGTTTGACTAATAATGTCTTTGAACCTATCCACATTCTGTTATTGTTTGTTACAACAAGAGTTTAAAGGCATTTTAACCATTCGTTGGTTACTTGAGTATCATGCCCATATTCTAACTCCTAAAATATTACCCAGCCAGCCTTGCATATCCACCCCTCCATTATCCACACTTCCTATCCTGTTTAAGGTCACTACCGGGGTGGAGCAAGACATTGCAGGGTACAAGCACACACACCCAATTATAGTCTACAGGCAATGTGGAAACACCAATCAACCTACATTGTCTACGAACGACATGGGAAGGGAACCTGAGCACCCCAAGGAAACCCACCAAGTGTGAGAAGAGCAGGCACACAGATCCCACACACTCAGCCCTGGAGGTATGAGGTGATCATACTAACCAGTAAGGCACCATACCACCAGGTTTGCACATGTGCATCCTGACATTTGTGCCCATTCTCTTTGGCTAAATTGCTAGCATGTTGGTAGAAGCTCGGGTTCATGGCCCAGCCGATGCCCAACTCCAAGTCAATGGGGCCGTAGGGGACCCCTTGTGCTGGTCAAAATCCTGGATTAAAAAATAGGGATCAGGAAGGGCATGCTGTGTAAAAACCTGTGCTAAAATCAACCCGTGCAAATCCGATCGGAAATCGTCTGTGGTGACCCCTAATGGGAGCAGCCAAAAGAACACCAAAATTGCCTGAGCTCTGTCTGGATACTGTTTATGAACAGCAGCTTTCAAGCATTTCAGTTTAATTGAGGTATGTGCTCAATGTAACAATGTTAAGGTTCTTGGTTTTGCGGCAGTCCAATATAACTCTGATAGTATTTGGGTCATTAGGTGACCCCAAGTCTCAAGTTTCTTGCTAAGTGAACTGGTTTTCTTCTAACATTGCCTTGTATTTGGCTTAATCCACCTACGTCCCTCAACACTGACCTGTTTCTCCGTCTTCTAGGTTGTGCTGAAGAAAAGCCTCCCAAACAAAAGTTAATGTTGCTACCACCCAATGGCTTAACGCTAGACATGGCGTTCTCATGGCATTGGGTTTCTACCAAACATAGATCATTGTGCCTTCTGGTTTCTTCAGACCAGAAAATCCTTTCTGCAAAAATGCAGAGTCTCCAACATGGCAAATCTTCTTACCATTCCAGTGTAAGAGCGTAAGTTTGTGAACTAGGGACGCCCTGTGTAAAACTCCTCCCACTTGACCTGTGGATCCCTCTATCGTTATCAGAGTTCCTCTTGGCCCTTTTTGTTGCTTTTATGATTAATGCCCTCCTTATCCAGTCACTGACCTTTTGATGTACAGTCTCCTCTGGGACGTATCATGGTTGTACCTTTTAGTAGTTTTATAAGTTACGTCATCCGTGCTCAGGAGCATGTACAGAATTTAGGATATTTAGTATTTTAGTTTTTTTTAAGGATGTCTATAGATTGCTCTTTTGGTCTCCATCATACTTGTTTTGCAAACTATACAGATTTCCATCTACCCATCTGAAAACTGTGGAATCGTTTGTATGGATTTATAAGTTATAGTCTATTTCAGTTCTTTGTCGTATCACTACAACATGTAAACGGCATAAAATAATTATTTGCCAGAAAACGACACGTTGCTGTAGACCCATAAAGCTGTTTGTTGTTAAAAGTTCCATGACAGTAAACTGAAACAAAATTGAACTGTAAGCTGTGCCTGTTTGTTCGTGTCAAGTTATTATAATGCAGTAATTATAATGGGCCTATTTGTTGTTTCAGTTATATGCAGGAATGCAGCTGATTCAGTGGTGATGTATCAGCTTTGAGACCAAGGGTTCGGATTGAATTAAAAGATTCAGGACTGTCTTCTTACTTTATAGCATCATTATTAACGTAGATTCTTGCACCACAACCCTTTTCATTCTTGATAAACAGACTTCTTCACTTTTCGATCTATAGCACAGGTGCTTGTGATCAGGCTCATCCTGACAGCTCTTATATGACTTCATGGCTGAGTCAGTGACTGGTGTTGGAGTTGAAACACAGTTGTGACAAGTGTAATATGTATGACCTGTAGCGTCAAAACTGCACGAAGTGCAAAATTAAATCAGAGAAGACACTAAGCCCAAACATGACATCATTGTATGTCGCACTAAAGGGAACTCTTGAAAAGAGACAAGTGGCACAAAGAGCTTTATGTTGCGTGTGGCTGCTCCCTGAGTGCATATAGAGTTTGAGCCGCCTTTCTCTTTAAATGGGGGCCTCAATCATATCAGAGTGCATGAACTGGCCACCATGCGCGTTGTGTCATACCCGAAAGTATTTCCTTCATTTGTGCTCGGGCGTATTGGAAACACGCTTTTAAAGGAGTTCACACCAACGCTTGGGTTCATGTTCTTTTGCACTGTAATGCTGGTGCATGATCTATCTCTTGTTATAAAACATGTCAAGGAATATGTTAATCGAGCATCCTAAGAGCCATTCCGGACTTTTTCCATACACGGGAATTGTTTTAAAGATGGTCGTTATGACACTTGTTTTCAGCAGAGCAATTTACCCGAAAACACATAGTCTTAATGAACGTTGACTGAAGTCCACTGCCATTCTTCCTGTTTTAGAAAGTGTGTTTTGGCTTTAAGAGTAAATCAAGCACAAACAGGATAAGACCTGACAGAGTATGATGAATCTTATATGAATTCATATTCCGTTATGCTTGTTCTACTTCGGTATCGTTTCCAAAGTAACAACAAATTTACTAAGTCGGATAAATAACAAGTTTTTATTTAACAAAACAAAATGTATGATGAGCGTTCAAGTCAACTTTGATTAACTTTGTCAATCGGCTTTATAGGTTCATTTCTGATATTTACGGCAGTATTCAAGCGCTGTACAGTGATTAGATTCATTTGAATGGTGCAAATGTTTCCATTCTGGCTTCGTTCATGAATGATGATCCCGGCCAAGGTGGCTCTGAGCCCATTGCAGTCGCTCAACACTGAACATCAACATTCAGCAAGTGGAACGCCTGACCATTGAAAATCGACGGATAACAGGTTGCCAACTCACAGAAGGGACGCATCTATCTGTGGGAACTGTACACCCAATCATCCTCGAACCCCAACCTGCACATTACTGGAATTTGGCTGGAAGTTATTGCCACATCCCCCTTATGGGAGTTCTTGGGAGACCAGAGTCATGGCTTCAGTGTGCTGAGAAAACTTTTTAATCTTATCCAAGCACTAGTGAACCACTGGTATATGTGTGTTAATGTAGCAGGGGATTATATAAAGAAATAAAGGAGTTTTACTTTCATAATTGTTGTTTTGTTCTGCATTATCAAAAGTCCTGCATTGACTTTAACATATAATCATTGATGTGGAGACATTTATCGTAAGGAGATGTTTGTTTACCATTTATGGACAGCATTAGAACTAATTTGTACCAATCGTTAAGTTTTCTGTCATAGAGGTATCTTAATTTCCTGTTTCTTGGTAACATTTGTTTTCCTCTGCTTCAAGATAAAGAAGAGAAACAAAAAAGAGCCTTGTGAAGGAATGACTGCTTATATCTGCTGTAATGTAGGCGATAACAGGAACGAACTCGTCTCAAGGGCCTTCAGAAACGTTAAATAAAACCATTAACACCCCATAAATTGTTCCCGCGTTATCATGAAGCATCAGCGGCAAGAGTAGATAGATTATGATTGTAAGTAAAGGTGATGTTTGAACAAGAATCCTTGCAGGGTTTGTCGAAGCTTTTTTTTTCTCTTTTTTTCTTTTTTTTCTTGGACTCAGCATCCATGAAGGGGAAAAAAAGAAAGGAATATTTCACTGTGAAGTGAACATCCTCTTGCTGAATGCTGGTGAGCATATAAGCAATGACCCAAGAGTGAAAGGAGTGCTTAGTCATATCACTAAAAGTAGAACAATATACCAGCATTCAATAACATGCAGTGTTTTCGTTAGCAAAGCCTTTCTAGGTCAAATGATGACTGAAGAGTGGGCCAAAACCAATAATAATAAAAAAAAGAAAAGAGTTTAGCGTTTCTTGGGTTCTAGCTGTAGCTCTGATGGCATTGGCTTTCTTTTCGTAACCCCGAACCAATTTTTTGGGTTGATACCTGGTTTACATTAAACTGTAGGTTGTTTTGGAATTTGAACAGATTTCTAAATGTCTTAATCAAACACCAGTCATGTTTTGCATGCAGTTCCTTCAGAAGCAATGTCAGCACACCTGGCTGCAGAGATGTCAATAATTATATCCATAAACATGTTATGTGTTATGGAAATGTTTTGGCTTCTCTGTGTGCTGATGGAGCTGAACCCCCAACTTCCTGTGGTGGGAGCAGAGAGGAAGTGCTGTGTGTGTGTGTGCGTGTGTATACGTATGCATGCTTCTCACTCGTGTGCTCGCACCGAGGACCTGCCATCGTGGGGCCCGAGTACAGGGGGGCGGATGAAGCCGAGGGACACGCTGCCGTGCCTTAAACAACACACTAACTGCTTTTTCCCCCTTCTTCATGGCCTTGGACTTGTGTTTCCTCTCCACTCACCAAATACGCAGACACATCCGGAATGTGTTTCTCGTGCAAGTGTGTGATCTGCTGTGTTGTTTACCAGTATACCTCTAATCTGAAAGCGTGCTTGTTGTTCTATTATTCAGGTCATTCATGCTCTGGATTGACTGCAGGTCGATGTTTACATAACCCTAACTTTAATGTCTTGTTGTTGTTTTTTCCTTTTCAGAAAAATCGAACATTAGTAATGACTAGCATGCCAACTGAGTAAGTACAGTACGTTCAAATAACTAGTGTATTTTAAATATTGCCTGGATGATTGGATTTATTGATATATTTTGTATCACAGCATTATTCAGTTCTTGAATTCTATTATATATATATTTTTTATACCAGCAGCTCTGGCAGCTTTTCTGTCAAATGTTGGCTTAATGTTAATGTGGTTATTATGGTTTCTATAGTAACTAATCTAACAAATAAAATAAAAAGCAATAAAGAAATAATGATTAATAATGTTTTTTTGTAATGTTTATTTATCATTTATGGAAGGAGTCTCCAATGTCAGCTCATCGAAATGGTTATTCTTTATTCCAGGTCATCGTTTAAGCCATATTTAGTGAAAGTCCCAGGATATCCCCCCTCCCCCCATATTCTTGACTTCTGTTGTTTCAATTTGACTTTTTTTTAAGCATCAGGCCTTTTTTTAGACAGAAGTCCTAAGAAATTTGTCTAAGACAAAAATGGCATGCACACTCCAGTAAATGTGGCTTATCTAGATCTGACTTACAGTAAAATCTGACTTAATAGCAAGATTTTCAAAAATAATAATGAGTCAAAGAAAAGAAAAAAAAAAAAAGAGATTGTGAGTTTGTCTCAAAACCTAATTAGTAAATCTTTGCGGACGTTCCACGACATTAACGATAAATGGTTCGTCGGCATGATGTCCTCGATTTGAATAAATGAAATGTTGTAGCCTTTGGCAAGATGGAACAAAAGAAAAAGAACGACATGCTTCATGAGGTGCTGTTATAGGAAAAAAAACTCCAGCTGATTTATGTAGAATAGTAGAGCAAGTTGCATTAAGTTTGTCTTTTTAGGAAACAGCAGACGGTCTTACAGGTGGTGAACTGTCTGGGTGGCTTCACCGTGGTTGACACGGTGTGTGAGAGTACGACGCATGTTATATCGGGGAGTCCACGTCGCACGCTCAATATCCTCCTGGGCATCGCACGAGGATGCTGGATTCTCTCCTTTGAATGGGTGTGTGCTGCTTGTTTGTTTTACTTTGTGTTTCAAATGTTCATGTTCATACGATCAATTCTGAAATACACAAATGAATTAATAATAATGAATAAGCTCTCTGGTTTTAGTTTTAGTTCAAGTTTTAGATGAAAAAATGTGGAATTTCTTCTAGATCTTATGGTGTCTGGAGCACCGGCAGTGGGTTCCAGAGGAGCCCTATGAACTATCTGATCACTTTCCTGCTGCGCCGGTAAGCTGAATCAAACTGTCATCAAATGTATGTATTTATGGTCCTCACATACAGTATATTTAATTACACACTGCTAAAATATATACAGTGGGGGGAATAAATATTTGACTAAAAATCAACTAAATATCAACTAAAAATCCATAAAAAGCACATGATACAAATGTTATGGGAAATAAGTATTTGATCCCCAAGCAAAACATGATACTTGTTGGTACTTGGTAGAGAAACCCTTGCTGGAAAGCACAGTGGGAAGACGTTTCTTGTAGTTGTTTACCAGATTTGCACCCATCTTGGGATGCATTTTGATCCACTATTCTTTACGGATTTTCTCGAAATGTTTAAGGTTTCTTGCCTGTTGCTTGGCAACTCGAAGTTACAGCTCTCTCCGTGAATTTGAAGACTGGCTAGACCACTCCATGACCTTATTGTGCTTATTCTTGAGCCACTCCTTAGTTGCCTTGGCAGTATGTTTGGGGTCATTTTCATGCAAGACCCATCCGCAACCCATCTTCAGGAGGTTCTCATCCAAAATTTTACAACACATGGCCTCATCCATTGGCCTCTCAGTGCAGCAAAGTCAACCTGTACCTTTAGCAGAGAAACAGCCCCAAAGCATAATGTTTCCACCTCCGTGCTTGACTGTAGGCACTGTGGTGTTCTTTTTCTTCCCCCGAAAACAGCAAGTCGAGTTGATGACAAAGAGCTCAATTTTGGTCTCATCTGACCACAGCAGTTTATCCCAATCTT
>JAOTQY010000039.1:5213785-5226298 GCA_026413445.1 Dolichallabes microphthalmus
GGTTACAGCATCACCCAGGAACCGAACCAGCGATCTCCGGATGATAGGGCGAGCACTTTACCACTGCGCCACTCGGAGGCCCCGAACATTTTATTGTTGTAAAATGTAGAAAATAAATCATAAAACAAAAAACATCGAATAAAAATTGGTACTGTATGTAATAATTACAAGCATTTGTTGAACAATGGACATTTGTAAAGCACTTCCTGGAATTCTGACTGAATACATTTTAATGCCATAGTTACACTAAGAGAAAGTTCCATTTATTTATGGATCAGAACATTTTTCTATGACACATCTTCCCTTCAATGATATTGCACATAGTAATATCAGGATGATCGAATGGATATTTTGTGCTCTATAAGAGCAAGACTTACTGAGGATTATGGCTGGTCAGATGTTTTATAGCTACATTACAGACCCAGAGCTCATTGATGAGTTGTAAATGGAACTTGTCATAACAAGGTCATAACCCCTTTCAAGGAGACCCAAAAGTGCTACATGTATCTAGACATTGAGAATGCATAATAGTCTAAGTCTTACAGAAATATGTTCTCTTGGCAGGCTTTTGCCTTGTGGAAGCCAACTTTCTTTAGCTTGTTAAAGCTTTTGCTGTAAACTTCATAAGCCGTCGCTGTTCGCACAGGTGGTCTTGGTAACACGAGCGCATGAACATCTAAGGTTCTGGTTAACCATAAATATTCAAAATGTTGGTGAATCAATTTAAGGAAACCGGACTGAAATTCAGCCTCTTATCATGTATATGTTATGATAAGCACTGTCATTTTGATTTTAGATTTTAATAAGGAAATAGAACACATGGAGTGAACACATTAGAAAATTACCTTAGAGTGGTAAATCAAAAAGCCAATAATCTAATTATCTAACTGATGGGAGTTCAGATTGTATTGTAATGTAATATAAATCAATACATTTCGAGTCAACTAAGCTATGGTTGTTCGCAGAGCAAGGCCCTTAACCCTCAACTGCTCAGATGTATAATGAAATTTAAAAAATGTCGCTCTGGATAAGAGCGTCTGCCAAATGCCTAAATGTACTGTACTGTAAATGTACTGTTCACTATAACTCTGTGACCACGTGTATGCGTAAAACATATTTTATTTTGTGTCTGTTTGCGTGTGTGTACAGCATGCGTGTACTGTTTATTATAATACATGTGTGCGCGCGTGTAAACCAAAAGAAAGTCTCGTTAGAGAGGTTAAAGATCCATTTTCTCTCTCTGCTCAAGGCTCAGCATGGTCTTTGTGTCTGTGTGTGTGCGCGCGTCATTGGACACCGTGTCCCACACACACACAGACCCCCCTCCTACTTTCGCCTTCACAGACACACACACACACACACACTTTCTCTCTGCTCTACACAGAAACACTGCTCTGTCGCTATTCTTTTCAAAGGTAAAGTACAGGTTAATTTGTTTTATTTTTACTTTACAGCAGTGATTCCGTTAGTGTGTCGCTCAAAGAAGTGTCATTAGAGAGAGTTTTTTGTTTATTTTTCCGATAAAACAGCGTTTTCGTTGCGTGCGTGTGCGAAAACTGTGTAAGGGGAGAAGGGAGCTTTATATTCACACACACATAAACAGCACCTGCGCGCACAAATGGAAAACTTATCTGTCAGGATTTATTTTTACTTAAAAATAACATGTAAAAGTGCGGGTTAATTTGTTTTATTTTTACTTCATATTTTGAGTGTTTTGGAATACGAGCCCACTTCCGGAACGAATTATGCTCGTAATCCAAGGTTCCACTGTACCCCTAACGGATAAATAGAAAATCCACAAATTGCAGGGAATTTTTTTTGGAAGGTTAAGCGATGTATTTTATCACCTTGCAGCAGGGAAATGTTTTGAATAACAACAACAACAAAAAAAAAATCCCTGCATCTTGAGAAATTTCTATTTATTCACTTCAGGTTAGTGTTTCCTGAGCCATAAAAGCAAATCAATCGAAAACCAGAATGAGTTTGCATCCCATTGGAGGTGATGTGTGTCTAGCACTCATCCAGTCCTTGTGGTCTTTCCTGCATGGAGTTCCTGAACAGCAGATAGACCGTCAAACAAACAGGATGGGCCATGAGTGACGAGTTGCATCCTCAATGAAAACATTTCTATAACATGACAGGGGAGGAAAACATAAGCGCGGCTTTTGACCACGTATTGCGAAATGTTTTCCTGTAGTTTATTTGCTTTAATGCTATTCCGGAAGTCTTGTACTACTGCACTTAGGTTATATTTAACTTTTCCTCACTGATGAATGCCAAATGTGCCAACTTTGATAATCAGCTAATTTTGTTTCATTTCCTCTCAGCACTTACATCTTGCGTAGAGTGTTTGATGTGCTATCGGAACTGCGGACTGGACATTTTGCTGACAGCTAATTGTCCAATCAGCTGTATAATTTCCTATAGGAATAGTATTTTTTTATTATTTTTTTTAAAACTGTCTATTTACTTCAGACGGTGCCTGGCGGGTCATTTTAGCGTCATGGCACAGACTCATGTCCTGGCTGCTAATGAAGCAAATATGCCAAGCATGTGAGATTCTGTAGTATGACCTTAGGACATGCCGGGGTCTGATGCTTTCCTCTGACCTTGGCTTATAGACCTCGAAAGTGCCACTTAGAGGAAGAGCCTTTCCTCTGAGTGTACTGACAATGCCATATAATGTCCGATTTTTACAGTCAGAAAGGAAACCATGCAATAAAACATGTTTACTTAGTTTTTTGACCCATCCCGACCTTTGAACAATGGCGGTGTGCTAGAATGTAACACTTGAATGATGTTCAAGAAAAAAAGGTAGACAAGAGTACGTTTTGGCAAGCGCAGACTCTGGGTCAGTTTTGTTGCGCGGGTTTATGCACCTGACTCACTGTGTATTTTCAGAACATCCTGTGTATTACCATAAAAGCAGCTTTGCACTGTACACAATACATGTTTTCCTCCTTTTGTATTTTCTCGGTTCAAGATTTGTTGCTTTCTGAATTTTTTTCCTTTTCTAATGACTTCACTTTCAAGCAAACGCACATCTGTATCAAATCACATCTGTATCAAAAAACAAACAGATCAGTATCAGGGTTTTTTTTGTGTGATATAAATCACAACCTAATGTTTAAATTTTATTTTATTTTTTGAAAACAATTGTCAGATACCTTACATTCCTTACAAATCATTGAGTGGAAAAATTAAACATAGATTAAAGACATGTATTAACTGATTTTTTTTTTGCATGTTAACACAATGAGCCTAGTGCCTGATTACTTTAAATAGATTAAAAAGAGATTCTCAGTTAATTTCTGTTGTGTTCTGCCAAACCCAACATGTTTGTTCTAGTAGCAGAAAATGTTCAGGGGATAATTAAGACGTGCAATAGAAAGACTGTTCAATCATCTAAATTTCCAGTAATTGTAAGCATTTAGGATGATTGACATCATCCATTTATAGGGTAAGGTTTTTCTTTCCATCTATCATACAAATACATGTTTGGTTTAACATACAGAAAACTAAATAGGTCTGAAACTTGAGTAGTCAGGTCTGTGATGTTTTTCCCCCCACATTACCCGTATTTCTTGGTTTCATTACACTATTGCCGGTCTGTGTTTTGTTTGAAAATATATAGAAAGGGGAGAAAAATGAACTGTTATTTCAGCCATAATTTCCATGAGATGATTTCCACATGCACCTGTTCTGCTCATATAGGATACACATCTGTGGAAGAGCTGTTTAAAATTACATGTATTTACATGTGTGTGTGTGTGTGTGTGTGTGTGTGTCTGTGTGTGTCTGTGTGTGTGTGCGTCTGTGTGTTTTTTTTCTATAAATTATTTCATAGCTAAGACAGATGAAGTGTGCTCTCTGTCTCGGTCTTCCTAACTTTAACTGAAAACACCTAAGGGTGAATGGGTGATTGATGAAACAGTACCTTGAGCAGCCACAGAGTGTTGTTCTCCATTTTAGTCTCCAACTGTTCCAGCCTCTGTTGTGACTCCTCGTAATCAGCCGGATCATCCTTCTGCACCTGGTTGCCGTAGTTACTCGGGGGGCATGCCTCCGGCTCGGGTAGAAGGAATGTGTAGCTGCACTGTCCGTTCTGAATCTGATACTGCTTCTTGCCGACTGCATACCCTTTTCCGACAGTGAAACAGAAGCTTAAAATTAAGATGCCAGCATTCATCATCGTTTCTTTTTTTTTTTTTTTTGTCCTTGTTTAATTTAATGTTTAAGTAAGTTGCCCTGCACGTCCCCACTTGACAGGTTCTCCGGAGTTTAAATGCTGCTGCACCAGTGCCCCTGTTCAGAATTCTCCCAGCACCTCTTCTCAGCTTCATTTATAATGAAAGGCAGGAGGTGGAGACAAATACCAGCATGCAGTAATAAAAGCGTCATACAGCAGCACCCTTCAGCTGTCTTCTCTGTGTCTGGCGTGAGTCGAAGCGCTCCTCTAACTGTAGGACTTGAGAACAAGACCCCTCCTTCTTAGACAGGCCAGGGGACGCTTATTAAACACTTCCCATCAGATGGTCCCTCTCAGCTGCCTGCTTTGCTCCAGAGAAAGTCTGTGCAGACTGGCGGGAGAGGACAGGACGACAATGGCGGGATTAGTGTTTTTCTTTGAGACGGCTGTCCTAAAAAAGCCCTTCAGGATGCAGCTGGGTTTCTCAAACCATTTAGCTTCAACCCATGTTCTTGTACTTTTTTTTTTTTTTCTTAAGATAACCCTCCACACCCCCAAACCACTGCTTAAAGCCACAGTAACAAATGTGGAGGAGAATGAATTAGTTAGGAAAAGACTTGTCACATCATCTTAATTTTTCTTTTCTTTTTTTTTTTTTATCTCAAAATAACACCCACTTCCATTTCCTGCCTGGTCTGCCCTATCTGGAAGTCGTTAAAAGAAAAGAGCTAAAAAGCAGTGTACAAGCAAGTATGTGGCATCGGTTCAGGAGTCATTAATAAAAACCTGTCTCATCTTAAAATTCCTGATCTCTATAAATGTCACAAGTCAAAATATTCATCCCAAGTTCTCATAGACGCCATTGGAGTCTGTTACGTTATAGTGTATTCCTATTATTGCATTCTATGCATGTTTTTTGGATCACCAATAAGTAAAAATAAATGTTTAATTTTGCAATCCGTTTTATTAATTGTTGAACTAGACAGCTCAGTGTCTATTTTCTTTGAACCACAGTGAATGAAAAAAATGAATTTTTAAAATTATCTTGATAATAAGAAAATGTGTTAACTTTAAACAATTTCTGTGCAGATAGAATTGGGCTACACAGATGTTATTTTATCTTAGTAGGGGGATTTTCAGCACTGCATTGGAGGATTTATATGTGTGATCTGGCAACCCTGTGAACAGGAAGGCATGTTTAAGCGAATGAATAAGTAAGTAATTAATGCCGTGATCAGTAATCAACCATAGGTAGCAATATTTAAGGATCATGGATCAACTCTGATCTGGACCATAGGGTTGTGCAGTTATAGGAAAATAATCAACAGCAGGGTAGCATGTTTAAAGACTGATGTCATGCAAAGTCACATTTACCACCTTGAAGTTGATAATTTTTCTATAAATATGTTTTATTCCATAGTACAGCATGCTGATTTGTTGTACATTTTATTCTTTTCTGATTACATTTAATGTTGTGGAACATCTGTGAAACAAGTCGGTTATGTTATAGCAGCTTTAAACTTCTCTTATCAGCATCTTGTTTTTTGTTTTTTGTTTTGTTTTTCCCCATACATTTTAAGTTCCCACAAATGGGGTATAACATTTCTGTCTCAGCATAAATCAACACTTTCTGGTGAGTTATAACTAATTCCTTTACTTGGACATGATGATAATGTTTAATGATGCTGGTTTGTTCATGGTAAGAAACATGCGTATCTTTATACAGTAGATGCTTTATACATTTAAAAGTTTATTTTAAAGTGTAAGTGTGAGTCAAGGGTTACAGTGCAATAGATAGTTCCTTTCTATTCCCAGTGATAGCACGTCACCTATGAAGCCAGTGTGTCGGATGCGGAAAACAGGTGTCGCAGGGAGGAAATCGTTCCGCTCAGAGGATGTTTTGTCCTTAACCTCGTGGGGGTCTCGTCTGAGGCTTTACCCGTCACTTCCATGAACATGAGGGGACATTTGTGATCAACATGGACATTTTTTCCATTTGATCAGCATCAGGACGTTTGTTTACAAGTACTTTTTGTGCTCATGTCATTTATTTTATTTTATTTTTTTCCCCCAGGGAATGCAAAGGTTATACCCGCCCATAGCAAAACAGTAAAGAAAGCAAGCATTTGCTGGAATTGAGAAGTTTTTTGCCGGAGTGGAAGTGCGCTAAAAGAATGCCGATGTCATAGAGGCGCACATGTTGGAACTCAGGTGCTTGCTCTGAATCATCTTCCTCCGACCCGTGCGTGGGAGGCCAGTGTTTGCCTTAGTTGTTTCATGTTGAATAAGGAAGGAAGTGATCCAATGTCCTCCTTTTTCTTAAAGAGTTTGAATTTCTGTCCATTTCATCCGGATGTGGGAATTCATGATTTCCGGGGTCAGGAATTATTTTTTCCTGTTTCCTGAGGCTGTGATTTCACTAAAACAACCAAGCTCATTCATTCATCTGGCTTTGTTTCTTAATTAATGTCGTGTTTCTTAACCATTTGACTGAGCTAAAAACTGAACAGAAAAGCTAGTAATGTTTTTACATTAATAGGAAATATTAGCTCTACCAGATACTAATTATCACTTTAACTGGTTGATATATAAACATTTTAGACATTTCTAAGGTTATTAACTGCACAGCACTGGATGGCTCATCATTTGAAACTCTTTTAAACGCAGGTTTATAAATAGCACTCCGCCAGGATCATTTAAAATGGCGCTGGTGTCTTTGCTAAGTGGAGCAGATTGTCCCTTTCAGGCATGCCACTGACCCATGACGGTCACGGAGCATGTCCTCAGCGCACTCGGCAGCGGCATGAATGCCAGCCCAAGCTGCCTGCTACCATTCACGGCCCTCGAACTGGAGCCAAAGGAGCTCAAACGAGGCGCAGACGACGCCATTGTGCACGATCTTTGATGTATTATCCCCATCAGTTGCCAACAGGGAGCTTTAGTTGCCTGTGTCATAAGACCTCTGTCCTACACTCATACGCAGCACAATGCTGTTCCCATCATGCAAAGTACGATGTGCAAAATCTGTTTTGTTTCAAAGAATAAACAGCTCTGTGCCAACGTCGAACTATTTTATTTTCAAACAGCGGCTTTTGTAATGTGCTTCAGATGAAACAACACTGAACGCCCCGTGAGCTCATTATCGCGTTAGTATTTTCCAGAATGCAGAAGTACTGACAAACTTGCACTAAGCTCTTATCATCTGTGACTGTTGGCACACCTGAACAAATATTATGTCAGTCTGTGTTTATGCATGCTTGGACTTCATTCGTGGTGCTGCTGTACTCTGTAGGTTTGCTTTAAAGCTGTGTTCAGATTTATTCACTCTTGAGTAAACGTTTCACTAGCATGGCAGATGACCAGTTACTAAACATTTTCGTTTTCATTTAAGCACAAATCAGTAATAGATGTGTATCTGTATTTAGGATCTAACCTGGACATGGTCTAGACCAGAAGTGGTGTTTGTTTCAGAAGAAACACGTAACACATATTCTTTAACTACTACAGATCCTCAACTTTAGATACATCACTAAAGCTACAAATAATGAACTCTCCAAATATCCTGTGGAACCTTCTGTTAATCTTTTTGTCTAATCCACTAATCTTCTCGAAATCTACAAGTTTAAGTCAAACCGGGACTGGACAGAACACTGTAATGAGAATTAAAAAACTACCTTTATCTCTCTCTCTAATACCCTACTACACTAATATACTTACTCCAGCATTTCACTAGGGCTCAGTACGCCGGATCCATATTGCCTGCCTCATGTCTGAAATGCTGGGCTCCAAGGAACTCCTGTATTTGGCTCAAAGATGTGGAAATGGCTTGGAGTGAGGTCATGACTGTATAGGAGATGTAGCAGAAACTCCCAGCCGAGTTCCTGTAATGTGCAAGTGGTGTTGGTGAATGATTGTGCATACAGTTCCCACAGATAGATGTGTCTCTTACACATGTTGGTGACAAGTTATCCATATATTTTCAAGGATCAGATGTTCCACTTGGTGAATGTTGACAGGGAGCAACTGCAGTGGGCTCCGAACCCCCTCGACCAGGATTGTTGTTCACTCACAAAGGCCTTCGCATCTTTCAAATGTTTTATTGCAACTAAGAGTTTCATATGTGTGTGTGAGGTTTTTATCCCCTCGGGGCTTGCTGTAGAAGGGCAAAAGGCGCATGCGCACTTCCTGCTCTAGAGTGTCGCGTTCAGTTTGTTTTTGTGAATAAAGGAGAATAAACAGTTGTTGAGGATTTTGTGTGCTCTCGTTTTTATTGTTTTTACACCGATTGAACCAAATATCTGCGCGGCCCAGTGGACAGCGCAGCGCGACTATCTGGATAGTGCAGAGATTATCTGACTTATTCGCACAGCCCGGTGGATCGCACAGCGCGAACAAACTTGAGCAGCGCCGCTCGAATCACAAACCTGCGCAGCTCACTGTTTTTTTTGTTTTTTTTTTAATTATTTGAAATGTAAGGACTGTTTAATATTGTTTCCGCCTTGCCATGCCTGGTTTGTATGTGCGCATCCGAGCGGGGTAAAATGGCGGTCTAGACCGTCGCGGTCTATTTCTATCAGCGTTGCGCAGGTTTGTTATTCGAGCAGCGCTGCTCACGTTGTTCCGCGCTGCGCGATCCACTGGGTCTGGATATTTGGACTGCCCACGCCGGCTCAATCGGGTGCCACGGTTTCGTCCCACTTTAGATGTGTTTGGATTCCCATAGAAGTGAATGTGTATTGCGTGGTTACGTAACGTGCAACGTCACATGATCTCTACCGCGATTCAGACGATAGACCAAAATCTCTACCGGTTAACCGTGTATACCGGTATATCGCCCACCCCTATTGGTGCAGAATAGGTAGAAATCCTGACCATCCTGGTCCCTAAAGAACGGAGGTCGTTATAGCAGAAAAGACTTGACCAGGTTGGCAGCAATATAGTGCTAAATGTGATCAAGAATCACATGTGTATGTGAAATACAGCTGCGGGATTTAATTGGCCAGTTTTTGATTCAGCATCGATTCCAACGTATAAAATTATTTAGGTAAACTTATGAATGTTAAATGTTCTAAAATTTACAGTTTTTGCTAGAAATTACAAACTGCATAAACACTACCAGAATTACTAAGAAGCTGGGATACAGTCCTAAATTCTAAAACACAAGCTAAACTATCAGATACCTTAAGGCCAGAAAAGTGTCTAAGATATAAGATGCTCTGTAGCTCCATAGACTAGGAGTAAAGCAATCTTTCAAAGAGTTTTTTTTTTTCTAGAGAGATTAAATTGCCAAATTGCATCAGACGAGATAATTTGACTCAGTTGTTGTTAGTATTGCACAAATAGCAAATTCTCTGTCCTGTTTCTCACAGATCTGCCGGTTGCAGCAGCATCTTTCGGCGGGAGAGCATCAGCAGGATCTGTTCAGGGAGGAGCCACTCATATTCGTGTCGTCGCTGTCACAGCCACCCTGTCACAGTCTCACTGAACTCATCCAGCTGTGCGGAGGCTCCGTGTGCAGAAGCATTCGTCAGGCCGGCATCTGCATCGGGGAATACAAGGGCAAAAAGCCTGAAGGGGCCAAGTGCCTATCAGAACAGTGGATTTTAGGTAAGACATCTCGATATAATAATCTGATGAATATAAAAAAGCATTAAATAAACAAATCATAAAAAGTTACATTCGAGTGTATTTCCAGTAGTATGTTAAAACATTTTTTCTTCTATTCTTGGCCAGATTGCGTGACTCATCATGTGCTGCTTCCATATGACAACTATGTTCTGGAGTAAAGAGACACTGTGTGATGGTGATATTTTCCTGTAAATGTGTGTTTTTGGTAATTTTATGTTTTTCTTTTATCAATGTTGATGTCTGATATTTTTGTTAGGTTTTATTAAACAGTATAAAATACGTCATGTTTCACTACTTTAATGCAAAATATGTTAATTTTAACTTGACAGAACCTGCACATACTCAAAATTCTCTAGTTGTTGGATCATTTTACGTGTAGCGTTGTACTTTGTTAGTACTGTACATTTAATTATTTTCTTTATGCACTGCCTGACCAAAAAAGGCACACACTCCAGCCTTTCATTAACCAACTTTTGCTTTGATTATACCACACAATGTGTTCATGCCAGTTCATATATGAAAATAATTCCTCATGTTCCCAAAAACACACATTGACAATCTGAGTCCTGGAATGTACAGTGGTGTTCAAAATAATAGCAGTGTGTTAAAAAAAAGTGAGTAAAGCTCCAAATCCATATAATAACTTTTAATTTAAATCACATAAATGCATTGGACACCCCGCACATTCTATTCTGAATCACAACATGAAGAAAAATGTGCTAAATGTATTATTAGTTTAATGTACATTTTTCTTCATGTTGTGATTCAGAATAGAATGTGCAGGGTGTCCAATGCGTTTGTGTTATTTAAATTAAAAGTTATTATATGGATATGGAGCTTGGATTCGATTCCCAGCCAGTGCCCACATCCCAGCCACTGGATGCAGTGCCGGTCCCAAGCCCGGATAAAATGGGAGGGTTGTGTCAGGAAGGGCATCCGGCGTAAAATCTGTGCCAAGTTGTTGTGTGGACTGGATATTCCGCTGTGGCGACCCCTTGTCGGGAACAGCCGAAAGACCAACAACATATGGATATGGAGCTTTACTCACTATTTTCAACACACTGCTTTTATTTTGAACACCACTGTACTTGTTCCATCAAGGAAGAAATAACTGCATAGATGTGATAACCTGGTACATTCAGGTCATCAGCTGACTTTGCCCCATAACCTTGCTGAGCCTAAACCTGACCAACTGAAGCAACCCCAGATCATTACCCTGCCTCCAAAAGCTTGTACAGTGGACAGTATGCATGATGTGTGCATTGCTGCATGCCCTTTTCCATTGCTCCAATGTGCAAATCTTTATGCTCCCTAGGAAATGTTTTTTTCTCCCCCTTGATTGGTCTCACTAACAAGTGGTTTACTTATGGCTGCACTGCTGTTAAGTTCCAATCCAAGTTAATTAATTACATTAATTGCTTCCATTACTTGCTGCAGGCCAATAATTTGACCCTTCAGAAGTGGTGTTTTTTTTTCTGGACAGGTATCAGGTATATGGTGACTGTTTTGATACAGAATACAGGCATCAGTATTAAAACAGTCACTATGAGAGTGAGAAAGACCCGAATGTCCTTGTATGAAGTCATGACATTTCAGTACAGACTGAACATTTCAGGACAGACAACTTCATTGTCTATATATGTCTCCTTGTAGCATCCATATATACGGACTGTTGGGTATACTTTTTTTGACAAATGTCTTCCTGGTTGAAGACACTGATTAAGTTTATAGTTGCAGCATGACTAAAGAGAAACAGTCAGTAGAAACTGCAAGTACACAACAGTAGAGTCCTGGTCTCAGGAGGATATATATACATGTATATGTATGTTGGCCCACCCGTTGTAGCTATAACAGCTTTAACTCCTCTGGGAATGCTTTCCACAAGGTTTTGGAGTGTGTTTATGGGAATTGTTTGGTGAACTTCATGATGTAAGGCTTGGATGCAGATGTCCGGCCATGGAAAAGCATGCCACGAAGCTTTCTATGCACTGTTTTTGAGCTAATCTGAAAGCCACAAAAAGTTTGGAGGTCTGTAGCTATTGAGGCTGCAGAAAATTGGCGACCTCTGTGCACTATGCATCTTGGCATCCGCTGACCCCGCTCTGTGATGGCCTGGCGACTGGGTTAGAGCAACTCCAAAACTCCAGCTCTTGTGGGATGTTCCCAGTCTGCAGTGGTGAGAAACAACCAAAAGTTTTGCAAGAAATTAAAACGACTGAACCGACAAAAGCAGGGGCGGACTGGGACCAAAAAGCTCACCACATCATAATATATGGGCTCATTAAGGTGGAGATTTATTTTTAACACAACTTACTTGTATAAAAATATGACGCAATACAGAAATGAATGCTATAAAAACATATAAAACTATAAAGACAATATTTCAACAGGTCGGGGGGGGGGGGGATCATCTTGATGCAGTCAGTGTAAAATATACCACTCATCAGTGTAAGATGCTATTGCAGCAGGGGTCAGTGATGATGACCAACACCTCTCCCCTTCTCTGTGAAATGATGCCAATCAAACTGAACAGGTAATCTGGAATAAAATCTTCTTCTTTGTCTTTCGGCTGTTCCCTTTCAGGGGTCGCCACAGCGAATCATGTGCCTCTATCTAACTCTATCCTCTGCATCCTCTTCTCTCACACCAACTAACTTCATGTCCTCTCTCACTGCATCCATAAATCTCCTCTTTGG
>JAOTQY010000039.1:5265332-5276553 GCA_026413445.1 Dolichallabes microphthalmus
TGTAAATAATATGCGGACCGTGAGACTTGAACTTGGACATAGTGCGGCCCACTGCAAAAAAAGGTTGAGAACCACTGCCATAGACGCTATGCGGTGCAAAAGATTCAAAAGAACGAACGACTCAGACAAAAAAAGGAAAAGAACGACTCAGAATGGAAGATATGAGAGGTGAGCTGCTCATTCTGTTTATTATAATGTCCTTATCTGCATTATAATATTTTGATTACTGCAACTATAGCCAAAATTTGTGTATGTAGACATTTTGGGTGTCTTTTTATTGAAATGCAACATTTTATTTTATTTCTGATCAAAAGAACGAAATGAACTAAATGACTCAAAAAAAAAAAATTCGTTCATTTTGATGAACTAGATTCAAAGAACCGAGTCACTAAAATGAATCAAACTTTCCATCGCTACCTGCATCTCTCCAATCCAGTAGGTGGTGATATATTACACACTGGAGTTGAAAGAAGAAGAAGAAGACGCAGGGCGGAAGTTTATAGCTAAGGCGGGAAGTTTACGTTGCTAGCAAGCTAGTTATCAATTTTTAGGTGTTTTGATCGGGTTTCCGCGCAGGTCAGTACCATTAATCTGTTGTTAGATGGCTGTGTGAATGTTTAGATATTTTCAAACGGCTAATTAGCTCGTATTAGTGTTTTACTTCTAACATTTCAGATTAAGCTCTGCTCGGTGCTCCAGCTTCTTCAGCAAGTCTCCAGTTGAGGCTGCAGTGTGATGATGGAGGTGGGGAAGGACAGAGTGGTGGCTCTGGTGGACATGGACTGCTTTTACGTGCAGGTCGAGCAGAAGTTTAACCCCGAGTTGAGGAACAAACCCTGCGTCGTGGCTCAGTACAAAACATGGAAAGGAGGAGGGTGAGCAGAGACAAACTGTTTCAGACTGGTGTAGAATCTGATTCCAGTAATTCCAGTCACCAGCTACATGTTTCTTCAAATCTCGTCCGTTGGTCAGGATTATAGCAGTCAGTTATGAGGCCCGAGCCCATGGTGTGACCAGAAACATGTGGGCGGATGATGCCAAGAAACTGTGTCCAGATCTTCAAGTGGCCAGAGTCCGAGAGTCACACGGCAAAGCTGATCTGACCTGGTAAGCATTTGCTTGCTTCAATTTGTAAAAACATAGTTTTAAGGTTTTTTTTCTTTTCTTTGTGTCTTCCTGAGATGCTAAATGTTTCTTTTTTTTTCTGTGACCAGTTACAGAGAGGCCAGTGTGGACGTGATCGAGGTCATGTCCCGATTTGCAGTCATTGAGAGAGCTAGCATCGACGAAGCCTATATGGACCTCACCAGCAGCGTCCAGAAGAGACTGAAGGATCTAGAGGTATCACGGATCGACCCTCAACTTCTGAGGAACACTTACGTCCAAGGCTTCCCTGTTCCTGGCTCAGAGGAAGATGCGCCGGTGGATAAAGGTAATAAAAGTGGCCAAAAACATAACTATGCTTCCTGTAAAGCCTGGACCGACAGTAATTCATTTATTTGTATGTGCATGTAGAGGAGCGGAGGTCAAACGGTCTGCAGCAGTACCTCAACACATTGCCTGCCTGTTTTGAACCGGGCGGTTTGGGCTACCCCGAGGTGTGTTTGGCCATTGGAGCGATCATTGTTGAGGAAATGAGGGCCGCCGTGGAGGAGCACACCGGGTTCCGCTGCTCTGCAGGGATTTCTCATAACAAGGTGAGTTTTTTTTATTTATTTTATTTTATTTTTTATTTTAATCGATCATTCTTGCTAGCAGCAGAGCTGAAGATCTCACTACTTAGCAGTGGATGTGTGATTATTATAGTTTTACTCTTAAACACCCAATGTATAATCATGTGACAAGCTCTAAACTCAGTGTTACCCATGCCATTAAATAGTTTTTAATATCGCTCATGTAGGTATTGGCCAAACTCGCCTGCGGTCTAAACAAACCAAATCGGCAAACTGTGCTTCCTCTCGGATCGGTGTCTGAACTCTTCATGACTTTGCCCATCAGTAAAATGTAAGTATATTCCCGATTAAGGCATGAGCTTAAATGTAGTGTTTATTATTCAATCCAGTGAAGAATGTTCTTATTGGCCGGGTTTCAGTCGCAATCTAGGAGGGAAACTGGGTGTCTCCATCACGGAGACCCTGGGGGTGGAGAAGATGGGTGAGCTGACTCAGTTTACAAGGACGCAGCTGGAGGAACACTATGGAGAAAAGACTGGGTAAGACTCAAAGTGTTCTAAGGCTCTAAACGCTGCGGTGTGACACGGATGAGGAGAAGAAGTCTGACTCGTGGGCTTGGTCTCATTTCTATCACATAACTGTATAAGTTTCTTTGGAGGTGACTAGTGATATGAAGAAGTACAAAAAAAAAAACAATCACAGCAAGTGTGCCAGTATGTGAATAAGCCTATTTAAAAAAATTATATAAGCCCATATTTAATTATTCAATTCAATTCAATTTTATTTATATAGTGCTTTTAACAATGGTCATTGTCTCAAAGCAGCTTCACAAAAGCTAAAAAGAATTTTGTTAGAAAAGAAAATAATGTGAGAAAAATGTGTATAGGTAATAATGAGATGAATGAAATTTCTCTGATGAGCAAGCCAAGGATGACGGCGAATTACATGATATTATATTACACACTGTTTAAAGCGCAAGCTATTTGAATAGGAAAGTGTTTGGCTTACCTTCAAGTTGGCATCTTTTATTTTCTACAGCTTTTGTTTCACCCAATGTGGCACGGTGTCTTAGTAATTAGCACTGTCGCCTTGTTCCTCAAAGGTCCGGGGTCGATTCCCACCTCTGTGTGCATGGAGTTTGCATGCTCTCTCCGTGCTTGCTGAGATTCCTCCGGTTAGACCAGTTTCCTCCCACAGTCCAAAGACTGGCAGATTAGGCTAATCGGCGTTCCCAAATTGCCCGGAGTGTGTGTGTGAATGTATGTTTAAATGTTGACCGGAGGTTCAAGCAGTGTTGTAAAAAAATGGTAATTAATACAATGGTCACTATGGTCCCTATTTGGAATACAGAAGTTCACAGATGTTTAAAACTTTATTTAAAAGAGTAAGAAAACTAAATTATTCCAGTTAGTGAGATTGTGATATGGCCCTTATTATGGTGCTTTTTTCCCTGTAAACATGTTTGCGACAACACAGGATATAGCTATAACAGCTTTATAGATTTTCTGTAAAACAAATGACTGACACACAAAAATTCAGAGGTGTTTTGACTTACAGATATCTCTGATGTGTTTGTTATCAAGGGAAAACCGCACAAAAGTAACACTAAATAAAAGAGAGATTACTTAATATTGTAGATTAAAAAACAAACATGTTTTACTAGGATTACTCTTTCTGTTTTAAACAAAACCTGTGGTCATTTGGGGCCATCTGACAAAAGTGTTGCGTTTCTGTTCAGGCAGTGGCTGTATGACTTGTGCAGAGGCATCGAGTTCGAGCCAGTGAAACCCAGGCAGCTTCCCAAATCTATCGGCTGTAGCAAAAACTTTCAAGGGAAGTCAGCTCTAGCTACAAAAACACAGGTAATATTAATGTTTGAGTTGTCTACTGGAAGGCTTGTGTGCTGTAGTTTTTGCAGGTTTTTTTTGTGTTTGTTTTGGTCTTTAGGTTCAGCACTGGCTGCACCAGCTGGCTCTTGAGCTGGAGGAGAGACTCAATAAGGACAAAGAAATGGTAAGTGTTAAACGCTCGTCATGCTGTCCCGTGTGAGTGGGTTGGCTGTGTTTTTGTTTTTTCTTTCTTCTTGTGATGACGTATATAAATTTTTGTCTTCAGAATGGCCGAGTCGCTAAGCAGCTGACTGTGGCCATCCGCCAGTCCGCAAATAAAAAGCCCAACAGTTTCTCCCGCTGCTTTGCTCTCACGCGTTATGAAGCATCAAAGATTTCCTCTGACAGCTTTGCCATCATTAAGAGCCTCAACGCTGCTGGCAGCCACCAGGAAGCCTGGTGAGTCATGTTTAATGTGGTTTTAGACTCTTCCACGCATTAGACCACTGAACAGCATGGGACCTCGAGCACTCCTCCAAGAACGCATCCTGCTGTCATCACAATATTTCAGGACTTATTCCTGCAGGGTGCTGTTATTTATTTACGATGAGTTTAAATGGCCTGTGGATGGTCATGGTTTCTTCTCAGGAACATTACTTTCTAAGCTGACAAATAATGAATGGAGTGGTGAGTGGAGTTAAATGAAAGCAAAAATGCCATTATAACTAAGATAATTCATGCAGCGATATGCCAGCGATATTTATTTCAAAGCTTGCCTTTTGCTTAGTCATTTCGTGTAGAAATCTCTGCCATCAAGATTTGTATGTTTTGGGTCATTTATATGTCAGAGATTTTCATTTGCACTCGAGAGCCTGATGTCGATAAGATTCAAATGGAATTATCGTAATCAACTTATGAACTGATTTAGATTTTGACAGGATCAAGGTTGCAACAAGGTCAAGATGCCCGAATATACCAGGAGTATTCACGACAAGCTGGGACATTGAATTGAGCAAAATAACACAAATAGGAGAGTAAAAACTACCTCCTGTATAAAATCTAATCTATACACTAATGCACATTTTCCAGCGTTTCACTAGTGCTTAGATAAAATAAAAGTAGAAAGTTCATGACCTGTTTCACATCTGAAACTCTGGCCTCCCAGGAACTCCTTTAATGGATTCAAATGGCTTGACGTTGAGGTAATGACTCAACAGTAACTCCCAGCCGAGTTCCTGTAATGTGTAAGTGGTGTTGCTGAATGATTGTGTGTACAGATGTCTCTTCTTCAAGTTGGCGACGAGTTATCAGTCAGTTTTTAAGGATCGAGCGGTGGGATCCAAACCAACTCGATCAGGATCATGCTCGGTCATTCACAGGTTTACATTCAAATGTTTTACTGCGGCTAAGAGACGCATCATCAGACTGTGCTTGAAGTCTCCTGTAAATCTCAGTTTAATGCCTTAATTCATTAGAAATTTAAGTCCCGGATTGACTTGAACGACCCGCGTAGTTTCTTTAATGTCTACTTTCATATTCAAGATGTATTCTTAGTTTAGACTAGAGCTGTTGATGGCCGTGTACCCCATGTTCGTTTGTAAGCTGTTTCTGTGTTTTTCTGGATTTTCCAAGAAGCACTCGTGTGTTTACACTTTGCGTGTACTGAATGCAGTGCCCAGAATAGAGCTTGTGTGTAATCTGTCTCTGAATACAGCCATAAGAATGAACATTATCATTACTGGTGTTCCTTGTCTTCCAGGTTTCCTCCCCTCACCTGTCTCCATTTATCCGCCAGTAAGTTCAGTGAGAATTCATCAGGAGAAATCACTAGTTTCCTCAGCAGTGGCGTAGCACCAACCCAGTCACATGTAAAACCAGAAACAAGCCCCAAGAAACCTGGCGGTATTCAGGAACTCTTCCAAAAAGCTGCTGAAAAGAAAAAAAGAGGAGCAGACAAAAGCATCGTAGAAAAGGATGTCTTCACCTCGTCTTCCCCTGGGAACCTTCCACATGGTACACCTCAGAAAGCACCAGCACTTTCAAATGCGTCACTTTCCTCTTTTTTCCAAAGAAAGACACTGGAAAAAACCTTTCACGGTGAGAAACCGGTGAAGGAAAGTACCGAGGACAAATCTCAGACCAAACGTGCTCTACACGCTTCTCCGAGCACTTTATCTGGTGTTGAGGAGCAGACGTGCGCAGAGATCCTCACGCAGAATGTCGACTTTACAGACAGCAAAGAGGACTTTCATATCTGCGAACTCTGCGGACAGGAAGTGTTGATGTGGGAGGTGCCAGAACACGCTGACTACCATTATGCTCTTGACCTGCAGAAGTCCCTATCATCATCAGCAGCAGCACTGTCTGCCCCAGTCATGCCTGAAGCGATGTCGTCATCATCGCGTGGAAAGAGCAGAGCCAAATCTCAGGCAGGACCTCAGGCAAAGAGAGCACGACCCATAGACAACACCACCACTCTACATTCTTTCTTCAAGAAAACTTAATATTTTTAAAAATAACATTTGTTCCACTATTTTACATTATTGTTTAATGAGCGTGGTATTTCCTTTTACAAGGTCATTGTCAAGAAAGAAAAAGTGCATAAAAATCTATTCATACCAAATCATGTTTTTGTCCAGTTTGCAAATACAAGCATTCTACTGTATAAACATAGTACAAAAAGATGTAGAAAACCTAATGATTTGAATAAGGCTACTTTTGTTGTTACTTTAATTTTTAATAAATGTTGTTTTATCATGGTTCTTTTTTGTGTGTTGTTTGTAGAGTAGATGAGTAGTGTGATGCTCAGGATCCCCACAAGAGGGCAGCACAGTACCTGATGCTACTTGACACCGATAAAAAAAAAATTATCATAAAGTATTTTCTGTTTTTTTTTCTCTTCCTTTATTTGTTGCAGATTTGTCACACTTAATTGATTCAGAACATCAAACAAATTTAAACATTACACAAAGGTACCCTGAATAAATACGGAATGCATTTTTTCAAATGATTATTTCGTTTATTAAGTGAAAAAAATCTTTCCAAACCTGCCTGGGCCTATATGAAAAAGTAATTGCCCCCTAAACCTAATAACTGATTGTGCCACCCTTGGCAGCAACAACTGCAGTCAACCGTTTGCACCAACTGGCAATGAGTCTTTCAGATTGCTAGGGAGGAATTTCAGCCCCACCATTGCAAAACTGTTTTAATTCAGCCACGTTGGAGTGTTTAACCTGTTTAAGGTAATGCCACGGCATCTCTATCAGATTTAAGTCCGGACTTTTGAAATTCTTTTGAGTAATTCAGAGTTGGGCTTGCTGGCGTGTTTGCTGTGCTCGCTGATGGACGGACATTCTCCTTCAGGATTTTCTGGTAGAGAAATTCATCCAGGTCCTAAAGTCTCAATATTTTCCCAAAACTTTTTCACATGGGGCCAAGCAGGTTTGGACAGCTTTTTTCCCCTTAATAAATTACATGATTTAAAACTGGATATTGTATTACTGTATGATATAAAATTTCAGTATTTGATCATCAAAATTTTATCTAAATTAGTTTAATGGAAACTAAAATTGTGGACAAATACTTTTTCACGGCACTGTATTTGTGTTATTGATGTAACCCAATACAAGTACAGTAGTCAGACTGAACAGATATAGATATTTTTCCTTTTGGATGCTTCCAGAACGGTTGCCATGTATACATTCCGCTACTAGATTTTTGTGCTTATTTATTTATATATATTTTTGTGTGAATTAAATTTACTCCAGCCTTTAAAAACAACTAGATTAGGTGATTGTAAATCCCCAGCGTAGATAATGGTTAGAAATTGTACCACTATACATATTTGTCTTCTTTTATGAGTTGCATAAGCACAGACATATTTGTTTTATGTTTGCATGACAAATCGCAGCACGCTGGCTGTATGTCGTCACTGTTGGCGTTTATGATGGTTGCAGAGTCTTACATCAGCTTTCAGTATCAGTGAGCAAGCATGACAGCTTATTTCATCATGCACACCTTTTAAACACCATATGGCTTAAAGTTTGTACAAAGTTCGTGAATTTCCCAGACTTTTTCCCACTTTGCTCTCATAGTAGCCTCCATTCATCTGGGAAAGGCCGCTACATTTTGGAGCATGGGTGTCAGGACTTGTGTCCGAGTTCAGAAGCGAGGAAACCTGGGGTGCAGTCAGCGTTCCAGTTTATCCCAAAGTGGGGTTGAGAGGTCAGGATTCTGTGCAAGATGATGCAAATTCTCCTATGCCAACAAAGAGCCAGGTCTTTATGGACCTCACTTTGTGTGCATAGGATTTATCGTCATGTCTTAGTTCTAGCAACAGGAAATTGCTTCAACACACAATAATATCCTGTTCAATTTGTGGCAACAAAGTACTAGAGGGGAAAAATGCGTTCTTTATACTATACAACAATTAAAGAACAAAACACTTGTGAAATCAGTCATGATGAACATTTTATTATATATACACACCATAAATATACAAACTTTGTTTTTTTTTACATCAAGTCACTAAAAAGTAAAGCTTAAAGTCTAAAATTGTTTAAAAAAATAAGATGGAAAAACCCTAAGACAATTCTTTTCCAGCATCTGTTATGCACGGCAAGCCCATCCAGGGTGTCCATAATAGACGGCTGGATTAAATGCAATATAAATATATTCTTGTTCCATTTTCCATCTATTCTTCTTAGTTTTAACATTGCACAAGGAACAGTGAACAACATCATAATAAAGGCATTAACATGTGCCTTGATGTGGAACGGAAGAAAACTCGACATGCGTCAACTGGTTGTCATATAGACAAGACACACTGTTAGGGTTTGGAAACTAATGTATCACCCCCCTCTATGTTCTAAACAGTAAAGGTTTAGCACCAAGTTCTAAAAGCTACAAAATTGTGTGAGGTTCAACATCTAGCTTTGAGGAGAAGCTTGTCGGACAAAAGGCACTACGATAGAGCACCTTGATTTAATATTGTGATATCAGTAACCTAAAAAAAAAAATCAAAGATAAAGAGTTAATAATATAAATCAGTGAGACAATACATCAAGTAAAAACATGCCTGAGGCCTGCAGTACAAACAATTTGCATAATCTGTAAAAGAGCAGCTGAGATGCTTAGAGGAAGATGCTTTTTCATCCATACGCCTACGTCTCCTGGTCTAGGGTCGAGGTGAAGCTTCCTGAGCAACTAAAGCACTTGTGGTTAAAGCAAAACCTATCAACTTAATCAACGTTACTACAAACAGGATGACTCTGATATTGACATACGAAGTGGTCCGGCAACAGTAAAGCACGGAAACAACATGATGTTAAAGCAGTGCGAGACACCGTCAAGGTGCCTCATTGAGCTGAAACATTCAACGCTGTAAGCCTGAGCCTGCCACTACATTAAAGTGCCTCGTTTCATATCAGTCATCCTTTTACAGAAGACAAGAGAGACTGGTTAGCAGGTTGAGAGTGCTGGCATTTAGGTTGAAAAGTTGGTATTAAAACTCAGTCACCATTGTAGCTGCCATTTTAATCTTTAACGCCTTACACTTCAGTCAATACACTGGCTCCAGATGAACTCTGATGCAAGATCTGAAAGTCTGCTGCCTTAAATTATTAACAAATAGCTTTAGTGGGCATTTACCAAGCTGCAAAGTTTCGATCCAACAACACCTTGTTCTCCTGGTGTGAAATTAAGCCTGGGACTAGATTCTGAAAAGATCTTGAAGCACCGTTATACTTTTTACACTTTATGTGAACTGTTTGTGCAATAAGCTCTTTGGAAGTCTTGAAAAGGGAAAAGTCAAACGAACCATACTAATAAGGTAATAATCTGTACCTGGCAGCTTTAGGGTTCATTTACCTTTTAGCCAGTCAGTTGATTTGACTTTACTTTCTACTAAAAAAATCCAAATGGCTACATGTTCACTCCTAGTAACAAGAACAGCGAATAGAATTCTACTTCAAATCCAACCATGAAATGGTGACCAGTGTATTCACACTTAACTGGAACAGCTCACTGCCTGTGTTCCTATTGCCATAATAAAAAAACCTATAAACTAGACTAATATCTTTAAGGAAAATGGTTCTTTAAAAAAGGCTCGAGGTCGGTGTAGGAAAGGCTTTGGTAAAAGAAAGGGGTAATGTGTAAATGATATTGTGGTTGGGTATACGGGGGGATTTTTTTTTTTTAAAAAACCTCGGAGGATGATGCTTAGAAGACTGGTGTACACCGTGTAGGCTGTGCTTGTATCCTCTGAGTTTGGAGAGAGACACAGAGAGAGAGACAGGGAGAGAGAGACGGGTATGATTAAGAATGAGTCAATGCTTGTTGCTGGTATTGGGACAAGGGCTGTAGTTTGGTGACTTGTCCAATGCCTTTGGTAACTCCATGCCTGAATAGCAGCTTGGCGCCTACTTTGAGGTACTCTGGATGCTTGAGAAACTTGAATCGTGCCACTGCTTTCTCTCCTGTGTGTAGCTCCTCCTAACACAGAAAGAACAATAGATGGATAGATTTCTTTGTGTTATATATTTTATTTTAGTATTCATGAATAACGTATCCTGTACGGGGTCACGGGAGGCCTAGAGCCTATCCCAGGGGACTCAGGACATGAGGTAGAGGGGTAGCTTAGTGGGCCAGTGGTAGCTCAGTGGTTAAGGCATTGGACTACGGTTAGGAAGATCCCAGGTTCAAACCCCACAACCACCAAGTTGCCACTGTTGGGCCCTTGAGCAAGGCCCTTAGACACAACTGCTCAGATGTATAATGAGATAAAAATGGAAGTCGCTCTGGATAAGAAAATATCTGCTTGTCTTTGGACAGTGGGAGTAACCCACACTTAAACTAAAACTTTGCGTGAGAACAAAACTTAGGCAGCCATGAAACAACAATGTGAGCAGAGGATGTATTTATCTCGGTAGGATGGAAAGAACAATCAGACAATCTCACCTTCCCTTGCAGAGCCTCCACTGTGGCCGTCTGTCTCACATTGCCCACATGCACAGTCACCTGGAAGCCCTTGTGGAAAGTCTTAGCATGGAAGAGCAGGACAATCTCAGCTTCAAACATCCAACAGATAGTGGGATTCATCTCCGGACTCACCATCACCATTCCCTAGAGCAGGAAATAAAAAATAAGACATCCATAAAAGTAAAAAAAAAAACAGTAAAAAAATTAATTAAAATCATACCCTGCAATCAGACATTACAAACCTTTCGTAATAACGAGCGGTCGAACTCGCCCAGAGCTAGTGTAGCTGCCTGTCCCGCTCGGAGCACCCTGCACGCGGATCGGTTTCTCTGGATGCTGCACACGCTGAGATTGCAGAACTGCCCGTCGTCCATCGGACCTACTGCTAACTGCTCCCCTTCTCGGCAGATACCGCTGCACCAGAGAAAGGACAAGATTAAACAAAAGCACTTATTTAAAAGCACTACAACTCAAAAGTGTTATTACCTGTAAAGAGTTCCACCCACTACAGTCCCAACATCTGGCACTGTATAAATCTCATCAACCTGCAACACACACAAAAAAAAGTGTCTACATTTTGAGTACAATATTCCATCTATGTGCTGTATTTGATTTGTAAATTCTCAGCTGTAATATACAGTATCAGGGCTGATAGTGGAAAAATTTCCTGAGCCTGAACTTTTTTCCCTTGCCCCCGAGGTGAGTAGGGGTGGGGGTACTATGTATGCGACGCACTTTTAA
>JAOTQY010000039.1:5439880-5450169 GCA_026413445.1 Dolichallabes microphthalmus
TCGCTGAAAAAAGAAGGATGAATAAATAAGTATGCGAATGAATAAATAAGGAGATTTATCATCATCATCATCATCATCATCATTTGGACGCGGACATCTTTAAAAGGACTCACCAAGGCTGGAGGAGATGTGGAGCCTCTGCTAGCGGCTTCATTCAGTCTAGCGCTCTGCTCCTTCACGTAGCACTTGTTGCAGTAGCCCTCGAGCATGGCTTTGCCCATGGCACCGCAGCCTTGCCCACGACACCGCACGTTTTGAAAACCTGCCTCAGATGTATGTCTGGGCTGCACTACTGCTGGAGCTGCCTCTGCATCAAGAACACCACCAGGACATATGTTACACTCACGCGAACTGTGCGTTTGCTACAAATATGCTGTCTTTGTTTACTTAGATGAAGAAAGATCACAATGATGCTCAATATCTTTTCAAAAATCAAAAATGACTTAAGAAACTAGCATAACTCGAATAACTTTCATCTATCATTATGCAACATATGGTTGTTCCACTTACGGTGATTGGTCTGATAGTCCACATAACAAATGGTACAGAATCCTAATTTCTCGGGTGTGCCGAAGAACTGGCAGCCCGAGCGTTTGCACAGGCATGCTGTCTGTGGGTTCCATGTGTGCCCAGTGGTACCAGGGCGCTCTGGCTCCCTGGATGGCGTCCACCCTGGCATGTCCATTCTGGGCTCCTGCTGCTGGGCAACAGCACTCCCTTGCATGCACGGCGGACAAAGGCCGTTGAACGTCCGAATGGCCTCCTGTCTACATGCGCTGCAGTGCTCCGTGTCCCTTTCTCGGTCTTTTTCTCGATCTCGGGTGCTCGGGCCCCACTGAGCATGTCCCCAGCCATGGGAAGGGCCTTGGGGTTGCCCGTTCCCTGCCTGACGGGTATTGAAGCAACGTTCGCACAAGCCGTCGTGCTCTACACTGAGCGTGAAGAGACAGCCGGGCGTCTTGCACTTCATGGCGTGCGTCTCACTGTACAGACTCAGACTGGGTGCCGTCGGTGGCGCCGAGCGCGGGCTCGGGATTGTCGGCTCAGACGGCGCGTTGGTATGATTGGTCCGGTTGGGGCGACTGGTAACGGCCTCGTGCTTGCCGCTGGCGCGCCGCTTCTCGAAGCACTGGTGGCAGTGCGGCTGCGTGTCCACCGAGACGTAGAAGGTGCAGCGCGGCGTCGCACAGCGGATCTCGATCAGCGACAACTGTGAGACAGAGAACGGCGGCGGTGCCTGTTGTGACGTGGGTGGCCACAGTGCATCCTTGTCCTCCTGCCACCGCTTGTACTCATGATTCACCAGCTGCAGGTAGTCTTCCATTAGGTTCATATCCTCAGGCAGATTGCCCTCATCGAGGCTGATGGGAAATGAAGTACAACCTTATTAGACCATCAAAACAGCAGCAGGCTAAATGATGTGATGTACGTTATGCAGGTACCAAACAAATGAAACAAAATCTATTGTAATTATGAAATGATAAACTTTTGCCTAAAAGGTCCTGCAATACATTTCAGCAGATGGATTTGAATCTCAAGATCTACAAGACTAATGGAATCACTGGTGGTGCTCGTATGTGGTTCGTACCGTGCTGCCCTGATAATCTGTGTGGGGTCATAGCCCAGGCCAATCACAGGGATCTCCATGAGCATCAGATATTCATTTAGCAGTCGCTCCTTCTGTTGCTGCTCTTTCTCCGTCAAAAAGTGGATGCGCAGCTCCTCGAACCCTCCCCTTCCTGGATTGATCAATGGTAGGGCTCGAAACTCTGAAAGAAACCAGGACATCATTAAAGAAGAATGAATAAATAAACTGTAAACATAAAAGTAACTCAATCTGGTACAGTAATAAGAGCAGGTTAATAGAGTTCTGGCTTGTACCTGGACCGCTGTCTTTGATTGTGATTAGAGGTGCAAAGTGTTGCGAGTCATAGCCGAGCACTATGGGATACTTGTAGCACTCTCCTGGAGGCCAGTGGAGAGGCAGGTAAATGCCTCCTACATTGAGGGGTGAAAAAGAGGAGCCAGACTTCATACTCCGCAGCACTTGATCTGCAGATACAGAAAAGTATAAGAGTTGATGTTACTGTGCACAAGCTGAGCTAGGACAGGTTTCGGGGAAGGGGGGGGTGAAATAACCAATGGATATGTAAGCGTCGATTAGTTCTCACACCTGCGATTACGATAATTGGCCGGCGCAGGATATTTGACAGCACGAAGATATGGATGTCTTCCAAGGAGTCGAACTGTAGGCCGTTGCTGCTGGTGACAGGAGACGCCATATCAACTATCTTCGCCCATTCGTCTTCCCAGTTCTGAAAAATATGTACATTTAAAATTAATTAATAGAAATGTCTCGTGACCCACAATTCTGTAGGAAACTGAAACCACAGGCACACCCTGACTGAATATGTACAACACAAAAATTACACTGCTCTCAAAAACAGGTTGCGATATATTTAACTACGTGACCAAGAACCAATGCACATTTTACTAACATGCAGACACACATTTTTAATACAGTATCACCAGAGCTCCAAACCATTCTGTCCGCTGTTACATTTCGGTGGCTTGGCATTTTGTGAAAGTGTGTATGTAGGGAGTCACCGTGGTGCTGTAGCGCAGGCCGGTCTGGGTGAACTCCTGGGAGTGTAGCAGCTCTGTCTGAAAGCGTGCCCTGAAATGACTCGTGTCCGTCTCTTTGAGCACGGCGTAAAGGGCCTTACGCAGGACCAGGTCTGTGTCCTGGACACCCAGCATGTACTGTGAAGCTGCATGGAGCAGGCAATTCCCATCACCTAGACAAAACGAAGAAAAAGCACGACTTTAAACAGGAACATTAAACTTCACGCATGCAATAATGACAATTTTGGTGAAAAGACTGGTGCCTTTGGTACTACAGTATGCTGCTGTAATCCTAAAATAAATAAATAATTGCACATTTCTGAATTCTCACACCCATCCGTCAGAACAGCACAAAACACAATAAACTCTTCAAGTTTGATCTGACAAGAATCAAAGGGAGCAAAAAGGGCAGAGTTGAGTGCGTGTGCTGCAGACTGACTTGCAGTTCCGGTTTGAATGCTCTCTGTTCTAGGCCGCCTCCACAAGCTCAAAAGGGTATTTTTTTCCTTTAACAAAAAAAAAAAAAAAAAGAAGAAGAAAAAAAAAATCCCCAAAGGCTATAAGAAAAGAAAGAAGCAAATGTGTTCTACGACTTGACGTTAAAAAAAAAAAGCACCAGACATTTAGTTACATGGAGTATAGCGAATATTTCTGGACTTTGCGGCCAAAAAAAAGATATTTTGGTGCCATAGGAGCTATAGTTATGTGTTTAGTCAGGCGATGTGACAAAAGAAAAAAAAAGAAAAAAAAAAAAGAACTGGGGAATTTCCAGTATGCTGCTGGAACAGTTAAAAGGTATCTATTACAGATGGCCATATATCTTTTAAAAGAGGAAATAAGCCGTACGGACGTGTTAAAAAGAAGCCGTCTATAGCAGGAAGGGTGTGTGCGTGTGCACATATATATCTATACTGTATGTATGCGAGTGTGTGTGTGTGTGAATAGATAGATAGATGGATAGATAGATAGATAGATAGATAGATAGCACTGGCTTTGCTAAAACAAATGACCTTTAGAGCGTTCTGTGCTAAATAAAATAGTGATACATTATAAAGTAAAGAATTACATTCCTGAGGATAACTTTTAAACAACTAAACTTTTACATTTCATTTCGCTAAACCACTAAGTGACATAATAAAAACATACATACAAAAACCACACACACGCTCCCCCTATAAATCATTGAAAAATATTTTAAGCACTACTGTACAATGATATAAAAATAAATGACAAATTCTTAAGAGTTTATGAAATGTTTTGCAATTTGATGATGTCCACGTAACGTGGAGAATAAGAACTTCTGTTGCAGAACTAACCGAAGCAGTGCATTTAAATCTGAGCCAAATAAAAAAAAAAGTTTATAAATAAAGCCTGACTTAATGATTATTACAAAGACGCATTAGGTTATGTCGCTATAAGCAGATGAACTAGATTCCATTGAAAACTTCTGGGTTTTTTCGAGATGGTGCAACTGGTGCGAGTCCTGGTAACAGACCATTCTAAAACAAGGCTATAACACAACAGCGAGGAAATTCCCCCGTAAGCGATTTGCTCTGATTAAGTGTCGCGAGTCTGACACGGCAGCTTTTTCGTTCCCTGCACAGCTCTTGAGACAGCAAGGTGGCTGGACTTTCCAAAGGGGAGGGACCTCATTCAACAGGAATGTCTTTTTTCGCTCGCTAAACTTCCAATATCACAATAGGGGGGCCTCCTTCGGTTCTTTTAAAATTCCGGATGGAGTCCCAAGTCATGCAAGGAACAAAATTGATGGTCGTCTGGACAAATTATTGCCCCAGGCAACCTGTTTTTAATTTTTTTTTTTTTTTTAACCATCCAGGTTTTAAGTTGTTAAGTGTTTAGATGTTTGTTATAAATTACAGTGTAATGTTTTAAATTAAAACATAATATATTACCATAGGACTGGTCCACCTACATAAGGCATGTTGAGAAACTGCTTCTTCTTTTCTAATTTTAGAAAAGAATTTCTCTAGTTCAAGGGCAAAAACTTTCCTCTCAGGTTGAAAGTAAATCTATAACGATTTTACATTACCAACAACACTTACAATACGATACATCCTCCCCCCACCAAAAAAAACTAAATGATTACACCTCATCTAAATCAATAGACACTGCCTAATGAGAAGGGAAAACTGATATGAAAGATGTATAGTGGACATTTTGGAAATACCCAGACCACATCCTCATCAGCACGGTCTCTATTTCAGCCTCAGCTTCCAAACATGGACATAAAATGAAATGAGTCAGCTTTGCGACTGCTGGCATGGACCGTCCTGCCATCCTTGCCCTTGTCCTGGTGTCACCTGATGGGATTAATTCGACTAATAAGCAGCCGGTTGAAAAGCAGGCTCTTCAGCTCTTCCGTATTTGTGACGTGGGTTAATTAAAGTGAAGGCTGAGTTGAGCTCAAGTCTTTCTGATAAGAACTATATACATATACAGAGTAAAGGATAAACTTCAACAACCATAAACGTCAACTAAAACTAAACCACTATGAAAGAAGTGCAGAATTTTTTTTAAATGATCATACACATTAGCTTTTCATCTCCAACCAAATTTAAAGACAACAATGCGATGTTTATATACGATTCCGAGGGGGGGGGGGGGGAAATGGTGAGAACAGACTTGCAACATTTCTCATCACACACATTTTTGTGACATTTTGTTCAGGTGGTGTTACTATTCAATTACAGTATAGCACACAGGAGGAAAAGTGTAAGAACTCTAAATGAAGCATTACTTATCCAGAGCCAGTCATGTAGCCTGACCTTGGGTTAACAGTGGACGTGTTCAGCTCATGAAACAACTCACTGTGAATGATGAATCAGGAAAGACCCCTAGATCAAATCTCATGAAAGAATGAAAAGGGATGGCAGGGGGACGTCACTGTGACTGTTTAGGATTTTCCCGTCACTTCTGATATACTCATGCAGCAGAAGAACAGCAGTTTTCCATGACTATTAACTCTTTGATCTGGTCCCAGTTCTTACCAGAGGTTCAGTGCGTTTCCATTAAGAGATTTAACAAGGCAGTTCTGAACTGAACAACCTTTTTGTCGTTTATCTCAGTTAAAAAAAAAATAATAATAAAATGTAATGGTCACCAATTAGGGTTCATCTGCCAAGCAAAATAAAAACAAAAAAATAAAAGACCAATTTTGCTATAAGAAAATCATTAAAATCGTCATTTCACATCTCCAAGTATTTTTTTAAACAGGTAAACCATAATTGAAAAGAAATTTGCATCAATGTGTAATTTTTTTTTTATCATTTTACTGGTAGGCAAAGTCTCTCTATCCTCAACAAGCCCTCCATTAGACCAAACTAATTAAATCCAAGCCAAGCTTTGAGGTGAACTAAACTAAAGCCGTTACCATTTGTCCGGAGGGGCACCAGCTTCTTGACCTCACGGCACCAGTTGAGCCTCTTCTCCTGCTCCAGGGATGTCTGCATCGCCCGGTCCAAGATGGCAGACTGGATGATCTCACGAAAGGCCTGCGGGAACTGGCTCATCCTGATCATTTCCAGCGTGTAGCGGTGCATGCCACGAAGATGGTGAAGCAGACCGCTGCTGGCCGCCGGCTTAACGACGTCATGGGGCACACGCTCCCGGATCTTCATGGCCTTCAGGAGGTTACTCACAAACAGGAACTTGGGCAGGAAGTTTTGGCCTTGTGACATTGTGTTCTCTTGGAAAGGGAGTGGGAAACCAGTTTAGCTCTGTGGGGATAAAGACAAAAAAAAATGAGTTTTGTTTCAATATGGGCAAGCTGACCAATCAAATTTACTTTGGGTAAACGGTGAACACAAAGTGCTGAAGAAGCTACAGACAGGGTACTTAGAGTAATGATGTCAGCGATTCTGAGTACAAGTCTAGCAGGTGAATGAGGTGCTTTAGTTACTTGAGTCTGGACTCATCAGGTATGAGAGGAACAAGTCGTGAAACCAGACTGGAACTGGGAAATGCGACTAACTTCCAGACGCAGCGTTTAGGCCCGACTTGTCTGAGGAGAACTTGGCTAGTTCTTCTCCAGAACACCGTGCATGTCGTGAACACGGGAAACAAATTCACCATCAGGAAGCAGTTAAAGAGACAATAAAAACCACACACGCACGCGGGGGAGTGTTGTCTGTCAGAGGCACAATAGAGAGAGAGAGAGACAGAGAGAGCGGGAGAAAGGGGCCGATGCGGCTTTTCGCCACTCCGAGCCGCCTGACGCTCCAATTACGTAATTCCTCCGATAAAGCCGTCAGAGACAATGCAACGCTGTCACCCAACAAAACGAGAGCACCAGAGCCGAAATATAACCGAGGCCTTTTTCCCCCTTCTTGCTCCTCGCTGATGCTTCTAGTTAGTCTGATTCGGATTAAAGGGACATTTTGGCAAACAATGGCTGTCAAGCCGTGGCGCTCCATTCAGACATCCAGACCGATCTGTCGTTTTCCGACCGAATCCGCGACTCATTGTGTCCCGGTGTGTGTGTGTGTCATTCAGCACCACAGTCAAGACACGCAGACAAGAGCGCGGCGACGACGACGGAAAGCGCACAACTGTTGTTACCTGTTCAATATGTCGGTTATCCGCCAACAAAGCCCATAAGATGCTCCGGTCCTCCGCCGCCTGCTGCTGCTGCTGCTCGATCCGCTGGATCCCCGAGTCGCTTCAGTAGTCCATGGCGCCTTCAGAGCCAACGCAGCAGCCTCTCTTTTCACCAAGCGCACATTCTAGGCGTTCAAAAACACAGCGTAGGACTTATTCTATCCGACAACGGCGCCCAATTGATGTCAATAAGGAAATGCCAAAGGGGATTTCCGAGGAGGTACTTTCCACTTTCACAACCTATCATAAAACGAATTACTTCAGCTTCAGCCTGTACAGCGTTCATTTCTAGCGTGATGACGTTCGGCTGACGTGGTGACGCCCCTGTCTTAGCCACGCCCCACCTGTCGCCGTCTGTGGGCGTGTCCTATTACTATTGTTATCCTGGTTTCGCTTTTCGAACGCAATGTTTCAAAGCATCTACGATACGAGGACGACATGTCCTAAGGAGTTGTCGAAAAAGAAATCAAATGATATTGAACACGTACACACACTTGCATAAGGACTGAATCATCTTGTATGGCAGCTTGTGGTTCTGAAGTGTTGCCCAACCATACAATTTAATCAAGAATCAAAGATTGGCAGTGACTGGAAAACTTAGTCTTCATTGACTGACTCTATTATACTTTTGTATTACTTTTTCAAATTTAAATTTCATAACTTATATAATAACTTATAGACATAAAACAATCCCTTTTAGACTAAATTCCAAAAGCCCCTCACTAGATTTTTCATGAACATTTTACAAATGAGTTCATTGCCATATACAGCTTTCTATTCCCCCAAATTTCCACCTACAGAACACTTTACAGATCCACACCAGCCTACTTGTTCATGAAGTATGGATTAAACCACATTCAATGTAAAGGAGCAGTTTTAATAACAAGTTTGAAATAATTATCCCATTTTGATTTACACAACTAAGGCCTAAGGTTTGAAGCATCTTGTAGCTTGATGTTCTGTGTTAACCAACCAGCTGTTAGTCACCAAGGCTTTCCGATTTTATCAAAGATCAAAGATTCTTCAGTAACTAGCAAAAATAATATTTATTGATGACTCTTGTATTTTTGCATTCATCAATTAAGTTTGTATGTTTGAGATATAAACCAGGAGTTTCAGTTTGGTTTAAGGACCATTTAAACTGTGAACTAAATTCCAAAAACCCCTAACTACAGGTTTCATGAACATTTACAAATATGTTCATTAACATATAGAGCTTTCTATTCCGCAAAATTTCCACTTAAAGAACACTTTGCAGATCCACACCAGCTCTACTTGTTCATTAAAGAACAAGTAAAATAAATCAGTAATATCAGATTGTGATTTACACAACTTTTTACACACACAATACACATAATATACGGACATATTGATTGACTGTTGTGAATATTGGTGCTATAATGAGTAGACCAGTTGTGTAAATCAGAAACTTTTAAGAAAGTTCAGCTCTTTAAATTTCTCTGGATAAGAACATTTTATTTTCTAAAGTTAATGACAGTTTTTACCATACAGTCCTTTGTATGATTGTCATTAAAACATAAGATTGCAACCTAAATGTTTGTAAATTCAATGAGAATATCACGTGTTCCAACATTTGCGTTAGACTAGACTTTCAATATAAACCATGTTCTTTCACCATGTATAATTCTAATAAAGCTATACATAATCCTCCTTTCTGCTTCTTTCTGTGTACTTTACTGCTGTGAGTGTGTGGAAATATACATGTACATACCATTTAGTTTCAGTCTTCAAACACACAGTACACAGCATCTATGAGGGAGTCACTGTCCTGTACCATTTGCCCAAATCCTTTTTAATAAGGGTCCTCGTAGACATATCTTATATTCTCATGTGCTATACAGCCTCCTGTAATATACCACACACAGAGACCACTCATAAGGGATATAAACCTACCTATGATTCACATTAATCACCTAAAAGTTTTTTTTTTCATTTACTTTAGTCAAGGGGAACTTCCCCAGAGTTATTTTCAGACAGACATGAAAAGAAAACATTATGAGGTGCAGTACAAAAAGTTTTTTATCTTCTTTTTTTTCCACAGCTTAGCCTTTTCTATTATTTTCTCCCTATGGTTAGACTGAAATGATAAAGGGATCCATTTATGATAAATAATGTAGTGGCTAAAATAGTGTTTGTATTGGTGTATTTTATTAGGTGTAACAGGAAACCAAGGTCATATAAGATTACATTGTTAGTCAAGCTGTGACAAAAAGATGTTACACAAAGTTGTTCAGAGACATGGGACATTCAGGAGTTTGGAAACAGTGGTTTACCAATTTGATTCAAGAAATTTAAACCATTTACTACTGACTTGGCAATCAAAAAAGAACGTATGCACCATCTAGTGGTCACCAGGAAAACTACCGTATTACATTAACTGCTCCTCATTAAAGGGATTAATGTTCTTAAATGCTCTTTCTGTTACTCAAGTAAACTTTGAAAATATTTATAATTTTCTTGTCCTTAATAAGGTATTGTATTTTCAAAACATACATTAAAACCCACCATCTAATCTAAAGAACAGGGTTGAATCAGCCTAAAGTTTGATTGATTAAAGCTAGTTATTTAGTTTGTTTAATTTAGCTAGTAGCTAGCTATCTAGTTAAGGTTTCTAAAATAACTTGTTAAGTAAGTTAGCAAGTTAAGCTTTTTTAATTAGCTAGAAAATTAGGTTGAAATAGATAGCTACAGCTTTATATTAAAAAAAAAAGTCCTTAATGTGCCTTAGCATTCATTCCAAAACGATTATTAATGTTACCTAACCAGTAGGTTTGTTTAAGTTAGAAGAATATTCTTAATGGCTAAGAGCTTGGCTAACTTGCTAGTAAAACAGAGTTGGACATAATGGTCTCAAGGCCAGCTTATTTCATCTTCTTTCTTTCTTTTTTTAACAGATGAAATATGCAGGGGTTGAGATCATTATGTCCAACTCTGTTTTACCCAATATTTATACAGTGGTGTGAAAAGCTATTTGCCCCCCTCCTGATTTCTTATTCTTTTGCATGTTTGTCACACAAAATGTTTCT
>JAOTQY010000039.1:5456494-5468544 GCA_026413445.1 Dolichallabes microphthalmus
TACAGTACAAATACTGTAATAAAACAGCATTTTACTGGCAAAACTGCTGCCAGTAATTTACAGTAATTTTACATGAAAATTTTTTACAGTGTGACAGCAAAGTGTTTTATTTACGGTATATTGGATCTCGAAATTACATTCTTTCAATTTGAGACATCCTAGCATACAACATAGCAGAGGTGATTAAGTAAATATGTTATTACTGTTAATTATGCTTACTTTATTTTACCATTACAATGACCAGTGCGTAATAAGGGTGCTTGTGGATAGTCAAAATGTGACAGATAAAATACAATGGTTTTGTCATTTGTTTCAACAAAATATAATTAAAAGTTTTATTAAATAAGAAAACAGTTTAAACATGGCGCTTAGGTGGTACAATACCTATGTCACACAGGATGTCTTGTCTAGCAAGGTTAAGGTACACATGTGGATGAAAATGCCACCACTCCAGATGTTATATATGGTACGGACTCCCTCTGCACTGCATCTGGCCACACAGAAACCTGGCATATTGGGCTCCATCTGCCTGGTGGCCTTGAACCGGGTTTATCTCTACCAAAAATATGCAATTTCAAACATTGCCATAAGTATTTTTTTTTTTTTTTTTGTCGGCAGGCAACAGCAGGTTTTTAGCACAGCCTCGAGAACAGAGCATAGCTCAAAGTTTGGCAGCTTTGGAGCAGCTTCAGTCAGTCTGTTAGCATTTGTGTGACACTTACCTCTGCTTTTCTGGCAACAAAAAAGCATTGCTCTCCTGCCCCAAGCGATAGCGCTGAGCTGAGCCAAAGGCGCCATGCTAATATGAATGTCACCCCACATGGTATGTTCCATGTGGGAAATTGACTTCTTAGCCCAGTGCCGTCTTCGGCCATATGCTGATGTTTTCATATTCCAGAAAATCAGTTCGGGGACTCATAAAGTTTCTTAAAGGCCAAATTATACCCTGGTGCTGCGGCATGAAAGGGCCAGCCTTCTGTCACACTGCAAAGACTTAAGAGTAGCTCAGTACTCCTCTGGCAGCAAGCTGGAGGGGACACTGGCTCAGCTTATCTATTTTTCATATGCTGAAGCACACGCCGATACTAATGAGGCCGTAAACATCCTTACACACTTTGAAGAAGGGAATATGGGGTTTAAAACATGGGCTCTAAAATTTATCATAGCTTTGTAGATGAAGTTGAAGAAATCTTTTATTAGTGTTTTTTGATTTAAGAAGAAAATATCTTTCAATGATAAAAAGAAAGTGACTTTTTATTAGTTGCTGTCAATGTATACAGTACATAAGTCAGCATTCACAACAGACATTTTGACATTTTGACAACATGCAGGCTTAAGTACTTCAAACTGACCATAAAAGTAAGCTGCTGCACTATAATGTCTTCTTTTTATTGTCAGAAATAATTTTATTTTTTTTTTACTTTGTAAAAACTCTACTGCATAAAGTTTTGCACTCTTGTGTGCTCCTTGTCCTTTAACCTTCCCTTTTTTCCTGAAGCAGTTCCAAATGGTTAGGTTTCAGGCAGCCAGATTTTTCAACATGACTTAAGGTCTGTCATGCCATACTATGCAGCATCCTGCAACATGTCACCAATGGCCTAGAGCGCCTGGACATTCGGCTGCCGGTTCCCCAAGTTCCTAATCAGTACGGTTATGTAAGATGTCAGGGCTTTTTAAATGCCGAGCTCCCGTGTCGTTTGCACCGGATTATCTCTCCGTGCACAAGCTAACAGATGCCGGGTCCAGCTGGTGCCGAAAAAGTTTATAGCCCAGTTGGAACGAGGGTCCTTACACCCTCTACAATGTTGGCCACCATCGCCTTTTTTAATGAGTCACGAATTGCCTGTTTATCTCCTGCTCCCTGCTGTTTCGGCATTTTCCTTTCCAGAACAATCCCAGAAACACATGCTGCTACAGACGCAAGTGCAATGTGCACAGACATTCTGAGCCAAATTGTTACAAGGAACAAAGTTTTTTCTTTTTTTTTCTTCTTCACTCTCTCGCTCCCTTTCTCTCTCTTTTCATCTTGGGCATCAAAATGTGAGAAGGATTACAGGATGCGCAGTAAAACAGAGACTCAGATGTTCTGTTTGACCCTTTCAATATGGTCAGCCAGACAAAGCTGGGCCTATTTGCAGGCTCAACAAACACTCAAATGACTCTATAATTGGCACACTTTGTTGTTCGTGTTTTGGCTCTCTCCAAAACTGTGCTAAACACTCTCTGTAATGGCTTTACATTATGACAACACATGGCTCACACCGAAAGAGGCCGGTGCTGGCAAGGCCTCGAAGAAGTAGCAGGTGGTGTTGACAGTTTTGCTGAAAAAGTTGCGCCGAAGTTACGAGCTCACCATCAGCATGGCAGTGGGGCTTAGAGCAAGGAGCAGAGTGTTTACGGAGGAAGATCTTGTATGAAAATGAATTAACCAACACATAAGTTGTCATAACATAATCTATATTTGTACTTAATTTGTTTTTAGATTGGATTTAAAGATTACAGCAGAATTGTAGGAAGAATATGTTGGACATGCTTGCTTTATTTAATTAGTATTCATTCAATTTATTATATTACATTACAGTATATTTCCTGTACATATTTAATAAATTTAAATAATAATTATGTAGGCTCTTTTATTAAATTATATCATAAAAAATAATAGGAAATATGACAAGCATCATGGAATAAAATTATATAATTTTCCATTTTTGTCATGTTTTATGCTACATTATAATATTGTATTTATTAACTCTGTAAGCTCACCAAGTGTTTTTATAACTGTGTAATAATAATAATAAAAATATTAAAAATCAAAAGTGACATAATGACTTTAGCGTATTTACTTTTGCTTGTTTATTTGACGTTATATTTAATACACTAAGCCTTTTTCCATGTGTGTTACATAGAATTCGGCATTGCTTTAAAATTAACTTACAGTCCCTGCAAAAAAGGACAAAGTATCTGTGGAATCTTGGCAAAAGAGGGTTGCCGCCCAGCAGCATGAAATTTTTTTTATTCTGTGACGGACCGTTTTTTTTTGTGGTTGGCATAGAAGGTTAGTCTTTTGCATTCTTCTCATTGTACAGGTCACTCAGGCAGAGGCGGCCAACTAGAAAAGATCCTGCGAGGCTGGAGACAATGGCCTTAGCCGCCCCATAAATGTCGTCTCTTCTGTATCAACCCATTGACTCGCTGCTTCCCCGCCAAGATGTCACTGTTCGACCAGTTCTTCTGAAAACGGCTTAATTAGCTGAAAAGCCGAACGCTTGTCCGAGCTTGTTTGTGTTAAAATTAAAAAAGGCAGAAAAAGCGGAAAAGCATCCCTGTCCTCCTCTCATTGTCTGTATGCTCGCTCCTGAAAGACGTCCTGTTTTGTTTTTTTTTTTGCTTGCTAACGTGAATAAAACAATAGTGCATTCATTTGCGTTTTTACACCATGATCCTGGGTTAATTGTTGAAGAAGCTATCTGAGCTTTCTTTGTGAAGGGATTGAAACATAATTAGCTGTGATTCTCTATGCAGGGATTATATTTTTAACCAGTCCGCACATATGTTTAATGAAAAACTGTTTTAAACTTAAACATACTCTGTTAATTTGTCCATCCTCATTAATTATTAATCAGGAAACTGAGACTAAGACAGACAGATATTGAAACACCTTCTTGAAAGCACATTCTAAAAAAAAAAAAAAACTCTGCTGTTTGTATGATGCATTGAAGGATGGTGTAGAGAACTGCTGTTTCTTTCAGCCTCGTTTCTTGTTTCCCTTTCAGTGCGGGCCCCCGTTATTCCTTTATCCCGCTCCTACTTCAAAGACTCAAAACAGATTGATTCTCATGTGAACATAGCAAAGTGGGACCCCAGTTTTCTGCGCCCACTTTGAACTGCTGGCTGCCTGTTTACTGCCTGTTTGTGAGCCGCCGCGTGAGGATGGACCGTAGCAATCAGAAAACAAACTCCCATTCACAGGGCCATGTCAAAGGTGAGTGGCGGCCTGTAGCGCCACTCTATGGGACTGCTGCCCCCTCCCACTCGATCCTGTTCTCAAGCGCTCCTCGGTTGCCATGGCTGTGTACCTGGATGATGTCTATCTTGTCTGTGTGGGAATGGCCATTAGGCACTTTGTCAGGGTGATCAATGGGGATGCTGCCCTTTTTTGTGCCTTAACAATGGAGGCAAAAGCAGAGGAGCGAAAAACTCTTCCCATCAGCCACTGGGCTGAAGTCAACATGGTGGCTATAGGCTCCAGATAATAATTGTATTGGTCATATACCTCCTGTATAGGATATTATTTATTTGAAATGATAAAAAAAAAAATTCACCTACATGTTCTCTGTAATTACCACAATTAATTAGATGTATTATGATGTATTGATTACAAAATCTGAAAGTGATATAGGGACACAATGATAAATCTATACATTTATAAATCTATACTTTTATATATGTCTTTATTATTATACAGCTGTTTTGTGATCATTATAATGCATATAAATATGCATTACAATCTAGGCTTATTTCATATTGTTTCACAATATCTAATGAAGCATTGATTTGGTTTATATATATATATATATATTTTTTAAATATTGGATGGTTAATTTCACCTTTATTACTATTATAAACAATAGGTGCAAACCCTGTTTGTGTTAATATTGAAAGGATTGCATTAACAATAATTTACTTTTACAATGCATATTTCCTGTTTTTTGTCACATATTTTAGACAAGAAAAGGCCTTAAATCTCATGTATGAAGTTCAAGCTCAGAACACCAATGTGTTCTCTTAAACTACCTGTCATTTCTTCTCGACATGAAAAGGCAAATAGCTAACATAAGTTTTTTTTAAAAACAAATGCTGGGCATCAGAGTGCTGCAGACTGAACCATATTTAACTCTTATGTGCCAGACCACCTGCTAGTGTCCGTGTCATTGACTGGCTAGTCATGAATGGCACTCGGCCATCATTAAATAGGAAATAGAGTAAGTTCTTAATGTGATCGCAAAGCCAAGATGCTGATTTATGCATTTCAAGCCTGAACGTTTTTAAAATATGTCTTGTGTAGCTCTAGACAAAGGTCCCTAAGAGAACAACGAGGCAGCAACATAAACTGTCTTGTTTTAAGCTATAGAACTTTTATATGGGTGGTGTGCATAAAAAAAAACATCCATTGGTTCTCAGGTTATGTCGCTCAAGGGGACCTCAGGCTTGTGCGTTTCTGAGAGTGCGTACTCCTCCCTCAAACTGAGGCAATGTTAGATCGGTTGACTGTAAATCAGAAAACGTGACCTTTAATTTTCTCAATGCCAACTGATAAAAGCTGCCATAGCTATTTATTTCCGTTCTTTTTCCCAGTGGAAGGGGCCTTACCCTTTCTCATTGTGCTCCCCTTTAGATGATCTCAGCTCGGTGACCTCTAGTACTGTAGGTGTAAAGATAAAGGTATCATATTAATAATCATTGCTGCTGGTTTGTAAGTCCAGTGTAACGTGGCAAGATGATGTCACGGCTAATAGATTGGGTCATGAGATGTTCCTTTAGGTTCCTATCAAAAGGTGGCCAGGTAAAACTTTTCCTCTTCACCCTTTAGAGAGAGAGAGGAGGCCCCATGGTGTGCTGTTGACTATTGGAGAATGAGAACAAATACACAAGAGAACAAAACACAGGGAGCTCTGGCTTTTCACAACCTATTAATTAAAGCTGAAGTAACAATAGAGCTTCAGAGAGATAGATAGAGAGACAGAGAGAGAGAAAGAGAGAACACTGTTGAAAGCCTAATTATAAAGATTTTAGACATTTACTGTACATATATTCATAGATGTATTAAGTTGCATTGAACGATGAAACAATAATAATGCTAATATGTTTATGTTTATATTTTCTACATTTTCTATTGAAAAGTATGTCCTGTAAAATAATCAAAGTTATTCGAATCCTAGTCATTTTAACAGCGACACTTGATCATGATTGCCTAGGAAATCAGAATGAGACAGTCTTTAAGACGTTGAGTCTTACTGTTGCGGCTTTTGTCTTAAAAACAACTTTTCAGCTTGTTACAACAACAAAAAAATTTCATAATAGGAATGACAAAATTATTTATAATATTAAAAAAATATATACATTTCGAATTATTATTATTGTATGTAAGTATAACATAAGTATGTAAAAAACATTAAATACATGAAAAGTACTTCTATGTTCTTTATTTGAGTATGTACAGTAGTCAATCCAGGATTCACATTCAGTCTTGCTGAAGCTGGACACTTTACAGGATTGCCCCATAGCCTCCAGAGTTGTCATGGCTGACAATAACTAAAGTGTCAGTATGGCAGGGTCTGACACAGAGGTGTTTAGTCCCCATAGTCATAAATCATATTTTTAGACAGCTTTGTTCTCGGCTCCTTTAATCCACTCTGGATTCATTTTCCTGGAAGTGGCAGTGGTACCTTCCTGTATGTTCAAAATAACATTGTTGAATTAAGAGGAATACTCATTTAGATTTATGCAATGTTTAAGATCAACTGCTTTTTTAGCTCATTCAAGTCAGTTTTCTACTGTGCTACATTTTGAACTCAACAATTCAGCATTCAATCATGCTATGATCTATGATTTAAGTAGCCTTCAGTTGTTATGTCACAAGCTTTCTTTTTCACAACCCCAGGGCTCAGGACTAAAGTTAATTTGTGAATGATGATGTAGCGAAGGATTATTTAAACCTCAGAGGCACTCACCTTTTCTAAGCTATGTACACATCAATTTGAACAAAAAGTACACATCATTTGTCTATTTTATTAAATTAATAATAGATATACATAAATAAATAAATTATATTGCCAACTATTCAAATAAAAGTCCAAATTATGATCCAAATATCTGATCTCTACACTTCTCAGCAGCAAGAACAATATAGTACATGCTACTTATTCTGCAGTTCCTAAAAGACTGCAAATTCTGTTCATCCAAAATTCATGTCATACACTACACTCAAACATATAATAAGGTATGTTCTTTGCTTTCATAAAATTCTTCATAAGATTTAATGCATTTCTTTGACTGAAGTTTATAGAATTTACAGTATTGTATGTAGCTTTCAGTTCTGCTAACCAAGGGCTCATGGAGAGAGCCCCATATTTCATACAGGATTATTAATGTAAACGTTTTGACTTGCGGCATGCAGGCAAATAAAGATAAATGGGACAAAAGCAGAAAGCAAACAGATGAAGGCAGTGAGTTTATTAAGCCAAATGAATTATGATGTCTTTAACTAACTGACAGATTACTTAGCTGCTTGGGCAGTGCCGTGTTCGCACCCACCCGGAGTTCCTCTAGGGACCTATGCGCAGCGGCGTCCCATTGCCAGATCTATTTTTCACTCAATTTAGCGCCAAATGACGGCTAACCTGCAGGTCCTCCCTCTGGTGAGGTTTATGCAATGATTAATGGCGAATGTTGGGCTGCCTCTACCTGGGGGACTGCCCCATCTGCAGAGCGATGTCAGGTGGAATAGGGGTGCCCGCAGGTGGCCACTCTTGACTGGCAGCTTCCCTTTGCCTCGGGCAATCTCGCCATGTTAAGTGGCCTCAGAGAGGCAGCTTCCACTGTTAGATCACCTGCCACTGTCTAGCCTAGCCTGGCATCTGTGCTCATTCTGTCGGCACACTGAAAAACAGGTTACAGTATGAGCAGTGCTTTGAAGTGAAAATAGTTGTAGTGCTCGACATGATATCCTACTCAGGAACAAGGGGTAATGGACACTGAGTGCATCACCTGTGTACTTGAAAACCAAAGTATTTAGATTGCATTGTATTTACAGTAAACGTTTATACCCTGGAAGACTAAGTTTGCTGCAGTTTTTGATCCTGTTTGATTTTAAGTGATTTTTATGTGAAGGATGTGAATTCTGGGCCTTTACCAGATTAATGGTATACATAGATATTTCTGTAGTTCTGGAGCAAGTTCTTAAAGCTGTTTGTCTAGTCTCAGTCCTGGAGTATAGCAGAAAATGACTGCGATGAAAGTAAAAAAAAATGTTTTAAATACCAGCCTGGTTTCTAATCTCGTTCCATGACTTAGACTCAACAGTACAAAATGCTTTGGAGTTTTGTTGAGAAACTGCTGTAAAGCTGAATCTGGAAATATTTATTTATCTGTCTATTTTACGCATGAACAGCCTGTCTCTTTCATTCCGTCAAAAGGCAATGGCACAGATGCCGGTCGGACAGTTATCAAATTAAGACTTTTGGACAGGTTTACAGGCTCTGGCTGTCAGCTCCCTTCTGGGTGGAAATCATCTGATACGGCTCTGATAGTGATTAATGAGCGCACTAATCTGGTGGATCGTTCCTCCGCTGATAGACACATCACTGAGGGGCTGCTTGGCTGGCACCCACTCCATTTGATTTCCTCTGGGTCGCGTGCCAAAAGAGACAAATCCAGCCGATAGTGAGTGAACTACTTTTGGGGCTGGCCAGATCTTACATGAGCGGCAGTACTACCTGACTCAGACCAAGCACAAGAAGAAGCACATTTCATAAAGCAATTTGTGGTGTTTTTTTTTTTTTTTTTGAGAGAGAGAGATATAGAGAAAGAGAGAGAGAGATGTGTATGTGTATCTATGTGTATCTATGCTAATAAACTTGCTTAAATGCTGGAAATGGGCCAGCACATTTGTAAAACTCCACATAATTTACTAAGTGTATAATACATGGCTGAACACACAGTAAATCCTTATTGCTATTAATAACACGATTATAACTATGGTGTTCATTTGTATCAAGTTACTCGAACTGTTAAACAATCTACAACATATTAGATCAGCATAGAAGTTTCATTAAGAATACAAGATTCTTGCCAAAACTTAAGGTTCTAAAATGCCGTGATTTATCAGTCATTTATCAGATAATCCAGAATTAAGGTCTCCTAGGTTTTAAAATGCCAAATTGGCTTTCAAACAGCCATAGTTAAAAATACATTATTTTAAGTTTTTTATGTCAATGGACACATTGTAATGTTTTCTTTAAAATGTTAAGCAGTAAATTATCATAGCTAGCCTGAGATAAGTGAACTGATGCATGTAGTGCAGGGATGCTTTGTGTCAAACAAGTTACATTTACAAGTAATAGATTAGGTTTTATCATTATAAGTGTCAATAAGCACAAACATTAGAGAGAAATGCATCTTCATAGTAGTGGCATAGTGTACTTTCTGAAATTATTTTAGAAATAGATTTTATCCGACAATATGTTTTTTTTTTTTCAATGCTGTGTGTTACTTACCAAAAAAGGAAATATGAACAAAACAGATTTTAATTAAATAAAATGAAACATTTATATTATAAATATTTGCATTTAATTGTTTATTGCATTTATTTATTTACCTTATAAAAAAAAAGGAAGATCAGATTACATCGAAATAAAATGAGTGGAAACTGAACTCTATGAGAATCTGGTCCATTTGTTGTACTAAGCCAGGTAGAGTGACAGAATACACACATTATTTCATTATTAATCATAAGGTTTAATCTGTAGTTGACATAACGTTCTTTATCAAGTACTCAAAATATTATCCATTATACTTTTTACATAAGAAAAAGTTCATTCTAGTTCCTTCCAAGTAAAACAATGATATTTTATGAGGCGATAAAACTATTATTGCTTTGCCATTGATTTTAAAAGATTTATTTTACTTTACTGCAGTAATTTGAAAATAAGGTGTTATTATCCCCCAAAATATTCTTCATGTGTTACACTTATAAACGCTACTTTGCTCTTTTATTCTGATTATAATTAAAATTTTCTATTTACAAAGGCACACAAAATTGGCTTAATATATGCAGAATATTGTTACGGGGTGTTCAACTCAAACCAGGACTTTTTCAGTGTTATCACTAGTGCTTGGACACCATCAAGGTAGAAAATGTTCTCAGTTCCCCCGAAGCCTTGATCAGCATTTTTGCTTCACATCTGAACCTTTGGCCTCTCAGGAACTCCTTACTGACCCAAACATGTGGAAATAAGATCGGGACTGTACAAGATATGTAGCAATAATCCCAGCTGAGTTCCTTTAATGTGCAAGTGGTGTTGGTGCATTATTGCGTGTACACAGACAGACACATCTCTTCCACCTGTGAGTGACAAGTTATCCGTTGATTTTATTCTACTTTCTGAAAGATCACCAAAAGACTGCAGTGGGCTCTGAGGCAGCTCAGGCAGAATCATCATTCATGGACGTACGGCCTTCTTTAAAATGTTTGTGCAAAAGGTGCGATCCAAAAGGTGCATTGAGGTCTTATGGAAATGTCAATCAGTTATATAAGCCTTCATTCAAGAGAAATTCCATCACAAGTCCGGGTTTGACTTGAACGCCCCTCGTGTACATGTATTACTTTAAATATGATCAGTGTGATAAAATACATTTGTTAGAGAAACTGAGCCAAGAACAAATAAAAGACATTAAAGAAATTAAAATGGGCCATGTTAAAAGGAGAACAACATAAGGCTTATGCTTTCATCCGATTGCAAGGGATGCCTTTGAAAATAGTGTGTGTGTGTGCATGTGTGTGTCCTCATAATAACAAGAATGTATGGTAATTTTTATCTTGTGGGAATGTTGATTGATTAACAGATGACTTTTATTTGTAAAACTAAAAGAGCTAAAGTATTTCTGTTTGTTTAAAAGGTTATGGAGTAAGTGAATACATAGAATTGTTCATCTACGGTTATACACAAGTCAGGAGAAACGCTGCACTATGACAGTAAAACAAGACCCGGTGCACTCTGATGGAGAGTGAAGTGACCCGAGGGCCGGAAGGATAAGATAGGCGAAATCATATTTTGTGTGTGTATGTGTGTATGCACTGGGGAATGGGCGTCGTTTAATGTCTCCCCGCTTCAGACGCCACAATAGCTGAAGGCGCTTACAGCACCATAAATCAAAGGCATCCACTGCGCGAGAGCAGCTGGCACATTTGCAAATAATTGTAATTATTAATCATGGTGATTTCACACCCTTCACTGGACCACTGTGAAGCCTCAGCGGCCAGGCGGCCCCGGCGCCGGGAACCCGCGGCTCGGGGCCCGTATGTGCCGAACGCTGCCACGGACTGCACTTTGATGCAGCCTCGACACACTGCTGAGTGGCACACAATGCCCAGTCAGCCATGCGGCATGGGAGCCTTATCCACCCTGCCTACATGTTCTGCATAATCAACATACTGATTTTACTTTTCAATTTTTAACATGCTAGGATGCGTTTTAGTCTTCAAAATGATGTATTATGATTTCTTTCTTTTTCCGTCAATGGGAATCCTTCATCTGCTGTGAAATAGCCCGAGAGCATGCATTTAGGTCAGTCTTGGTGTCATGGATCAACTTGCATTCCACAAATTGTTGTATTGGAAAGCTGCATGCACGTGATGCAGCCTCTGTTGTAAAAGCAGATGTGTGTTAATATGGTCTCCAGCTGCTGTGTTTCCATATGAAAGTGTTTACTGTGTCTACGGGCCTGCCTGTGGGGAAATAATACGGAGAAGAGGAATTTTTTACCAGCTGGGAGCTCAGCTCAGTAGTTTTCTGAGTAATGTGCTAAATAGAGTGTTTGCCCCCCTGTTAGTCATTATTACCTACCACTCACAAGACAATGCACAGATGGTAGGCGCGGAGCGGTCAGTGTAATGACAGCAGCGTGGGCTGGAGAGAAAAAAAAAACAGCCGAAACTCACTCGCGGAAGCAAATTATCCAAACGAATGTGTTTCACATATTGGCAATATTTTACACTAATTTGCAACTACGATGCAATTTTGTGTCTTTTTATTGTTTTTGTTCCAGCATTTAAAGCATACACACAAACAAACACACACACACATACACACAGATTAGTTTTTATCATTTTTTTCAGGACACGTAGTACGGCATTTCCCAAAACCCTCAATCTAGCAACCATAAAGAAATAAATTTACAGTTTCAGTCCTGTTTCTTATAGGTTTGTATATAATGCAATATCTACTCTCAGGACTACTTTGCTGTTAGTTAGCCCCCCCCCCCCCACCCCC
>JAOTQY010000039.1:5484713-5508079 GCA_026413445.1 Dolichallabes microphthalmus
ATACACAGATCTTCCCAGGAAGTTCCTTTAGAGTTAATCACCAATATATAGCACATCAGATTAGAGCTGTTATGAAGGCTTTACAGAAGATATGCAGCAAACGCATCTCAATATCAACTGTTTAAAGCAGATTACTGAATATTTTGGATGCCTCCAATGTGTGTATGTGTGTGTGTGTGCGTGCCTAAAGATATAATGTAAAAATAGGTTGTTTATGTAACAACCTCAGCAGCAACCTCATTTCCCCTCTCATCAGTTCCCAACACTCAGCCTTCCGTATCACCAGTATACCAATTACCTGTCTGATCATCTGCTATTATCTGCTATTATTATTATACCTGTTTCCCGCTGGTTTCCACCTGAAGTTGTTGCATGTTTCAATTTATAGGTCACTGTGTGGCTTAACAAATAAAAAAACTTTCTTCTAAAACTGGTCAGGTACAGGGACTGGACTGAAAATGAAAGGCAAAAAAAATTGAGAGCCAAAAGTGAGAGTTGAAAAAAGTCTTTTAGGAATTCTGGAGAATTATTCGTCAAGAGTACATAAAAAATACCAAAGTCTGGCTATTTGAGAACAAAATATGGAGAAATCTGGGGGGTAGTGGAAGTACTACAAATTTGTCAGGCAAGATAACCTCAGACAAAAGTATGCAGGTCAGAAGGCATGAAACACTGGGTTGGTCCTTAACCCTATCTGCTCCAGGGGCACTGTAAGCTGGCTGACCATGCACTCTGACTCCAGTTTCCTAATTGGGATATGCGAAGAAGAAATTTCGCTGTGCTGTAAAAAGTACATGTGACAAATAATTGAATATTCTTCTTCTTCTTCTTGAGTTAGAAATAATTTACTTGCCAATTTAAGCCATTTTAGCTCGTCTCCTAACTGGGTTTAGATTAATACGGTAAGAAAGATAATAGGGGCACATGCACCTAGACAGAAGAAACATAGTAACACTTAAATGTTTTATATACTGTAAAGACGGAAAGTTTTTTATGAAATAGGGTCTCAAAGTACGATTTAACTCTCCTTGGAAAGTTTTTGTTTTGTAGGGAAATCAAATAAATTTGGAAATCAATTCAAATCAATTTCATATTTTTTGCAGCAAAAATAGTTATACCTGTAAAACATGATTTTAAATCTGATTTTAACAACTGAATTCTGATATAGTTTTGCATTTCTGTCACTTTGAGTCATTTTCTTTTCTTCTTTTGGAAAATACCTGCACTGCAATCTCAGGTCGGTTAATAAGCAAGAACTCTAACATGAGGACAATTTTTTTTTTATCTCATAAAAATTTAATCTCTAAAAATGCATCTGAAAGTATAGCATTTAGTTTAGTTTTTTTTTTTTTCGGTACAGTTTGTGTACAGTGTGAAATCATTATGTTGTCTTTTCTAAACAGATTCAAAGCAAATCTCATTAAAAGTTTAAATGACAAAATTCTCAAAGCTTTGCTAATCATAATAGCTGAAAGTCAAGGGGTGCTTATATAAAGCACATGTGAAAGCGTCTCATTAAACCTTTATTCAATTCGTATTCACAACCAGAAAAAGAAAACCGTAAAACCATCCTCAATTAAATTTAGTGGTTCATAACAAACCTTTGTCGTTTTATGCCTACATTATTCATACAAAAAGTCTTCAAAACATATACTTTTAAAAGTATAAAGAAAGTATTAAAACAATCAGAGGATGTATTCTATAGTTTGTTGTCTATAAAAAAAATCCAGTGTTGTTAATAGAATTTGATTGTTCCTGGGATCAAATAAGAAAGCTTGCTAATTAACGAGATCTACAAAGAGTGTGGCTTCTCCACAATATTTTGAAAGATGTTCAAAAAGCTTATGAATTAATTAGGCAAAATATTAAAAGAAAAGATGCAAATTTCCAAATGAAGTTTACATTTATCTTAAAGGAAAAAGTTTGCATATTATTTTAGCTGTTAGATTAAAACTTAAAATGATTCAATTTAAATGACATTTCAATGTGAAGTTGTTAAAAATCTTGACTGCATTTCATGAGACAGAGTATTCATATTTGAAATCAATTAATAAAAATGTTGTTGTTGTTGTTGATGTTGTTGTACAGATTGTCCAATGTGCTGAAAGAACTATCACAAGATCACCATTATTTCTGCACATTACCAGTTCGTTTCTTAATGTTTCTCTGTAAATACAAGTCTGCCAGATGGCCACAAGGTCCTGAGCTTTGAGTTTGTTTCACTTTGCGTCTAGCAGTCGAGTTCCTCCTCGGCTGTCTCTCCGTCACATCCTCCATGGTGGTAACAGCCCCTCAGCTCGCCTTATTTTAACTGTCCCTTTCAGCCCTGAAACAATTGTCCAGCTCCTTTTAGGTTCTTTTCAGGCCTGGTTTCAAGCCTGGTAGCCTCCATTCTGCTTTGTATGTCACCCGGTGTCTGGTTTGCCCCATTCCAATGGGTGCACATGACCAGAAAATGAAGGCTTGCATGAGGCCTCAGCTAAACGCAGAGCGCAGAGAAGAGATTAACATGTAAGCTATTGCAGACTGAGCCGAGCCCAAGGGAGGGTGCTTTGTGTTTGGCCAGGGTTACATGTAAGCAGAAAGGGTGTGGACGGCTCAACCCATTGTGCGTGTCAATCCGAGGGAGGTTGTTTCATTAATTACACATTATCTATTGGACTGCGAGGTAGGAGGTAAGGAGGCTGGAAGAGAGAGAGAATATGGAAAAAAATTTAAAGACCTTGATCTCATTCAATGGACTTTCGTGATAGGGGTATGTTAACATTCTTTTAGCATGTTAACTTTCTTTTCCTCAGCCTCATACTGCCTCTTCTGCAAGTGTATTTTCTCCCTGTAGTTATGCCGTGTTGTGGCATTGAGGCTGCACTCCCCACAGTAGTTTGAAGAGACCTAATGGCTTTCTCTGCCTACCAATACCAGGCTTTCAAGTTCCCACATTTCAGGGATTCAGGCTGAAAAGAGTTCAGGCTTGTAGCCTGAGAGGGTACATCAGGCATCTCTCCATTGTGCTCATTCTCTTCAGGTTCACCCCAACCAGAGACCTCCACAGCTTTATGACCTGCTCAGGATTACTCCCATTGAACACAGGCCATCCCTCTCCAGCCCCCTGGTAACCCAGTAAAACCAGTGGGAGGACCACAACTTTACAACGGCCTGTCTAAAATGTGCCTCTCCGATTGTTTCCCATTACAGTGCTCCTCCTCCCTAGTAACAACATGGACGCCAAGGATGACGGGCCCATTACAAACCCTGTCATTCACCCTAACCAGGATTCTGCACCAGGATTCGCTAGGAACTGTTATGAACATGACTAGCTGGGAAAAATAACCCAAGAAAATCTGTAATAATGTTGTCTACTTCTTTAAATTCATATGTAATTCTGAGCGCTTAAATTGTGCTCCTGCATCTTAAGAACAATTTACGTTAATCTAATTTTATTCGTACAACTTATGGTTTATGCAAGTAGCCTGAACAATTAAATATAAATTCTACTATGATGTCATTGCTAAGAATGAATGAAGATTACATAATATAGATATGTACATAATATACATAGTATACACATATTATTTTTAAAAAATTCTGTAACAAATGTATTTTTATACCTTACTTTTAGAACCTTTTTTTTAATGATTGAACGAATAGTATAGTTAGCTTTCAAAATTAATTAATAGGACCATAAAAAATTCAAGTACCTCATTACAGTTAATATTTTCTATTTTGACTTCACTTAACTTGTTCTATGGGAACACTTCATGCCTCAGGTTCACATAGTTTAGAAAAATTATATGTGTTTAGATTTGAATGGTTATTATTATTATTATTATTATTATTATTATTGTTATTTTTATTATTATGGTGTACCCCGCCTTGTGCCCTAAGTTACCTGGGATAGGCTCCAGGGACCCCCGCGACCCTGTATATAAGGATAAAGCGGTACAGAAAATGAATGAATGAATGAATGAATGTATTTTTATTTTTGTTTTGAGGGTCTATTTGTCTTTTGGGAATTACAGTAATTTGGAATTATATGCTTTAAAAGCCAAAAAATAAGAATTGGCAAAAAAAAAAAAGGTTTATTAAATATGCCACTAGAAAAAAAAGTATTTAATATAACATGTATATAACATCTATCTATCTATCTATCTATCTATCTATCTATCTATCTATCTATCTATCTATCTATCTATCTATCTACAAAATTCACTTTAGCTTCTAAGCGCCATAATATTTTTTGCACTTGATGTTAAAAGTGTCTACATTCCATCCAAACTTTTTTCAGATGATCCTTACTGCAATAGACACATACACACACAAACACACACATACCACTCACCCAAGGTCAAACTATGAGTGTTGGTGGTCATGCTTCACGTTCTGGCCTTTAGGCTCTGGGCTTTTCAGCAATGCTTTAAAAAGAAACTCTTGACAGACTTTATGGATGTTGGCTGGTGACTGTAATTTCGTGGAGATTTATTTATTTATTTATTTATTTATTTATTTTAAATGATGGCTCCACAGTAGAAGACTGTTGGGAATTATACAGCTCTTGTCAATATCATTAGAGTACTAATAAACTCAATCGCTCTCTCTCTCTCTCACACACACACTCACACACACAAACACCTACACACACACACACACACACACACACACACACACACACACACACACACACACACAGACAACCACACAACGCTCCCTGCCCTCCCTCTCTCTCTTACTCTGTCCATTTCCCCAGGGAAGCAGGGCCACACCTTATTAGCGCTCACTAGTCAAGGGCCATTAGCTCTTCAGGTACTACTGTCAGTGACGGAGGAGAGGTTTAGGGCATCAGGGAGTTAAACTAACACTTACCTAATTACTGTCTGAGCAGGAACACAGCAGTGTTATTCAGCTGATTGCTGCAATGCACACATGCAAACACAAACATTTACCAAGCAGGAGAGTGGTACTGTGGATCCACTACAGTAAAGAGCTATGGCATCAAGGGAAGAAACAACCTGTTAAATGATCTTCCTCTTTTCAATTAGAGTTGTCATAACAAAAACCTAAATGGACTTTGGAGACATCCAAAATAATCTAATTATAATAATCAATAAAAAATAAATATAAAAAAGTAAATAATAAAAAACAATCGTTGCTCATTGTTAAGGTTGTTAATGTTTATGGAAGGAGTCTCTAGTGCAAGTATTTAACCTTGAGAAAGTGTTCAGGACATGGCACTTTTCTGATTTATCGTTACCATGGAATGTTAATTTTTTATGTGATTAACTTCAAAAAAGAGACAAAAAATTAACAGTGGGGCAACAGCTGCTATAATGTAAGTGATAACAGGAACTTGTTTTGTGGGAGTCCCGGAACAATAAATACAAATATTTCTTTCAGATATTATTTATTTATTTTATTTAATAATTATGCATTTATAATTAATAATTTTATTACTTGCAATGCTTTGCATCTGGCCGTATCACAACGCCCTGCCTTGTATGTTTTATTCTTTACTTAATACAAATGCAAGAAGTCAGAATGAAAAATTTGCATCCCCTGAGAGCATCTTAAATGGTTTATATTCAACAACAGATGAGTTAAAGCCTGGGTAAGCACAATATATACAAAATAGCTTCTTGTAATTTTCCAAGCCGGACAAAAGCCTCACACTATACACGTCAACGTGAAACATAAAAGGGCCATTTTCCCAAGTGATAATTACTAGAGGGCAATTTAGGGATATCGAGAAGGATTACCCCTCTCCACCCACTAATACCCGGCTGTAAACACAGAGTTTCTGCCCCAAAACACACTGTGTGTGCTACTAATGCTTTCGCTGGTTTTGTCAGCCCATTGGCTAATGGAGGAAGTTAATTGTGTTGGTTGTAAGGCCACCTGTCACACAAGCTTCATTTCCATAGTAATGGGAAGAGGGTGGCATGGACAGCATGCCTCAGACATGATCGCGAATCAGTTATGCCTGTTTCAAAGACAATTCAAATAAGGACACACACATTTTCCTTGGAGTCAGGAATAAAAATTTTTTAAAAAAGTCCACCTTAAGATTACATGGACATTTGAGCAGCTGTATTCAGGATCTGTTTCACACTTTTACAATTTTATTGTAAAAACTTTTTAAAAAATTAATTCAATTATAGGGCTGGTGGATGACATCCCAAAAAGATATATAATGCAACATAGACACTAGAGATGGAATGCCTGTAGAATTTGCCTGTAGAATTTGCCAGGAAAAACTGCTTTAAACAATAAGAGATAACATTCATTTAAAGAAGATGAGGAAACCAGCTGCAATGATTCTATTGAAGATAATTACTTTGGACATCATAATGGAGACATTTTTATTAATTCATTTATATTATTGTTAAAATATTCCTAATTAATTAATATAGAATTTGTGAATGTTCAAGTGTTCAAGTCAAACCAGGACATTTGATTGCACAAAATAACAGAACACAGTTATGAGAATAAAAACTCCCATCATTTTTCTATACTGTATAATCCACTGCTGCACTAACGCACTTATCCCAGTGTTTCACTAGTGCCTCAATAACATCAAGGTAGAAGTTTTCTCAATATGCCGAAGCCATGATCAGACTGCCTGCTCAGACTGGCCTCCCAGACAAGTTATCTGTTGATTTTCATAAATCAGGCATTTCACTCTTTGAATGTTCACAGGAATGACTGCAATGGTTTCTAAGCTAACTCGTCCAGGATCATCATTCACGGAGGCCTTCCTTAAAATGTTTGCACCATTCAAATATTTTACTGCCTGTACTGTAAAAACTGGTGGCTCAGTGGTAGGTGTTTTGCCTGCCATGCGGAAGGCCTGGGTTCGATTCCCAGCCAGTGCCCAAACCCCCCAGCCACTGGATGCAGTGCCGGTCCCAAGCCCGGATAAAATGGGAGGGTTGTGTCAGGAAAGGCATCCGGCGTAAAACCTGTGCCAAGCTGTTGTGCGGACCAAGTGTCCACTGTGGCGACCCTTTGCTGGGAGCAGCCGAAAGACCAACAACAACAACAACTGTAAATGTCAATCAGTTTTATGCTTTCAGTCTCAAGGAATCACATCACAAGTCCTGGTTTGACTTGAACACCACTTGTCCATTGCCTTGAATTTTATAAAGCCATAGTTGTAGCTGGGGTGCAAACTTGGAGTTTTGAAATTAAAACATTGCATGATTTTTTAAATTATAATTTAAGGCAAGCTTTACAAAAAATATTTCCTATTAGTATTTGTATTTGTATTAGTTAAGAAACTTTATATCTTCAGTTCAAATAATGTATTCTATTACATACACAATCCATTAATGGCATTTTGGCGAGTTTGGACAAAAGTGCTAGAGGATTAAAGTGCCAGTTTAACAAGGCCATCTGTATCACATCCTGTCCGTTCTCTCTGCTGCTTCTGCTTTATATCTCTCACTCTGTCTATCGATTCTTTTCTCTTTGAACAAGACTAATTAACAGATGTAGTGAGAGTCTCCGCAGTTATAATCTAGCTGGGGATGCCTGGATAACTGCTTTTCTGGCCAAATTACAGGATGTCCTTTAACATATAAAGTTCAACACCAAGGCTAATTAATAAATGTACGAAATTATAGCAGTTCTTATTGTTTTTGTAGTGCAGACTGTTGAGCACACCCATGGCCTATTCCTACTTTCTGACTTAGAATGAGGTTGTTGAAAGTTTGTACATGCTTCTGTCTTCTTGAACTACATAAAGGGTAAGACTTTTGGACATAAAATTTTGTCAGCTGTTTAGTGTCATCGAGTACTGTTGAATTATGTCTACAGTAGACAGGATTATGACATGTGGCCGTGCATTTACCTCAGCAATAGCGCACATTGCTTTTTTTTTTTTTTTGCTCCCATCTTTTCTTATGATGCATTTAAAATGCTAATAACTGGTTTATTATGTGCGCTGTCAAATGCAAATGTTTTTTCTTTTTTTTCCTTTCCTTCTTCTTTTTTTTTTTTTTTACTGCTAGAGCGGTGGGCCAGCAGAGGCATTAGCATATCTTATGCCTTCCTCCTTAGCATGTGGTGCTGTAGCTAGCACCATGAAACAATGTAATAAATTAGATTAACAGGCGCATTAAATAAACAAGCCAAAAGGATGGCACGTTTAAGACGTACAGCGAGGTTGCTCAGGCAAATGAAGGTGTCTGGCTCTGCTAGCATATGGCGCACCTATTCCATCAAAACGACACCAGCTCAACATTAGCTGGAAGTGTCAGACAAGTCCAAAAATCATCATGTTAATAACTTTTAACGACAACGAGCGATGAACTCCTGTAACTGGAAAGCTTAAAATGCTGAAATGTCATATTGAAGGAGAAGTTTTACTTTTGTTGTTTGTTGTATCACCCAGAAGTCCACTGCATCTGACTGATTGGTATAATTTATCACTTGTATAATAAATGTAGGTACATATCACCGTAATAGCTTATTAAAAACTATTTTAATGACATTCATACTTTAGCCTTTTATGCTGAAATAAAAAATGCAGGTTGCAGGTTAGCATAAATAAAATGTAAGCACTCTTAAAAAAATGTAAGTCCGGCAGTCAAAACTTTCTTTCTTTTTTTTTTTTTTAAGTTTGTGATAGTTTGTTACAGTTTATTAAAAACTACACAGGCATCCAGGATTATTAAGAAAGAAATGGTTGCACGATTTAAAATAATTAGGTGTTAAATAATTAGTATTTTATTTCAACGTTTTCATTTACAATGGGGAAAAAACTCTGCAACAAGTAAAAATAGCTTGAACATAGTCAACTGATATTTCTATTAATTCATTTGTATTTTAAACAAATATAAAACAATAAAGCCTTTGGCTATTTCTACTTACTTCAAGCTTGAAATTCTCTTATTCTTCTGCAATATAATTTAGCTTATTTTAAGAAAATTTAAACACAATTATTTGCCCATAATAATGTACAGTATGCAGGTTTTCATGCCTCGTTTTTTTTTTTTTTTTTTTTTGCTGATAGTCGATGATGGCCACTGTAGTTTTAAAGATGATTAGTGAAGTTTAGATGTTTTTTTGACATGCTCTTGGAAAGGGCATCTTGCTTTCTTGTAATTTTATGTAATTTTAGGGTTATGCTTTCAAACAGTTTGTTGTTAAGACAGATTTTGAAATGTAAAAAAAAAAATGTGTTCTTCAATCTCTTTGTCCCATTTTGCACCATCCTCCTCACTACATGATCATGGGTCAAGATTTTGGAAAATTTCCAACTCTTTTAGACACATTTATAATAACCCTAATTGTGCTTATTATTTATTTGAGTAATTTAACTGCTCATGGCATTTTTTTATATCCATTCCAGGTCAGCAACATCTATTCTTTTCTTTTCTTTAGAATTTCTTTTCCCGATAATAATGGATGAGAAATATTAAAATGATGTACTGAATGATGTTGTGAGATGTTTATTTTAATCAGCCTTTTTAAAAGGTGCTTGCGTATGGCATTGTACATTTGTTTTGTTTTATAAGCAACTGTTAGATGTGACCAGAGCTTCAACTTATTTTGTTGGTTATAAACCTGAAAAAGAAAAAGAAGATGATTTTAAAAAGTAATAATACATCATAATATAGATCTATTCTAATATATTTAGAGTATAGTCTTTAAATGGGCTATTACATATTAGTCAGATTATTTTAAAAAAATAAAGTAGTGATATATTTAAATCATGTTAATAAAAGATGCTAATCTGATAGCTAACACAGTAAATACATACAGTATATATTAACTGCCTGATTTTCAATAAACTGGTACTCATATGTAATTTAAGCAGGTGATTTAAACGCCTTTTATTTTTATTGCATTTGTTTCACTATTAATTGTTTAAACAGGTGATGAAAATTTCTTTTAGGGTATGGTTTTGAGCATAAAAAAAATTCAGACTATTTATTATTTCTTCTTTAATATCCGCCACGACAACCAGGTTTTCCTTTCTGTCAAACTTTCAAAATAGTATTTGAAAAGTCATACAGTTTGTGCCATTGGAATACAATTTTATTTTAAGAAATAAATAGATTATCCTGATGAAAAATATTTTTTGTTGTTGTTGTTGTTGAAAGATTCAAAACTATTTCTTTATTCATTTATTCGTAAAAGTATGCAAAAACTTAATACCCTATTATCGATGTACTTCAGATGAACATTCAGAGCCGTAGATTCACGATGTTCTTTGAAGTCCTGATCCATAAGACGCAATTAGAGCTGTAATCCTAACCATTAGCCGAGTAACAATACTTGTGAATCCACTGTAATCTTCACACCACAGTCTGCTTTGGAAGAGGAAGAAAAGCTCACCCTTAAACAGATGGCCTGAAGTCTAGGCGGACAGGAGGCCTGCACACCGAGAAGGCAATGAGGAGGCATATGGCCACAGCCCTGTCCCCTGCCGACTGCTACATTCTGGTTTCTGGATACACATGCATACACACTTTCTCAAATTCTTTCTCCATGGTAATAGTTTCTATTCCTGGTTCTCAAATTATCTGTGGACTTTTGCTATACCTGCAATGAACAAATGATAATTTTGTTATTAGCTTTAACAAAAAGCAGAGAAATTGACATTATCCATTCTCCATTGTCCAAATTGGCATTTTCCATCATCCACCTGTTGTGCCTTATAGAAAAATTGTGTGTGTCTTTATAACTCATAAACAGTCCTCTTCATTGGCTGACGAGTCAAGGCAGGTGCGCTGGGAGCAAAAAAACACTTCAGAATGAGGACTGGGAATAACTACTGTGCCAGATCCTTGCATGCACTTTGCTGGACTTGTGCATAGCTAAGGCATTTTGTTGCAGCAACGTCTAGCAGATTGCAGCGAAGGACCCCCTAGTGCCCTTTCCATCTGCACCTAAAGACCCACATGCCCTGACAATGAGGTGACCATGTCCCTGCCTGCACACAAACAGAGGGGTCGGCAGTCTGTGTGTGTGTGTGTGTGTGTGTGTGCGTGTGTGTGTGTTTTCATGTGGGTGGGTGTGAGGTGGGGGATATGCAAGAGGCGAAACACATTAATAAGCTATAATATCAATCTCACATGCCTTATCCATAATTTATTCCCCATGCCAATTTATATGGTGTTGAAGCCAATCGGGGTTGGGGAGGGGGGTGCATCGGTAACTCTCATACATCACGTTAGTTTATTAGCCTTCCACCCTCCTCTCTCACTCTAGATGGCCTTTCACTCTTCTTCGCTTTTTTTGTTGGCCCCTGTTTTGTCATGGTTGTTGTTCTGTTCAGCACAACTGGCCCCATAAAAAACTCCAAACAGCTTAATTGCTGGGTTGTAAAAGATTTGCATGTTCTGGATGGGGGCGGGTGGTGTTGTAGTGGGAGTTGGGGATCGAGTGGCTAGGGAAGGATGGGATAATAGGAAGGTTGGGGATGAGACCAGAGTCTGCATGGTTGGGGGAGGCCAAGAAAGAAACATCATCATCCTCATCAAGTGCAACACTGCCCACACAAATGCCCGACTGAATTCCCTTCTGAATTGCCACCAATTATGGGTTTGAGATCTGTTGAGGTCAGCAGCAGGGCTGTTACCATGAACCTAGGCATGCATGCTCCGACTACTAAACAGCCCTATTTGCAGCCTTTGACAAGAATGAGGGTGTCAAGAAAAAGTGAATCCTTAATTATATCCTGCGCTGGATCTCTTTATCATGCTGCAGAAACTGAAGAAACACTGGAAATGTTGATATGGACCATTTGAGCAGTTCTGGGATAATACTATATGTAACTATAACTATTAGCAAAGTTGCTGGATCACTTCTGGAAGTTGTTGGAATTTCTAAAATCACATTAAAAGTGGAACATATATTAAGCTTATAAGTATGTATTAATGTGTAATAATTAGACTGACTTTATATTAAATATTAAGGAGTTTTTAAATTAAATTTTTATAAGTATATTCATGATAAAATATTACACTTAAGGCTAAGTATAAACTTCTTATAATAAAGAAAAAGTAAAGAAAAATATATATTTAATTAGTGTAACATTTGATTCAGTTTATTTTACAGTTAATGCATATTTATAGCATTTATTCAAGAAGTAATGCATTTTATTTCTGTCTCAAAGACAGTCAAGCGTGTAATCATTTTAATTAGCAACTTTACTTTTTCTATTTTTAATTTTCTGTTGTTTTTGTTTCACCTCACACAATTTCTTTAATCATAGTGGGTTTATCATTAATAAATGACAAAATAATAATCGTTGTTTTTAATATGTACTGGTAATTGAGTCATGATTTTTTTTCACATTCAGTCTATTTAATTCTTTATTAAAAATTTATTTATTATATGGGGTTTATATGTACGAAAATGATAAGATTTAAAGTAGCTGAAAAATTCACCAAGTAATTAACTAAGTCTCAATCATTATTTCTATATAATATGTTGTAATGGTGTAATGTGCAATATTAAATGTGCAATATTAAAACTATAGGTTAAACCACAATAGTAACCTAATCACTATATATATACTTTATAATTTCTGTTTTGTGCGTACGGTGATTGCAGTATGGTTTAATCTATAGTTTTAATTTATACATAACACCAACAAAAATTTGGCCACAATAAGAAGACAACATCAGTGTTCCAACAGTATTCTACTGCAAGAGATATTTTACAATTGTCATATGCAGCAATATGATTGCAGTACACAATTCTGTCCAGCTGTATTATAGATTTTTATATTAGCATATATTTACATAAAACATGTCACTACAAAAAAAAAATACAATTCTCAGCTTATCTTCAGCTTCAGAGAAACTTGATGTCAGTAGCAGTCTGGCATGAGAGAGATGGATGTTGCCGATTTGCTGTATGTGTGATGGTTGGGGTGGGATGAGGAACTAAGCCATGTCTCTAAACCCATCAAACTGCCAGTGTGTTTAATTGTTGGCTCATCAACAGAGCGACGTGTCCTCGCTAAGCTCACTTATTACCACTGCACCGCCTTTACCCACAATCCATCACGCGTACATGAGGCTCCGTGTGCCGAGCAGCCTGAGCAAAAGGCCCTCATAATTGCAATCATATATGTGAGGCTTTAGCGTGGTGCCATACTGTACCATTAGTTTCACAAATAAGTAATAATTTGCTAATGACAACATTATGTTGAGTCAGTTTAGGGGCAATTAAAGTGAGTGATATTTACATATGCCTAATGAATCATGGCGCCGTGGCAGCTTGAGGGAGGCTCATGAATATTCATCCGCGCATTCACAGCGGCCTGCCCGTAGTTTATAAACTGAATTATGGTTGATTTGCCCTTTTAAAAAATGAACACGGGCGCATCTCCCTCAAGGAGCGAATGAACAATAAAGCCTGATTATAAAAATGCTTTTGGTGGTAAACTGCCGGTGAGGAAATCAAAGGCTGATTTTTTTATAGACTTCAACAGCTTTATGGCAAAATCCACACACAATTTAGTGTAAGGTACTGGAGAGCCCAGCCTTTCCCTGTCCATGCCTCACAATCCTTACTGTTAGCTGGCACATACTCAGTGAGGTCAACTGTGTGACCCAGCAATCAGTCCCTAATAGTCTAGAGAACAGCTTTTCATGAAGTACCAGCTGCGTAGCATCTATCTATACAAGATGTAAACACGGGGCACTGTAACGACAATGCATCGTCTTGGATATTCATATATGCATTTAAATTTAACCTGGAATTGTAGTTTTAGAAATCTCAAACTGAAAACTAACAACAAAAATTTTTTTTATCCTCCTTATACAATTATTGTTCTTGCTTGTCCCTACCTTCAGTATTATCTAACTAATTTAGTTCTTTCCCCAAATATAAACAACTTATTATGCCTATTTTAAACAACTCAAATCCTGACGAGGCAATTACTAAGGATGGAAGAATAAGCGTTGTAATGACATTGAGCAGTGACTAACATTCATGGTCATGAATGTGGTCTTTCTTTGTCCCTCAAGCTTCTTATCTGATCATTTACATGCATGAAAAGTAAAAATTTGTTACTTACTTAAATTTTTTTGTTACACTAGTTGCACTCCTTTTTAGTATAATTTATACTAAAATAGTATATACTTTATAGTATTTATTTCTGATAAAATGTATTATCTGTTCATTATGAATATATTTGCATATACCGTAATTATAAATATACTTCCACGCATATCATACGTGTGTGTGTAAGAAAGTGTGCATGACCATCTCAACCTGTCCAGTTTTATTGTTCAAAGGCCACATACAGTATTTTCCCTTCTCTACTCAAGATATTTTAAAAGCATGTTAAAAAAAAAAAAGGAAAAAAAACCCTAAGTTTAGAGTTGCTAATTGGGCTCTGTTAATTGCAATATGTGTGTTTTGAACTGGTTCCATCTAATTCCCAGAGTACTTTATTAATTTTAAACGCCAACATCTGCCTTGCTGCAAGTAATTTGATCAGAGGCTCTGGCTCTTTGACCCTTGCTCAGGGCTGCAGAAACCAGCCTGTGTACTTGATGGGAAATCTGTACACCTGTTTCAAACAAAACACAAGACCCATTTTTTTTTCCCTTTTCAGTCCTTGATGGTACACAACACATTTTAAGAAATGGGAATATATTTAGATATATTAAAACTCCTTTAAAGTTTTTTGGTAATTAAGCTGTTACTGTATAGCTATCTTAAAATATTTTGCCTGCGAGATGTACTGTGGCTTCCTACATAAAACCAGATATCAGAACCCATACATGACCTAAATTAAAGCAGTTTTGATTTTTCTAAAATATAATAGATCAAGAGATTCTCTAAAAGAATTTGGAAAATATATCTTTGTTTGCTACAAAAATGAAAGAAATAATACAATAGGATACAAGATTATAATAATAAAAACAATAATCATTATGATATTATTGCATTATTATCATTATTATTTTGTATTTTACCTTACTGTGTTTATACAGGTTAGGCTTAATATGGAATCGATACTGGATTAATCAATACCTCCCCCTTGTGGACTGAATCTGTTACACAGCTGTACAGTGTTTCAATCTGGCTAAAGCACATGCCTGGAGTATCCATACAGTATATACAGCATCTTCTATAGTTATGGATAAAAGAAAAGAGCAAATTAATTCATTCATTCATTCATTTTTCATTCATCTTCTGTACCGCTTTATCCTCTATTCAGGGTCGCGGGGGGCCTGGAGCCTATCCCAGGAGACTTCGGGCACTAGGCGGGGTACACACTTTCCATATAAACATCAGCAGGAATGTACTCTATAGGACTAACCTGAAGAATTAAACGTGCCCCTATTGTTCGAGATTTTACTTTTTTGCCCAGTATTATGGATCTTTTGCAAAGGATTTCAGGTTACTGCATGTACAGTATGTACCCGTTTTGCTGTCGGTGTAATGATCGTCTCTGAACTTTACCAATGATAATCCATGTTAACTAAATGATAGAGTTATGATTCCATATTTATTTCAGGTGTATACCCAGAGTATTTATTTCTACAGAGTAAAATGGACAAGAATGGCTGATGTATCTTAACAGAATGGACATACAACAGAAGCTGATCGTTGTAAAATTAATTAAACAAAAAGCATACCATAAATGAATAAATGAAGTTTGTATTTAAGGGATTATTCATTATGCTCCCTCAGATTTGAGTAGAAGACTCAATGAGTATTTTATTGAAGGCATTACCACTTGTTTGGTGAAGCAATTACTGTAAGTAACTGTATGTTATTATAAGCCTAGATTCGTCTTCCAGTTGATATCAGAGAGTGAGGATCTGCTAGCACTTTATTAGGAGCACCATACTATTTTCAGACCACCAGATACTTTATAGTATGGTTCCCATAAACCGCTAAAACTGTTCCTTTAAGATTTTGATCTATGTGGAGATGATCAGCTCACATGATTATTGCATTTTTTTCTGCACATTTGTTTAGCAAATCTCCCATTCTGCCATATACCAAAAATCCTTAATTGGATCAGGTGACTGGGAAGACCGCTTAAGTACACTAAACCCTATTCATGAAATCCATCTGAGATGACTTTTGCTTTTGGTTCTTTCTCACACTGGAAGTAGTCATTATAAGATACATTATAAACTGTGGTCTTAAAAGGAAGTACATGGTTAGTAAGAATATTGGATCAAAATGGATGTGGCACTCAACCAAGGCTGGATTGGGATTAATTAAAAAGTTAGTTTGTGCCAATTTGTCCTCACACCACTAAACCACCTTCACCACCAGTCTGAATTATTGACACAGAGAGATTGGGTCCATGCGTTCATGTTAGTGGCTTCAAATTTTGACCCTACAAACTGCAGATCTTCACAAAAACGGCAATTCCTCAGACAAGCAACTCCCCCCCCCCATTCTTAATTGTCTTACTTCATGGAGTCTGTGCTTATTGTGTCCTAAGATCCCAATTGGTGTCACAGTCCATCAAGCTTTGACATGACTTGCATTCTGGGAAACGCTCTTTCTGCTTATTATGGTTGTAAAGAGTGATTACTTGATTAACCTTTAAATAAATTAAAATTTTAAATGATAAATCATTCTTGACCCCATTTTTTTCCAGGTTAACCACAAATATTAATTTCTTTACGGGATCCCCCAGATAAAATAATCAAAATAATGCTTAAGCATCTTTGTTTTAACCCTTTGATGTGTATAATTAGATAGTATTTCCTCAGGAAATGTATAAAAATATAAACGTATTAAAAAAATATAAAAAGAGAGGGAAAGACACTTCCTTTCCACTTCCACACTTTGAATTAAAATGACACTTAGTACAAAAAAGATACAAATATGATGGACGCATCTGGAAGTTCATCCATAGGCATAATGATGTCAGCAAATGGAGTCAGGCCAGTTCCATCTACTATAGTTTTCACTGTGTATGCTTTCAAATCAGCTTTCCCCACCAACACGTCCGTGTGAATAACAGCTATCCTTGGCTCCTCGTGGTAAGGCATGCCAACATCTCTACCCAGCACAATGTCATGGTTCTGCCCAGGCATCCAGACAGGGTATGAGACAGACAGCCTCTCCAGCCTTTTTACTGTAAAGTAGTTAACAGTTAACGAAGTAGCTATTGTTGAGTCGCACTTGGCCAGTGCCAGATGGCGGACCTCTGAGTTGTTCAGCAGGCGGGCGACGTTGAGCGGCGAGGTGTACCACACTGTCAGATGCTTGTAAGTCACTGTGCTGTGGCTGTCAGTGTGCTCCAGCATGGAGAACGGGTAGTTGTGACAAACACACTCACTGGAGTTGATAATGCTACAGGCTACCAAGTCCTGCATGCATGTACAGATGGTGATGTGGTGCTCACTCACACTGGCTAGAGTGAACTCGGCATGCAGGATCGCCGGCATGACCAGAGACAGGACACAGTACAGAGCAACACAGCCCATATTCCCCAGAAGATTCACTTCTGTCATTGTCACAAAGCTAGAAATCTGTGGTATCAGCAACATTTTTGAAGCTTTGCTACTGTGTTCCACTGTGCGTTATGTCTTTCTGTTAGGTCGCATGAATCCGGCTTCGTGCTACTGAGAATTACAAGAGAACTTCTGTAGGAGTGTTGAAAACATGACCACTGCCATGGACCGCCAGCATGACCTGAGACAGGCACCAGAGTAGAGTCTCCTGTAAGTGATAATAAGAACATAGATAAGAAAGGCAGTACTGTTTGAAGAAATGTGATTAAAAGGCATGCTAAATACAATAGGTGTCAACCAGCAACTCCTGATTACAGAACACAGTTATGAAAGTAAAAACTGCCTTTACTTCTGTATATAATCCCCGGCTACACTACAGTATTGCATTTATTCCAGCATTGCCCTAGTGCTTGAATACCATGAAGGTAGAAAGTCAATGAACTCCTTTAATGGCTCAAACTTGTGGAATAACTCCTAGCTGAGTTCCTGTAATGTTTAAGTGATGTATGTGAATGATTAAGTGTACACAGACAGATGTGTCTCTTCCACAAGTTGGTGACAAGTTATCTGTCGACTTTCAAGGATCAGGCATTCCACTGACTGAATGCAGTGTACTCCGACACATCCACATACCTTGGGCGGATAAAATATTCAGAGCATGTAGCAGATGTACAAACAAATATGCATAAAGTGAGTGTACAAAGTTGTGCAAGTAACTGCAATGTTCATCCAATATAATAAGTATTGCTTCATCTCTCTATTCATCTAAGAACGTCTGTAGTCCAACTAGGGACTGTGGTGGCCAATGGTCAATATTCACATATTTTTCACACACTCACATACACGATTTGTGAATGCCAAATTGCCTAATCAGTATGTCTTTGCACTGTTAGAGCGAACCGGAGTACCCGAAAGAAACCCACCAAGCACAGGGAGAACATGCGAACTCCATTCGTGCAAATAGCAGTAATGTGCAGTTAGATATAAGAAGTTTCTAAGAAGCATGTTGGTGCTTTTGTACAGCAGATTTGACTATTTATGTTTTTTTTTTTTTTTATGAGGGTGATTGCCTGAAGAAAGAATCGGTTCTTGTGCCTGGAAGTTTTGGTGTACAGGGATTTGTAGCACCTACTGTACCAGAAGGTAGAAGGTGAAAAAAGGTTGTGTCCAGTGATGTTTTTAGTGCTTTTTCCTGCCTATGGATGAACTTCCAGATACGTCCAGCATTTTCTGGTTCATGTAGAGTACAAGTCATGGAGAGAGGGCTGGAGAGCACCAATGATTTTTCCTGTCGTTTTTTTTTCATACTTCCACAGTTGGCGCAGAAATTATATCCTCTGCAGACGATGGAGTTTATGTTGAGTCTAGCGGTGTGTCATTGTTTATAATCACCTGACATTACTGCCACTGTTTAAGTGCATGGGTCTATGGTCTGACCTAGAAAGAAATCAGCCCTATTTGTGAATTTTTATATCATTCTGTGTATCTTCACAACAGTCATTGTTGCTTATGGAGGCTTAGCAGTTATCAAATCAAATCAAATCAACTATCAAATCCCTAGCACTGTGCCCTATGATGGGTTTAGTTATTCAGCTTTGTACCCTGCGTTCCCCGCGATAGACTCCAGTCTTCCCGTGACCACATGCAGTAGATAATGGATCAATTAATTGTTTATTTTGCTACACTTGATTCCATAAATAACATTCATTTTATAAATTATAAATTATCTGATTTGGGTTAACAAAAAAAACTTTAGATAAAATTTCTTTTTTGAAAGCCAGAAAGGGTTTAGCCCTCACAACTTGTTGTAAACCAGCAATCCTGGAATATAGATGTAGTGTACATATAATATGTTGCATGGTTTGTGGTTTTCAGGCTAAATTCCACTCACCCCAAAGACTTCCGCAAGTGTCTTTATTTGTCACAGAAAGCCTTTGCTGTTATGGGAAATGGTCTTGTTGGTGGAAGTGGAATTTCACTTGGTCTGGCACACTTCTGATGTACAGAACACTCACCAGGCTGCTTTTTCTTTGCAACGAACCAGCTGAACACAGCAAATGCTTAGCAAACTGCTGTTTATTTTGTTCCAGATTCAAAGGATAGAACACACACTGCTGCCCTCATGTTCCCCCTTGACTCATGCTGGGACCACATGTGCAAAGACATTCTCAAGATTTGGTCTCTATTGTAAATATGCATGGACGCACAGACAGAAAGAAAGACAGAGAGATACACACACACACACACACACATACACACAAAATCATCTTAACTGCTATATAAACATATGTATGGCCAAAAATGAGGCAGCACTAACAGGGGAGTATCCTGTCTCATGTGTCGAATTTTCTGAATCATGTCATTCCATTCCGCTTAGATTCCACCGTGATGATCTTCCTAACAGTATAACGACTCCTTCGTAACTTCGTAAAAATCTTACAAAATCTTGTTACATTTGTGCCTGTTTTAACTCCGGCCCAAAACAATATTTAGAAAACCACACGCTGAAAAGGTGCCTTATCTCTGAATAAAGCATACACTTAGTATATGAGTTACATGGCACTCATTAAGGATGAAGTATCCAGCTGGGGCGACATCCTGTCTTTCCTAACACAAACACCACAACATCAAGTAAAGCTACACTTAACAGCTAGTTGTGCAAAATCAAAAGAGAGAGAGAGAGAGAGAGAGAACGAAGAAAAGAAGGAAAGAAAGAAGAAAGAATGAAAGACTACCTGCTAAGCCTCATCAGTGAAGAAATATCCAGCACGAGTTCTTCTCCCAAGCTGAGGATTTAAGAGACTGATGAGGAATGTGGGACGTTTCGAAGTTTTCACTGGACTCCGCAGCGAATCCGCAGTGCTTGCCAAAGCCACAGTCAGTGTCCTCGGCATCTTGCTATGCATGACCAGCCAAGTCAAGCAGCAAAACCTAAACTAAGGATGGAACAACACGAGGCAGTCGTTCAATAATATGACGTCAGTGCGGATAATTTAAAACATCCACTGACATCCAGAGCAGCACTTGTCTTTGGATTACAGGAAAATGTTTTAGCTTTTGGTCCACTGTATACACTGACAGTGTTTCATTTTGGCTCAGAAAGGGTGCAGCATAACAATTGAAAATGAACACATGATAATGTTGGCGGCTAACAAATGGCGGGGTTCATGATTTGATTCAAAGCACTGAACTCCCAAAGCTATGAAATGAGATAACGCTGTGAAAACACCAAGCATGATTCCTTGTTTTGATATGAAGAAACATTCATCATAAACAAATGAATATCTATATATCTATATCAGCAGTAATGCAGTTGTCTGTAGAGCGAGAATTTCTGCTTTAAATACAGTACTCGGAAACCCCCTTGCTCCTGACACATGTTGAACTCGGGGGAAGGTCAATTCTCAAAAATACTGCTTCGGAATGGATCGTTGCAGGCAACTGTGAAGGTTTTTTTTTCTTCACTCGTCCCCCCCTTTTTTTTTTTTTTGGTTTTTGCTTTCCATGTCACATGCTGATGCTGACAGAACTGAAGCTTGATGGTAAATAGAAGAACAAGGAAAAGAAACTGATAGCGTGCTGAATTATCTGATCATATACATTACAGCCTGGCTTAGTGGAGAACTACTGAGTTCTATCAAATGGCTCCAGCAAAAAAAAAAAAAAGACTAGCAGAACCAAACCTTCAAAAGTGTTTCATCACATAATCAAATCATAATTATTAATTTGTTTATATAATAATAATAATAATAATAATATAGCTGGGTTTCATTCAAATATGATTTATCCACTAAATTTGCGATAAAGCACTTATCTTCATTCATTCATCTTCTATACGGCTTATCCAGTACAGGGTCGTATGGGCTTGGAGTCTATTCCAGGATCTTTGGGCATGAGATGGCGTACACCCTGGACAGGGTGCCAATCCATTGCAGAGCACACACAGACACACACAAACATGCTACGGGCAATATGGGAACGCCAATTAGCCTAATCTGCATATCTTTGGACTGTGGGAGAAAACCAGAGTCCCTGGAGAAAGTCCACCAAGTACAAGTAAATTCCGCACACACAGACAAGAGTTGGGAAACAAAACCTCAACAGTGGACGTGTGAGGCCACGGTGCTAACCTCTATGCCACCTACTGTACAATAAAGCAAAATATTCATTAAACAACTAAACAATCTCATTTTAATCTAATATGTTTAGTATCATAGTTGTTGTTCTATGTGGTATTGTATAGGATGATAAATCTTTAAAAAAAAAAAAAAAAAAAAAAGTACAAATTTCCTACTATGCCAGAAGCGCCACAGAAACTAGAGACTAGTATACATCACATATTTAACTAAATATTTAAATAAACAACAAATTTGTTTAGGCTTTAGCTTTTGGTTTGTAATATTTGTTGTTTATTTATTACTAGTACTTATATTAGGGTATGTATGTACAACACAAATCTATGTCTAATATATATATATAATAATATGCATCATTATTACACAACGCTCAAACACATTCACTCTTAAAGCATTATATTTTCCCTTGTATTTTACCTGTTTGTTGGACATGGACCAGCATGGTCTCACATCTGCATTGTTGAGGGTTCGAATCCTGCCTCGGGTCTGTGTGCATAGAGTTGACAAGCTCTCCCTGGCCTTGGTGGGTTTCCTCGGGGTACTCCGGTTTCCTCCCAAAGTCTCAAGACATGCAGATTATACTAATTTACAAATTGTCTGTGGTTGTGAGTGTGGTTGTGTATATGAGTAAGTGTTTATATGAATACTAGTCTAAAACGTGGAATATCTTGTTTTACTTCATGTTATGGCTCATAATGTCAGAATATAGTATCATTGTGTCCTACAAATCAATTTGCATAAAACTAATTGCAAGTCATATTCAGATCTCTGAAGTTAACTGAATGGAAACACTCAAGTCAGAGTAGAGTGCCTCGTGCGTGTCTAGGGACAGTAGGGTGGATGTATAACATCATGACTTTACACGCACTTGACCAGCAGATGTCGCCATTGTTCATTGTTTAGACGCTGGATCGGTTTCTCTTCAGTGATCAGTTCAAGTCAAATGGATAATTTATCCCATCCATCATTGCTAACTGTGCTAACAATCTTCCTCATTGGCACGGTGGCTTAGTGGTTAGCATTGTCTGTGTTTGCATGTTTGTGCTTGTACTGAGGAAACTCAGTACTCCTGTTTCCTCACACAGACCAAGGCCAATTAGCAGATTAGCATTTCCAAATTGCACGGTGGTGTGTGAATGTGCGCGTGTGTTTCCTGTGATAGATCCAGGGAGTGTGTGATCACTGCTAACAGGGACTCAAAAGAAAAAAACATTTTAAAGTGATAATTTATGAGTGATGAGTTATAGAGAGAGTGAGAGGAGAGGAAATAGATAGACATTGTGCTCTTCCTTTGTGATTTGTCATTTATCTGAGACATGAACAGTAATTCTACAGTAAAAATTAAATAAAATAATAATAAATAGGAAAATGTCAATAAAGACCTAGGAACCTGACTGAATTTTCATTTAGGATATCTTTTGGTTTCATTACAATAGTTACGGTTTCTCAATTTAGGTCACTGTTCCTGTTTGAGGTTTAAACGTAACACTATTTTCAGAGCATTTTAATGCACTCTAGTTTAATCTAAGAATAAATGTTCTTTTTACAAAAAAAAGAAAAAGTAAACCAAACAACTATTGTAGTCAGTAAAAAATAAAATAAAATAAAAAAGCTAATCTGAGATTAATGCAGTAAATATTTAATTAAAAAGCCAAAAAAAAAGGCATATACTGAACAGAATTATTTTATTTTATTTACCTTTAGGCGGCACGGTGGTGTAGTGGTTAGCACTGTCGCCTTGCACCTCCAGGGTCTGGGTTCGATTCCCCGGCCAGGCTCG
>JAOTQY010000039.1:5508179-5518756 GCA_026413445.1 Dolichallabes microphthalmus
TGGTAGCCAGGAAGACCAGCCAACTCTTATACATCCCTGGCCATACCTGGAAGAATTTTTCGAAATGGTTGGATGCATAAACAGCTCCTTTCGAATACGCTGCAAGCTCTGTGCACCCAAGTACCACGAGCTAATGGTTTTCAAAAACTCGCCGTCTAATTTGAAAAAGCAAAAAAGTCTTTTTAAACCAAAGTATCTACACTTCTACTCAAGTAATGAATGTGAATACTTTTGACACCACTGAGGGTACATCAGGCCAAGCTCATAGCTACTGAAACCCTGGATCAGACTGCAGAGTGTCTACAGCGACGGCACATAAGGCAGGCGGACATAAAGGCTGTTGAAACATTTGAGCAGCATGAGGAGTGGCAGCAATTTTATTGGACTCCCCATTTGAAATGGTAACACACAGGCGTTCAGGATCTGCATTTGGACGGAGCTGAAGGTAAAACTCATGCACGTGGATGGAGCCACGGGGAATGTCTGCTTTCCTTACTGAATGTACCAGTAGGCATCATCATCAACATTTATGCCATACTGTGGGCATACTTGTGTGGGAATGAAATTGCATCATTAAAAAAAATCTACAGTAAAAACCATAGCTATGTATAAACATACAACGTGATGAGAAGTCTCAGGATTGGGACTGAGGCTCAAATTTGCTAGGGATCATAAAGATTGGACTTTGGAGTAATGGAAAAAGGTCTCGTGGTGGAAAAGGTCAAAGCTAAAGGTGATTGAATGAAATCTTGATTTAATAACTTTTTACTAGCATCTGACCAGTTCCAAGTTGAAGTTACCTTGATTTTATCCTTGTTTTTCAAGACCTCTGAAATTTGCCCTGGCATACTGTCAGTCAACTTCTTGGCCACATCCTGACTGATGGCAGGCCTTTCTTGCATAATCAATGCTTGGCGAATTAGTGGGTTTTGTTTACCCACCTGCTTCCTTAGAATTAACCACAAGTTCTCAAATGGATTAAGTTTATTTAAATGTTTTGTTCTCCGAGCCAGTTTATCACCTTTGCCATATTTTCCGCCCTGGTAAATGGATTGCTCATCACCAAACTGTTCTTGGATAGTTGAGAGAAGGTGCTCTTGGGGGAAGTTTTTGTACTATTCTTTATCCATGGCTGTGTTCTTAGGCAAAATTGTGAGTGAGCCCACACATGAATGTTTCAGGATGCTTTACTGTTGGCATTTTCTTCTTCGGATAACTTTTTTCCCGGGGATGTCCTAAATAATCAGAAAGGGGATTCATCAGAGAAGATAGCTTTACGCCTGGGCAGTTCAATCCCCTGTACCTTCTGCAGAATAGCAGTCTGTCACTGATGTTTTTTTCTGCAAAGAAGTGACCTTCTTGAAATGTATCGAGGTCAAAGCTGAACCAGAACTACAAGTGTGAACACACCCATGATCTGGTCCTTTCCAATATGGCGGATGCCTTGACGTAACAGAGGCGCCATGAACAGCAGCTAATGCCAATGCGTGAACTATTCGCCAATGCAGAAAAAGTGGGCGTTTTTTTCCTCCCCTAGAACACGGGTGTGAAAGAAAGCGCTTCGGATAAAAGAGACGAGCGAATAATTTCACTTTATGTAGATGGTTAACGGGAGCAGTGAGCGTGTAGTACAGCCTGAAACCAGCAGCTCAAATGATTTAACTGCGGAGATTTGCGACGTTTTGCGACAGCTTGCGCTTCGCTCCCAGCTCAAGAATGTAGCGGGAAGAGAAAGCGTTAACGGCGAGAACAGCAGGTAAGACGACGGCGATGCCACGGGGATTTGGTGTTTAACGCGTGAAATGTCGCTGCCTTCGGGGGTGAATTGGCCGTAGAGCGCCGTGTGGGGACGCCGTTAGCTGTGCTGCTAGCCATAACGCTATCGGTAACGGTGCTTCCCCCAGCAACCGGGTGTTAATCAGTGTGTTTATCATCTTAACACCGTCTGCCTTCACACACACACACACTTCTTTAAGACTGGACGCACATTATAAACCCTGTAAACAAGTCTTTCTTTAAATACCCCGTTGCGTTTTATATTTCGTGGCGTCACGGATACAGTGTACATTAAAGAGTTTCCATTGCTTTCATCTAATTGATCTCGCACGCGCGCGCACACACGCGTAGACTTCCTTGGTTACGCGTTGCTTGGAAGCATGGCAGGAATAGATCCTTACACACACTCACACCATATCACCATCTGTTCTCACACACACACACAGAGGTGTTGAAAGTCAGTGTTTTTTCCCCCTCAGGTAAGTAGCTAATGCACGCTCAGGAAGTCACCCAATGACGTCAGAGATCAATATACAGTACACATTCCTCATAATGATAATGGAGAGGTGTTGTGTGAATTTCTCAAAACATGCTAGAGTTAATCCAGGCCCAAGCTGGTGTGATGAGGAACGGTGTGGGTTATTATTTTTCATGTAGTCACAGTCTGTAGTGTGTCACTCCACTTATAACACAGTGATTTGCCAAAGACTATTAGTTTATTAATAAAACAGCATCATGGTGTTGTGCATTGTCATGGTCGTTGTGACACACTAGAGAGACTAGTTAGATAATTCAGTGTTTCTCCCCCACAGGTGTGTGAAATATACCTGCTGTCAGTGCAGAAGTGGTCTACAAACAACCAACTTTTAACACAATATTTCTATTATTTCCGCTTTTCACAGATCTTTCACAGAAGAGTAAGACCAAGTAAAAATATGAGGAACTAAACACTCATTGGTGTACAAACATGGATGGATGGCGCTGTTTGTCAGAGCATGTATTCCTTAAAAACCAGAGCATTTTTTGTTGTTGTTTTTAGGGCTCATGATTGTGCAATATAGAGTGAGATCCTTTTTCCAGCACAACCTGGGCAATATGATGAACTGAATTCTGTTTCATTTTAACCAGCTGCGGTGGAACGGTGGCTTGGTGGTTAGCACAGTCGCATTGCACCTCCAGGGTCTTGGTTCGATTCCCGCCTCGGGATCTGTGTGCACGGAGTTTGCATGTCCTCCTTGTGCTTGGTGGGTTTTCTCCGGGTTCTCAACGTTGAGTTCCGCTGATCCTAGATGGATGGATGGACCTAAATCTTCACTACATGAACAATTTAGTTTTTCCGTTGTTAAGCATGGTTTATGGTGTTTGGTGTTTGGGAATGTTCCGTCAGGTTCCAACACTTTCATGCTACCTCTGTCCTCAGCAACTTTGTGACTACTCTACTCGTCACTAACTAGCTGTGCTGAGCGTCTGCAGTAGCTCATCGCATTTAGCTACGTTTCAGTGATTTCTTGCTCCGCTACTTACAGCTTTGAATTCTTATTAGGACGACATTACAAAATGGTGAGTAGAAATGACACTCGAAGGAAAGGAAATTTTAGGTTTCTGGTTAATGTACAAATTATCTTGCACGTTGTTGTTTGGAAATCTTGTAACTTGTTGAGAAGAGTGGCCAATGTGTGTAGGTCTGTCACATCCTGACGTCCTGGGATTTTCTTGTCATGTACACAGTATGAATGTGCTGTATCAGAGCAGCGACTTGTCTGAAGCTGAGCAGCTGCCTGCAGAGACGTCTTTAGACCCGTGTGCTGTGACTTTAGAATTGCATAATATAGTTATAGCCTATGGGGTTCTTTACGCAAAAAAACTAAACAAAAGGAGCGTTTTGGAAGTCTTAGCCCATTTAAAACACTTCCACTTGTTTTTCTTATGTTCTCCAAGAACGGCTCATTTACTACAGGTACAGTAAGATTGCTTCGTGTTTCCTCTATCTAATAATCCTCGTGATCGTTTTGGAAAATGCAATGGTGTGCCTTGGAGAGAGAGGAAGCAGGGGAGATCGGCTATGACTCGAGAGACGACATGATTTTGCTCTATTGCTGTTGATGTAGCGTCCTCTAGCAACAGGCTCTATTCTGAGTTTTTTTTTTTTTTCCTTTTCTTTTCTTTTCTTTCATTTTTAAAGCTGGTGCAAAAAAAAAGTTCTCGCTTGGACCTTTTGTCAAGTAGAACCTTTAATGGTTTCTCGAGAGGAACTACAGAATAACAGGCTCTAATTACGTCCTTGTTGTGATACAGACCCTGAGCACGACGATACAGTACCTCTGATCATTTAGTTAGTTAGGTTTGGACTTAAATGTTTTCTTCCTTTATTCCTTTACTGCACAGACACGCGTCCTGAGAGCTAAACAATGTGAATTCTGTCTCGCGCTGTTGGGTATTAAAGTGCTCCTGTGGGTACTGTCGCTGCGTGAGACCGTCCCGCTGTATTTAGTTACCTTTCTAAGAGACAGGAGTCAAGAGGCCTCTGTAATGTAACAGGATATGAAAGCAGTTGTGGTCTCTCCAGTGTCCTAATGTTTCTCCTGTGGGTTTTGTTCCATTTTTGCTCAGGTCATTACATATTAGATAGTGAAGTATCAGGATTTTTTTGGTCTGGCAATTCATGCATCACCATGAATTTTTATTTATTTATTAATTTTTTTATATATAAGGTTGCATTTGATTTGGTTAAATGTTGCAGTTCCTCTATGATCCTATTCATACATGGGCAGGCAGTACAGCATCCTGTGTGGAGGAGTGAATTATTTTATTATAAAGTTAGTTTAGAATTGTAACAAAAACTAAAAAATAATATTGAATCGAGATAAATCTCAATACACCAAAAAGCATTGTTGTATCTTCTGATTTTCATCCCTGTTCCCCCCCGCCCCCCGCCCCCTCCTTTATTATATCAACGCTTTCTGTTCAAGGCTACTGTCTCCCCAATCCGTGCTGTGCAGTTGTGAGCGAGTTCATTCATCAGTTCATTTGAAACTGCAGTGTGAGCAAAAGCAGATGCCCTATTTGTGGTCCGAGTGTGTAACTGGTGCCAAAACAATTCACGGAAGAAAATAAAAATAAGCGCTTGGATATCCGCAAACAAACCATCAGCAGGAACATTGATGCTTACAGTGTTCTTTATCAGAAAAAAGATTTAACTGGTTAAACACAACAGTTCTCGTTACATTGAGAAGTTAATTGAAGAGCTGAAGCCTTAACTTTCAGATGAGATGCAGAGGACTGCTATCCAAGGGCATTGTGACCGATCATGACGATGATGAAAAGCAAGAGAGCTGGTAATTTTTGACTTACCCTCGTGTATATGTGCAGCTTTTGAGCATTAGGTACAATGTCGGCAAATAAATATGAGGATTCGTAAAGCAAGTTTCCAATTCTACTGGAAAATAAATAGTCATTTTTATGAGGAAAGCTTTTGTACAAAGATTCTGTGTGTGCGTTTAAAGAGACAAAAATGTTTATTCTTGAGTCTGATTTGTTCCTTCTGTGGTTTTGGGGTACAATTTAGAAATGGTGTAGAGCTTCTGTCATACCAACAGAAATGTTTTTGTGCCTGATCATCAGCAATTCCAATGACTTTAATGTACGACAATCTCTCTCTACAGTCACTCAGCGAAACGTCCAGAAATGCTTGTTGTGTTTGTTGCGTATGCATTTTCTCCTCAATACCAGTGCCTCGTGGTCATGACATTTGTTGTCTCTGGAAAGAACGCCGTGTTACCACACCCTAAAGCAAGCAGCTCGGCCTTTCAGTAGGAAACAAACAGCCAGAATGGCCGCCCATAGTTTTTCAAGCATTAGTGGTTTTTCCGTCTTTGGATGTCTGAGGACGCCGTTTAAAAAGCTGTCTTGACTTCTTTTCAGACTTCAAGCGAGACGACGACTACTAGCCCGCGAGTTTTCCAGCCAAGCTTGCAGCCATGTTGGAAGAGGACATGGAGGTGGCCATCAAGGTGGTGGTTGTTGGAAACGGTGCTGTCGGAAAGTCGAGTATGATCCAGAGATACTGCAAGGGCATCTTCACCAAGGATTACAAGAAGACCATTGGCGTCGACTTCCTGGAAAGGCAAATAGTGTAAGTGCCCTGTTTTCTCAGACAGATTTTTTTGTTGTTGTTAATGAGCTCTGCTTTCCACTCTCTTAGTCATCAGTGGACGTCTGGGTTTCCTGCTATTTATTTTATCCAAATCAGATTTTGTTCACTCTTTTATAAACTTGTCCTGAAAAAGCTTACAGTATTAAATTTTTTTTCTTCCCTTCACATAATTAATAGCACATGATCAGCGCTCCTTCAGACAGAACGTTCTTCCTGTGATTTAGTCTTTTTAAACTGCCAAAAGCTTTAATGGTGTATGTGTGTGTGTACAGTATGCGTTTATGTATAGAGTCCTGAGTGTGATTGTCTTATGTAAAAATTAATCAGAGGCCATTGTGACTAAGATTCTGACTCATCACTGCTAGTCAGCGTGCGGACAAAAATGTGCAGCAATCAACAATGGAAACTTGCTAAGCCGGAGTCCTGCTGTCAGGGCCATGCTGATACACAAATGAATTATTTAACACTGATGAGGGGAGAGGGGTGAGCAGCGTTTTAACGTTTTACAACATTTAATGACCGAGAGCGCCATTTTAACGGCTAATCCATTATTTGAAATCTTTACAAACAATTTACAATTGAAGGATACAGCGAAAAATTTCTTTTTCCTTTTTGGGTTCGAGTATAATTAGGTTCGTCAACTATTAGCATATTAAGTTTGTTTAATATCAATCTTATTAGGATATGAATGAGCTCAGGAAAACGTGAGGCGTTCCCGTAGATTAGTTCGATCCTGATAAAGTGCTGGGAAATTGATGCATCGGATACTGGAATTTTGAAATAAATAACATGGATGAAAATACAGAGTCAGCCAAAAAAAATTTATATCCACTTCAGGAAAAGAAAAATATTATGATGTATGTTATAGTAACATAATATTACAAATATTATGTTATCAAAATATTATCATATGTATACTAATAACACATTTATATTAAAAGTATTTCAATAAATAATACATTTAGTATGGCCATAAATTTTATATTAAAATATACTTTTATAGTATATTCCGTTTAGTATTAAAACGTTTTTCTTTTCCTGAAGTGTGAGGAACTGTATATGGAGAGTGTAAAGGGCAGCTCTTCCAGTTTAGTTGTCGATAGTACAAATGCACTGATTTGTATAATTAACCAGAGCTAATTATGATTTACGTTCCACACGCACATGTTTTCGCTTTGCTCATCTGTGAAATTTTCGGCTCATGTGTGTTTCAGAGTAAGTGATGAGGACGTGCGGTTGATGCTGTGGGACACGGCGGGTCAGGAGGAGTTTGACGCAATCACCAAGGCTTATTACAGAGGTGAGGTTCACCGGGAAGTTTAAAGAGTTTTTTTTTTTTTTTTTAGGTGCAGCTAGAACTAGTTTTTTTTTCTTTTTTCCCCCACCTTTTTTTTTTCCCGCCAGACATCTAAAAAAATTATTTTGTGAGTAGTCTATATGAGGTAAAGTCTTAGAAGTAATTACTGGTTTATTGTAAGTTATGCACTTACCCTTTATTTATTGTTATTTTCACATTGTGCACTTTGTAGGCGCCCAGGCCTGCGTACTCGTCTTCTCCACTACGGACCGAGAGTCGTTCGAGGCCATCAGCACCTGGAGGGAGAAAGTGGAGATGGAGGTTGGAGACATTCCCACTGTTCTGGTGCAGAACAAAATCGACCTCCTGGATGACACAGTGATTAAAAAGTAAGACTGAGTTTTTACTCTCAGCCTCCTCATGCACAGTACGACTGCAGGTCCGATATCACCCAAATGAGGATGGGTTTCCCTCGAGGGATCTTCCTATTGCCATCTCGGGGAGTTTTTCCTTGCGACCGTTGTCCTCGGCTTGCTCATCAGGAGCAAATTGATAATTATGACTTGTACATATTTCCTCACACATGTCACACTCATTTCAATATTTTTTATATGGAATAGAATATTTAAATTCTGTAAAGCTGCTTTGCGACAATGACCATTGTTAAAAGAGACATGTAGATATAAAACTGAATTTAATTGAATTTATTCTACTGTAATGATCCGTCATTCACGTTACGTTAATATCGGACACTCTTTTCATTGCAGTGAGGAAGCAGAGGGTCTCGCTAAGAAGCTGAAGTTGAGATTTTATCGGGCTTCAGTCAAAGAGGATCTCAACGTCAATGAAGGTTGGTAACATTGTGACAGTAACGTGACTGATCTTACAGGGACAGGTAGGTAATAAATGTAATGACATCACTGCTTGGTCAATAAAATGACGCATCAGTGGCCAGTCATGGTCAGTTTATTTTATTATGTGAGTAAAAGCATGCTTTTACTCTCAGCTAAACGGAATGATTAAATATCCTACAAAATGCAAAAGATAGAGACCGTGTAATATTAGCTGTGGTGTGGGAGGGTAGAGTTTACTAACTGATATAGCTCTTATTTTTAATATTTAAAAATATCTTTTCATTTTTAAGGAACCAAGCATGACATTTTATGCAAAGGTTAATAACGTGTTATACTGTATGCAAACATGGATGCTTAATTTAATATTTAACTTTGTTTCAGGACACAATATAAGGTTTGATTGGTCTGTTATACAAATATTTCCAATTCACTTTTTTTTTTTATCCAAAGTCCTAATAAAACAAATGAAATAATCATATTTCTAAAAATGTGCATATCAATTTTAGCAGGAGGTCTTTTTATAGAAATTAAGCAGTAGCAGCTCTATAAGTGTTGCTGCAATGAAACTGTTCTCCATGTAATCTGTAGACCTGGCCATAACAAAAGACATTAATATTAATGAAAACGATCATTGTCGTTTTCTATTGCCAGCTGTACATAACCCTGTTTGGTTGATCGGTCCCGAGAGCTAAATGTGATTCTGGTGTATTGGTGTTTATTTCCCTACTGTAATTACATGGTTATTCTGTCATATAGTTTTTAAATATCTAGCGGAAAAATACCTGCATCGACTGAAGCAGCAGACGGCTGAAGATCCTGAAGTAGTTCACACATCAAGCAATAAAATTGGTGAGAAAGATTTATTAATCTTCTTTAAGTTTATAGCATAAATGACGTAATGAGCGCATTAACATAGAAAAATACGTTGTCTTCTCTATTGTAAATGATCATATTCAATAATAAATGGAATTGATTTAACAAGGAAAAACATGCCAAGATGATGGCAGACTTTCAGCTGTCGATATACTTTTTAACAATTAGTATAAAATTATAAACATTAGGAATTATTAGTTATTTATTTGTTCAAACTTGGATGTGGTAGAAAAAGAATAAAGCACTTTAGGTCATACTTTTCATGTGTAGAAATATATATTTTTTCCCTTTGGGAAACGATACACCACAATGTTGTAACCAGAGGTTGGAGATAACCGAGTACGCTTACTTTGTTACTGTACTTAAATACATATGTTTTTACTTTTGCTCCACTCAACAGTACAGCAAATATCTGTACTTTTACTTAACTCTATATTCATTCATGCTGTTGTGTTACCTCACACCAATGTGGTTAGATATTTGAAATATTATGTGTAATTTCTTGAATTGCCTTTCCTTCAAGACACGCCTAATAATCTGACCGAAGTTTGAATCAAAAGTGGAGCTGTCCGAAGACGGAGACTTCAAGCAATTTCCCTCTGAGATTAATAAAGTTATTTGAATCTTGAATGAATCTTAAAAAGAAAAAAGTATGTTTGAGAGAGAGAGAGAGGTTTTTTTTTTTTTTTTTTTTACTTTTTTTTAAATGGCTACAGTGCAGTAACACTAGCTCTGTCCTTGTAAGTTTTAAGACGAATAATTCTGTACTCTTACTCAAGTACACATGTAAATTAAGGACTTTAGCTTTAACTTGAGTAATATTTGCCCCTTGGGAATCTTTGCCTTTACTCAAGTGCAGACTTTGTGTACTTTGCCCACCTCTGATCGTAACTTCATGTACTTGTATGTACTTTACATACTTTTAACAAGGTGAGGTTGTGTCAGTCATTGTAATCTGTTTGCTTCACTTTTTAGGCGTTTTCAACACTAGCAGCGGCAACCACCCGAACCAGAACTCCAGTGATCTCAATGGCCGTGAGGTCATCAACCTGCGCCCGAACAAGCAAAGAACCAAGAAGACTAAAATCCCATTCGGTAGCTGCGGACTTCTCTAGAACGTCTCCTTGTAGGCGTTATGCCTTGTTTGCCTTGTAGGTCCGGGTTACATGCGTCAGTCGTCAACATCAGTCTGTGAAAGACTGCGTCTCGGCATAAACACTCTGAGGTCGGAGGTGGTGTTTAGATTGAGGTCAGCTTTTCCCCATATTGTTTTTTTTATTTTTTTTTATTAGAATGTCTCTGGTTCCTGTGGATGAGCCTCATGTCACATGTAAGGTTGAATGTCTTTTTAACTGTGGAATTGCAGGAAAGCAATGTTGGTTTATGACACTCTGGTACGTTTTAATAAGGCCTTTGAAATGATGCCTTGCTTTCACAGCCAAACTGTCAAAGTAGCTCTGCTTTGTTACAATCACCAAGAAAAACAATAGATTAAAAATAGTTTTTCTTTTTTTTTCTTTTCCTTAAATTGTTATATCTAGGGCGGCATGGTGGTGTAGTGGTTAGCACTGTCGCCTTGCACCTCCAGGGTCTCGGTTCGATTCCCGGCCAGGCTCGATTCCCG
>JAOTQY010000039.1:5568369-5579584 GCA_026413445.1 Dolichallabes microphthalmus
CACTGGCTGGAATCGAACCCAGGCCTTCCGCATGGCAGGCGAAACACCTACCACTGAGCCACCAGTGCCCCTACATTATCCAAGACTATGAATATTTATTCCTGACAACATGTCCTTTTCCCCCCCAGTTTTATTAGCATTGTGCATTTAGTACGCATGACAAAAAAATACCTTCTCGATTATTAGATCAAGATTCTTGTCATTCAACACACAAAGCATGTGTTTCTGCACAGTCACTATCTTTGTGCTGTTCCTCCGCAGAGCCCCACCTCACCTCCTCTGCATCCCTTTACCCCTCCTCCACACATACACAGCGTCTGGTTCAAACCGTTAGAAGAAACAGCCAGCTGACTGTCTGACACATTTACAGTACATCTATGCCTGCAACAAAGGACTTTTATGTGTCCTGTTGGGCAGAATTGAGGACAGGGAGGACTGTTTGTGTGTGATTGCTGCATTATACAGCTTAAGTTGTGCTGATGTTATGTAGAGAGCAATGGAGGAGGAGGACAGGGGTGTGGCCGTGCATAGCAAGTCTACTGATCCAGTCAGATAAAATTTGTGTAGCTTCTGAATTAAGATCAAATCAGTTCAAAAGTAATTAAAAGAACAGTTTAATATGTTGAAATTATATATTGTAAGTGTTTGTTTCCTGAGCTTTGTGCAGTGCCAGGACATGGTGAGGTGAGAGACAGGCAAGGTGACAGAGATGGTTCTCACGTTCAGCATTGCAGACAGCCATATTTCTTCCAGAATGTCTCACAGCATTAAAGGAAGAAGTCCACAGCATGAACCGTACTATTCAGAATGGACAGGTTTATTCTTAACACTTGTGCAGTCATTTTTAGCTTATGTCATCGTTCAGTATTTAGATCAGAGCATCGCTGTGTCTCAGCTACCTCCAGCGTTCTTGGTTCAATCCTGAGCTCGTGTTACTGTCTATATGGAGTTTATCATGTGCTCCTTGTATCGGTATGGGTATTCTTCAGGTTTTCTGGTTCTCACTGAACTGGCTACTGGAAATCTCCCCAGAATGTTAACATGTGTGATGTCCTGCGACAACCTGGGTGTGTCTCTGCCTTGTTTTTTCTTAATGATCATCAGTCCTGACCAGGATAAGCATTTACTGAAACGAATATTTAGCTCATAACATAGTACTTTGAAGTGTCAAATTAAAGTCCCATGTTATTTTAATATTAATAACATTATTTTTAATTTGTTATATGCATCTGAGCTATCTTTGTAGCTACGAGGGTGAGGAGTGCAAGTCTGAGAAGCCATTGGAGTTTAAAGGGTTAATAATGAATGTGAAATTTAGGATGTGAAACATGACTCGAAATAGAGTTGTCTTTTTTTCTTCTTTTTTATTTTTTATTTTTCAAAGTCCAAGTGCTTTCACAGATAAGTTGCAGTACTGATGTCATTTCCCAAAGTGCTGTCCAGCATCTGGGTATGGCATGACATCATCTCTCTAACTGGAATTGCTATCAGCAACAGATACTGTAGATGCGTTTTATTCTAATATTCCATCCCCAAAGTAGATGTGTGACAGGCACCTATAATTTAATTATACCTATTGTTTGCAACAGCTGCAACAGTGGAAAGTATGTTGTATGCTGACCAGTTCTTGATTGTGAGATTTGTCTGGCTCGGGGACAAGATTAAATCCCTTTCACAAATCTCAGCTGCAAGCGATTACTCGTGGAAAACGGCCGCAACAGGACTGGAATGCTTCAGATGAGCAGACTGTTCTTCTCTGTACGACAGCAATGAATCAAGCGTGTGAATATCAGTGAATTTTACATATGTGTCTATATTCTGTGTGTCTGTGTGTTTGGAGGGTGTGTAAATGTACTGGTTGGTAGTCATGGTGACTCGGCCAAGTGTGCATGCCGCTCCCTGCTCTGGACAGCTCAGCTTTGTCTGGATGAGGTCATGTGGTTGCTCATGGGCCCCTCCCCTCCACCCTCACGAATTCAAGCTATTGGCTGACTCGACAGAGCTTCCTCTATTTAATAGACGGAGGATGCTGAGAAACACACCCACTGGGACATATTCATGCTGCTCCGTCCAGGCCTTAAACTGAAAAACAATGAACCGTAAATGCTTTTTTTCTGTAAATCTGTCGATTTCTTTTTTTTTTTAGCTCTATTTCTTCATCTTCCTGAATTTGTGCATCATTGTTGTGCTGCTGTTTGCATGTACTGTATGCATGAGTGAAGCTCTTCTTTTGTTCCAGCCTTTTCTGTGTCATGTATATGGCCTTAGATTTCTCCATGGAAAGTAGAGTGCTCGCATCACACTTCACTTTAGAGTTGACAAGAACTCAGTGAAAAGCAGCATTTAGCAGTTTCCCGCTCTGGTGGCTCTGTTCAGATCTTTGTTATTAAAGCATTTACTATTAATTATTTGTTATGGAGCCTGTAGTTGTAAATTTTACAGATAGTCGGTTTTCCAGGAAGAAAGTGTACAGTAAACAAATCTACTGTAAAACAGTAATAAAAAAGTAATAAAAGTAAATATTGTAAAACTGGAAAATCTTACACAGCATAAAATAACACATCATCCGGGACGGTTAATATTTCTTGTGTCGCTTTAAAAAATAATGCAGAATGCAACTGCATTACTTAAATAATAATAATATTTACTTGCTGTTGTGTCTCATTTCAGCATGGAAAATCTTATATTTTAGGGATTAATGGAAAGCACTGGACAAATTTAACTACATACATTTATGCTGAATTTCACTTTGTATCAGACATTGTACAATTTTACAATGGAAAAACAAAAATGTCAACCTTTTTGTCAAAGCAAATTAGTCTCATCCAAACGTCAACATTCTGAGAATTCACAGAGAACAACTACAGAGTAAGAACCGTTGTTATGCTGTTACTGTTAAGGTCATCACTTAGGATTTACTGTTTTCTTCCTTAATTAAAAAAGATTCAGTATTAGGCAGCATTGGGTGTAAGAGAAGGAGTCACTCTGGATGACACTCACATCAGAAACGATATGTTTAGTCATTGGATGAAGATACCCATGAAACTGTTTCAACTGCCAAAAACTGTGAAGCCCATAGAGGCCCCTCACTCTCCAGCCCCTTCACAAGTCATGAACTTTAACCAAAAGAACAAGATTGGAGTACAAGAAGCTGACATGAGTTTGCTTCGTATTATGGTGAGTCGTGCTCTCTGAGAAATTCTGAAGGAGCTCTGAGTAAAAACATTCCTCCTCCTCATCGAGAGGAGCCGGTTGAGATGGTACGGACACCTGATAAGTGATAAGACTTGTGTTGGAAGTTCACCAGGCATATCCAGCTGGTCTGAAGCCCCGGGACCGACCAGGGACACGCTGGAGGGATTATATCTCTCAGATAGCCTGGTAGTGGATCTCCTTGGATGATTGACCCGTAAGCGGATCTCCCTGGATGATTGGCCTTGGAGTGGATCTCCTTGTGGATCTCCTGGGAGGTGCTGGAGGAGGCTGCTGGAGACAGGGATGCCTCCGTTGTTATGCTCTGCTTCTCCTGCTGTCATTGCGGCCCTGAGCAGGGCTAAGCGATGTAGAGAATGAGTTGCTGGATGGAAATATGGAAGAAGATCTATTTGAAGTATTTTTGGTATTGATTTTCAGTAATGTTTCTGTTTAGGAGGACAAGTGAACACAAAGCACAACTCCTGTTTTTTTCCTTTCCTTTGTCACTCATTGTATTTAGACCTTAAACCCTTTCAGCTCTACTGTATTATGCAGAGTCTGACTCAGGACTGAGTGGTTGTGCACTAATAGCTGAGACAAAAAAAAATCAATACGCATCACTAAGCTTGTGCCACACCTTGCCTTAGAGCTCTGTATCGAAACATACTTGCATTAGTGCACGATAGTCTTCTGAATCATGTTTAAAAGTGGCAAGGAATTCTCAAAAACATCCTGGCGCTTATTACTTTCTCTCCCTGTTTTCTTTTGGCTCTGACCTGTCGCTGAGGTTAAGGTTCCGGTTACCGTACGATGACGCAGCCTCTGGCCTTTCAGCTGCTGCCTGGCTGACTTTAGCAGGTGGCCATGAACTCCTGTTAAACACTTCACACTACCTCTATGACAGGAGGAGATGTTTCATCAGGACCGTGTAGAGAGGCCTAGATGGAGCAGTCTGTATGACATTTTTAAAGCATAACCAGTAACCAGTATTCAACAAGAGCAACCCCACACCATGGTATACAATTAGTCAGGTTCTAATGAAGCTGTAAAGCAGACAGCAACACAGTTAACACCAGTCAAACATTTGCTTACAGAAAGTTTTTTTTATTTTATTAACCCAAAATAAAACCCACATCATTAACCCCAAATATTAACATTATTACATAGTGCATGTGGAATCATACAGCGATCAGGAAATGTGTTAATAACATCATAAAACATCATTTTATGTTTTTAATCTATATAATTATTAAGAATGAAGCTCTGGAGAATCAGGCTTCGTAGGCATAAAAGTTTCCTTGTAGGTAGAATTTTGAGCAAGATAAGCTCGGTTCAGGTCCTCATCACTCCAGATTCAAGATTGTAGCTGTAAAAAAAAAAAACAATTGGAAAAGTATTGCGGCAGGAAAAGTTAATCACAGTTTACAGGAAGCCTATATCTCGAGAGAAAGAGCTGAACAGAGAGGTCAGTGACTGGACCGTCAGGATCATGTTTTACTGGGTTCTGTTTGGCAGTAATGGTTATGTTGAAGTCTTCAGGGCTAGAAAGTCTTCGAACACTGAAGTACATAAGGTCTGTCCCATGCACATATTTCCAAGGCCAGCCTTTCCTATGTCTCAGTAGTGGGGCATGAGAGGAATGTCTATTACAGTGCATGATTGTCTCCGTCTTCTTTTGTTTATGTCTTGACCTTGTCCAGGGTCAGGTGTGTCCAACAATTAAAATACATAATTAGAGATTTAAATCAAAATAGGTGGTTCAGAGACTTTTTGTGTACCATTTTTCAAAATATTAATATATCGTTCTGTATTATATATAAAATCTATACATAAAGTAAGGTTGACCTGTTAGTACACAAAAAATAATTTTGGGGCGGGGGTGGGGGGGGGTGGAAGTATGATGAGCAATGGAACACATCAACATGTTTTTTGGAATTTTTGTCTGTCTGTTTGTTTGTACACTCATCACGTAAAAACTACTCAACGGATTTTAATGGAGTTTTCACAGGTGTGTTTGGCCGAGGTAACATATAGGCTTTGTTTCATCGCAGTCAGCCCACGGGAAGAGAACACATGCTCATTTGAAATTTAAGTGGAAAATGCCCTTATATGATAAAAAAATCTACTTACAAAATTATTAGTTCATCTCATTCATAATTTAAAATATGTAGTATATTGGTTTCGTCACATGTAAGCAAACTCACTGCTGCTGCACCGTCTTCTTCCATTGTCGAAGTGTATGTGAAGTCAAACACATCAAAAGTGGGACGAAACCGTGGCACCGGATTGAACCAAATATCTGCGTGGCCCAGTGGACAGCGCAGCGCGACTATCTGGATAGCGCAGAGATGATCTGGTTTATTTGTGCAGCATGGTGGATCGCGCAGCGCGGACCAACTTGAGCAGCGCTGCTCGAACTGCAAATCTGCGCTACCCACTGTTTTTTATTTAAAAACAATTTATTTAAAATGTCAGGACGGTTTAAAATTGTTTCCGCCTTGCCATGCCTGGTTTGTACGTGCGCATCCCAGCCCACGCCGGCTCAATCGGGTGCCACGGTTTCGTCCCACTTTAGATGTGTTTGGCTTCTCATAGGAGTGAATGTGTATTGCGTGGTTACGTAACATGCAAAGGCCACGTGATCACAATCGCGATTAAGACGATAGACCAAAATCTCTATCGGTTGACAAATTTCTACCGGTTAATCGTGTCTACCGGTATATTGCCCACCTCTATACGGTACTGTGCAAAAGTCACACTTCATTTCTTCATATTAAAATACATTAAATTAAAGAAATAGAAACAACTCTTTACTCTGACATGCTGCAAAAATTTGGTTGTTTATGTAACAACCTTAGCAGCAACCTCATTTCCCCTCTCGTCTGTTCCAACCACTCAGCATTCGGCCTCACCTGTATACTAATCACCAGCCTGAACATCTGTCCTCATCCACATCTGTGTCTCACTGGTCTATCTCAAGTTAGAAGTTTTTTTATGCCTGAATGATTCATATGTCACTGTCAGGATTAACAAACACAATTATTCCTCTAAAACTGATCAGGTACAGGGACAGGAGTGAAGTTGAGAGCCAAAACCATGCCAACAATGAGTTCCAAAAAGTCCTTCTGGAAGGCTGGAGAATTAACTGTTCCTCAAGACTACATTAAAGTACAAGGAAGTCCGGCTCTTTCAAAGCAAAATATGAAGTGATGAGGTGTGGCTGAAGAGTATTGTGTATTGTTTACAATCGACGTTTGTAGCCGACATACCTGCACAAATCGCATACTACATAAATGACATCATAGCCGAACGCGGTGGCCCCGACGTAGTCTCTGGTGGCCATGTACCTGATGAGAAAGTAAGATAACATCTAAGATAAATGACGTAAATCATCAAGCATAACGCAAATGAACTGTCCGGACGTAGGACACCACTCGTAAACTCTTTGCTGTGTACGCTACCACCCCTGGATCTGCTGCCTAGTGTTTTAAAATTATCAATGAAGGCTGAACAGGAATATTGTGACACACAAAACATGAATAAAAATTTATTTCCTCAGTTCTCTCCGTATTTGAGATGACAATGTTCTGACGTATGTGAGAAGTTTGTTCTCAGATGTGGAGATATGGTCTTATACCTTAGCAAAAGAGTGGAAAATAATAATAATAATAAAAAAAATAGAAGAAGAAGAAGAGGAAAAAATGGGAGCATACAATAATAATAGACCCTTTTGGTGCTTGTCTCCTTAATACATCAATATACAGAATGAACTAAGAAGCCCTTCATGACCACTTCAAAATGGTTTCTAAGAAATCCTAAAATACATAATGTTGTTTATAGAAGAAATAAGTTCAGAAAAAAAGAAAGGCAGCACATGAAGCGATGCACCCATGATGTATAGTGTCGAGTGTAAAAGCATCTGGAGGTAGTGTTATGACCTGTGGTTTCTTCAGTTGGTTATGCCTAGGCTCAACAACGTTAGGTCGCCGAAGTCAGCTGAGGACCTGAATGTACCGAATGACCTGAATGTACCAAATGACCAGCGTATCACACCAGTATGCTTTGTCATCCCGTATGGCCCGAGCATATTTCAGGACTCAAATTGAGAAAGACAGGGAAGTCGGGGAAGTCAGGAACCATTTTGAAATATGAAATAATATGATAATATGGAAAATATGAGCTTCCACACACCATAATCAAAGCTAAAGGATGGCAAAAGGCAGATTTCAGTCCCTTCAACTTTTACACTATAATTAAAATGATACAATTGCCCATATGGTTAAGGTATAAAAATTACTCACTGCACAAAAACTAAAATGAATTCTGTAAGGCTGGTAGGATGCCACTGAACTGGCATAGTTTACCTTGTTGTGGGCATGACACGAGACCCATGATTCACTGAAGAGTCTAATTATAGTTGAACATTACCCTCCATAAAGTAACACCAACTGCCTCACCAAATCACTGGCTGTCCCTGTGCCCCATTACAGTCCTGAACTTACTTGAGCTCTGGCAGCAAACAAGCCAGGATGAAGAAATCATCTTATTTTGAAACTTGAAAAAAATTAAATGCAGCAATTTGAAGAAGACACAGCTGTACTTTGATTTCCTAAACATGTCTGAGGAGATTTGACTAATGTGAGTGAAAAGTGGAAGATTGGAAAAAGACGAGGTCATGTTTTGTCGATCTTTTATTGTCAAGTTTCGATTGTAATCCTGTTCTCCGCTGACATGAGAGGAACCCAGTGTGGTTTTCTGCAGTTGTAGCCGAGAGACTGGTAGTCTTCGTGTCCGCTTTAACCAGACTGGACATTCTCTTCCGTACAGTTCTCAACAAGATGTTGTTGCTCACTTTATGCTCACTTTTTGTTTCTCTTCATTCTGTGTAAACTCTAATGGTTGTATAAAAACCCCAGGAGATCAGCAGTTTCTGAAATGCTCACAACACCACCAGCAACCAGCCAACCCCAAAGCTACTGAGATCACATTTTCCTTTCTCAGAGTTTTTGAGTTTGTTGTACTCATTCATATTAATCGTTCTTTTCTTGCATTATTGAGTAGATTAACTCATACTATTTAATAGCAATTATATATATTTTTTAGCTTCTGTGCGATTGACTGATTAGACAATTGTGTTAATGAGCAGTTGAACAGGTGTATCTAATGAAATTATTACATGTAATTGTGCTTCCTGGGAAGTATAATTTAAATATACCGGTATATATTTTTTTACATAACTGATGTTTCATTCTAATAGCAGTAAATACATTTTATTGGACAGGAAATTCACCACCTTTATACTGTATATATATATTGTCTTACACATTTCCCTAATTTTCTTTTGATTCTACAAAGCTGCTTTGTAGAATTGAAATGAATGGAATTTATTCTTTCTTTTCCTATACCACTTATCCTGTACAGGGTTGTGGGCAGCCTGGAGCCTATCGTACGAGGCAGGGTACACCCTGGACAAGGGTGCCTATCCACTGCAGGGCACATTTTATGCATGTGCACGTGTAACCACATTTTTACACGCGACAAGGTTATCTTTATAACTCCGTCGCCCATTTATGTTTGTGAGACATAATAAATAGTCCTCTTTTACTTTCACTTTTGTCATTGTTGTCACAGAACATAGATGCTGCCAGGTGACCAAGAGGTGCAGTGCTAAGCTTGGTTAGTGGGACAGGTAGTTACAGTGTTACAACCCTGCACCATAAAAAGTGGCCCAGAAGGAAAAATTGCTTGACTTAATTGTACAGGTGCACTGATGAGACCTAGACGTGGTTCATCGGCACAAGAAGGGCACAAACTGACTTAATACTACCACCATCTACCAAGCAGATTGAGTTTTGTTCATCATCACCTAGAATGATTTGGTTTATCAGTGAAGGACAAAAAATTCCCCTTGATTCTATGAGAACAGTTATAATGAAAATGCAGTTTTGCATCCCTGACCTGTCAGCCGAAGAAATTTTGTAGGATGAAGGATTAGTTTTGATTTCAACACAAGAATTTGTGGTGGAAAACCATTTCAAAGCTTTTCAAAGCATTAACGTTTGAGTCTTTTGTGGAGTGACAGATTGATTCTAGAGGAAGTTCTCATCAGAGTTGTGGCTCAAGTCCATGTGTTATATAACAACCATATTGCAAATATTAAGGACTGATTTGTTTAAGCTACTATACATAATTTAGCTGACAGGATGGCTACCTTTATTCCAGCTGAGTTAAGAACAGTCAAAATTTGTTATCACGTGTAGTGTACATAAAAGCATATTCAATGTCCTTAAAACTAATACAGGCAACCGGATATGGTGTTAATTTGCTGTTTCATCCTCTCAAGACTAAGATTGTCTACAGCCAATGTGAACGGCAGCTTTGGTTGGCTTATTTTCTGTCCCAACCTCTTTTGCAACACAAATTTCAAGTGTGTGTGTCCAGTCCGGATGTCGGAAAGCTTTCCAGGCTGCAACGCTCCCACCTGTTGGAAATAATCAGAACTACAACAAAATGCATGCTAGTTATTTAGTGACAGATATTACTAATGACAGACATTTTGACAGCTGCAGAAATATTTCTGATTTTGAAAATCTGATTATTTCGTGAGATTTTTTAAATGGCTACTGTTTAGGGGAGAAATGCTGCATTTGGAATACTTTTAACAAGCCAAGCATGCATGGACACGTTTAAGAGAGATTAGAGGAGACGGTTTATGAATTTATTAGCTATAATGTGATTATGATCACTATGGAACCAACTTGATCAGTATCTCATTATCAGATACTCAAGAACTGATATTGTGACTGTCACATGTTGTTGTTGATCTTTCGGCTGTTCCCGGCAAGGGGTCGCCACAGCGGAATATCCAGTCCGCACAACAACTTGGCACAGGTTTTTACGCCGTATGCCCTTCCTGACGCAACCCTCCCATTTTATCCGGGCTTGGGACCGGCACTGTATCCATAGTCACCTTTAAACCTGCTCTGAGGTATTGTATGGCACAGGTTTCAGAGGATGACATGACCTTTATGAAAATCTATCCATATTAAATATCTCAAAAAGCAATATTTATTGTCGGATCTAAAGAAAATCAAGAAACAAAATAATTTACCTATATCAGTCTGGAAAGCCATACCAAGACATTTGTTACGGCTTTGGGACTCCAGCGAACACCAGTGAGAGCAACTATTCACAAATAAAGAAAACTTTGAACAGTTCTCGAAACTCTTTCTTTCAAATGTCTACTGTTTACGGTGCCGCTAACGCCCCGAGTACTCGTTTCTCAAACCTCTGATTACTCGGAATGAAATATGAACAAAAATGCCCATCCCTAGTAGATATACAATATAAAAACGCACACTTACGTGCTATAGTCCTCAAGGGGGCAGAATTCTCCCGGGATTGTAATTGCTTACGTGGTAGAATTGAACATCTGTGTCCAGATTGTCCCCAGGTTACTGTGTTTAATCAGTTCAGTTAAATTCAATTCAATTCCATTTTATTTACAGTATATAGTGCTTTTAACAGTTGAAGCAGAATCAATGTAAATCATTCTAATAGTACTGTACATGAACATATGTGTTTTGATATTATATACACGAAGAAAACCTTACGTTACATGAATCGAAACAAAATCATGATTAGATATGATCTGCCTTTCACCGCACGTAGATTTGACTTAGTGTCACGTTTATATGACAGAAATTGCTGTATCTGTATCGATAAACATTATAAGGTTGTCTGATAAGAGTATATCTGTTATTAAATTCCTGCCTAGTCCACAGTAATAGTTGCACAGTAGGCAATAATATGCCATTAAGGGATGAATGTTTTATTATGTTATTATTGCCATGACTCCTTATCACGAATGTCTAATCACAGATTTGCACACAATTCGTCCTGAAATAAGAAGCGACGTGACACGAGGCTCTCTGTAACTCTCCCCAGGGTTCGTACGGGTGCTGGAAATCCTGGAAAATGCTTGATTTTTAATATAGTGTTTTCAAGGTTAGAAAAGTGC